>OX377201.1:47547101-47776976 GCA_947396885.1 Heligmosomoides polygyrus polygyrus
AGCCCACAGCTACGCATGGTAGTCGACTTTTCGTCGTTCACGCTTCGTAATGGCAAGTTCTGACTCGCGGCTTGATGTCGTAGCTCTTCTCCAAGTTTCATCGACAGTCGTGGCTGTCGACAACCACACGAGAGAAACCACGGCTGCGCTTCCATCTCTCTCATTCGCCACCTATTAATTATTGCTCGCTCGACATGCTTCAGCCTCGGAGGGGCGATATTAAAGTGCGGATCATGGCATCTACCTTGTGGAAGTATTTAAAATGCATGGCGCATCCCGCAAAGAAAAGCATTATGCTCGTCCTTAATCTGCTTCCTCGTATCACGGTTTCCTATGATGTGTTATTCCGTCAAAAAAAAACTGACGCACAACCGATGACGTCTGCAAATTGTAGGTGTTTAGCCCTCTCCGCAGTGAAGCCCAGTTTTAGGCTAATGTGGACGTTCGCACTTGAGCGGCTTCAGTGCGTGGCCACTGCTTCAAAACTTTAAGCGTATTCTGACACAGCACGCGTTCCGCCTGTTGCAGGAAACAGGATCCCGGACCTTGCTCTCACTCTTTGAGCGACTTGTTTGTGAAAGTATGCCGAGCGTGCGATGTGCTACTTGATATGCGCACAGATCTTGTCGAGATCTTAAGCCCTGCGCAAACTATAAAAGCGGAATCGTAGGGCTGCGTCCATCATCGGCATTCAGCTATTTTCCCTGTCATCTTCTATTTGCCAGCGCGTTCACCACACTTCAACAAGAAATTCGTTTCAGATGGAGGAAAAGAACCCACCGATGCCTCACCGTTGGTCTAACTTGGCACTTCTACTCTCAGGAACAGCTTTCGTTGTATTGGTTGGTTTGATTCTTGAGTTGAAATAAGACTCCTTGTAGGCACGTGGCTCGAGACAGCGAGAGGCGAAGAGATGGAATCAGCCCGTTAAACGTTACCATTCCAGGCAGTATCTATGCCAGTGCTGTTCACCATCATGAACAACATCGAAGAGCAGTTGCAAGAGTCCCGCATCACGTATGAAGAGATGACTAACCTCATGTGGAAGGACCTCGTTGCCGAAGGAGAGCAAGTGCGCAGAACCAGAAGACAGTCCTGTAAGTACTAGACGTCCACGATAGCTTGTGCCAGTGCATCCTGGCTATGCTTCATTCCACTTACAGACAATGCTGGTACTGTGCCTCTGCAGTCACTGGGTGTCAACGCAGGACCTCAGCTCCAAAGACCCAGCACAGGAGGTGTTCATGCGAAGCAAAGCGCTATATATTGCCCAGCAGGCCCCAAGGGAGCACCAGGGCAGAAGGGAAATTCAGGTTCGGAGTACATTTGCAGTTGTCCAAAGAAGTGCTTTATTCATCAATAGCGACATGAAACAATGGAGATTCTTACAGGATTCGATGGTATAGACGGTAAACCAGGGGCTAGCGGCCAACCTGGACAAGGCTCAGCCGGTGATGTCGGCGGAGGATGCCCCCCATGCCCCGCTGGAACACCTGGACTGCCAGGTTACAAGGGAAATAGAGGTCCTAGAGGTCCCAAGGTAATGCATTCTCTTAAGCGCAACTAGTTATAAGTTAATTGCATTAAATGTTCAATTATGTTCAGGGAAACAAAGGACCTACTGGATCACCAGGGAGCGATGGGTCCGTGGGAGATCCTGGACCAGATGGAGACATGGGCCATCCCGGATCAGCTGGAAGCGCTGGAGAGAGAGGTGAGTGTTCGAAACCTTTACTAACAAAGAGTTTAAGACAAATAAAGGACTTCGTTCAAGGACCACCTGGAGAATCAGCGACGGCGTTCGCAAAGGGAGCACCTGGAGCTCGGGGAGAAATGGGACCACCAGGACCTGCTGGAGATGAAGGACTACCCGGAGAGAGAGGAGATGACATGAAGGGTGGCCCACAAGGAGAACCCGGACCAGTGGTATAGCTTCCCAGGAATTACTATGACTGCGTTCTGTCGCTTCATTCACGTATTTGCAGGGATCACCAGGCGAAGTTGGACCTGACGGAATTCCTGGTCTGCCTGGGCAGTCTGGTGGCAACGGGGCCGACGCGGAATACTGCCACTGCCCCGATCGTTCTAAAAAGGGTGAAAGCTCGTACGTCAGCGGAGATGGAGCTCCACCACTAGGAGCAGGAGGACGTGGTGTCAGCGCTCCCGGAGGAGAAGGAGCCGGAGGAGCTGGAGCAGTCGGGAGTGCCGTAGGCGCCGGAGCGGTGCGTCGTTTTTAGATGCCACGTACAGTCTGCATTCGTGCAGCCATTCACCTATTCAATTATAGACCTACCCAGCAGCTGGCGGACCTCCGGAAGGAGGCGGAGGTGCAGCCACCTATCCCACCGATCGTTCAAGACGCGTAAGTTGCATCGTTTCGACTGATTCAGTGTTCGTCAAAGCGGCCACCAACTGGTGTTCTCAACCTCGCTGTTTCAGACACTGGTCAACAAGCAGGCGCTCGCTCGTTCTCTCCGCAGGAAGCTCGTCCTCCTCTAGAGGAAGTCGAGAAGAACAAGTGCGCTCACAAACGATAAATATTATCCGAATTTCGTTGCGGATCTTGTATACAAACAGAGCGAAGTGTGTCACATGAGCACATTCACTGCTGCAGCTGGAGACTTGCCACATTTTTAAGTCCAATTTTTCCTTTCGTGTGATGCAACAAAAAGAAGTTGAACCTGCCAGGGCAAAATAATAAACGTTGCTACGTAGAGTACACTAAAAATGAAAGAAATGAAAGAAAAGCACAGCACCTCGAACCCACTAAAGCGGCCTGAAGCAGCCACTTCCGAGTGGTCTACATATTTTTGGTCGTACTATCACGAAAAATCTTCTTCTTCTGATAATAGCAAGTTTCCTGTTGTCTATATCAAGCATTGAACATCGTCAAATTGGAAAATTGTTTTGGCTTGGACGTTAGGGTTTATTGACGGTAGAGCAGGAAAGATTGATGCCTTCTCGTGCCCTCGGCTTTCTCCCTCATAAGGTGAAACTTAAATGCACACGATTGCTTCCCTGTTGCACGATGAACGTAGGGATCTCCGAGATGTCCGCCACCTGTCTTCAGTCCCGTTGACTATAAAGATGCCCGAGCATGCTCCAGTAGCGTCTTTGTTCTTCCATGTCGTGTGCCAGAGTGCTCCAATTGATCCTCATTGCTAGACCAACACAAAGAGCGCCATATCGTTCGTTCAGGGCTTTCACGAAGAAGCCCGACAAATGCGTTGGTATACGCCCTGCTGATTTTTGACATCCAGCAGCATACATCTGGTGGCGGCTCTCGTCCAGGGGGTGTCTGCGTAGAGTATAACGATTCCGGCTCAACTAGATTTTGACGATTTGGGAATTTCGAGCGCTTCTCCGACTCTCGAACGTCGACGAATCTCGAGACATCAGAGGCTTTCTGCTGTTTGCTTCAAACGTGTCGCTGCGAGCATCGTCTCTCTTGATGCCGGTCCTGCTTTAGTATGGCCCTGGTCGCTGAGGCGTATGTTAGCGCAGCAATAACAATGGTGTCGAATAAGTGGGCGTGCAGCCAGACGTTCCTCGTATTCTTCACGACTTCCTCGACGCTCTCGAAAGTTCTCCAAGCCGCCTCGATGCACAAAGCTGGAGCACTCGATCCGTCGTTCCGTCGAGCGAGCATCAAAGGAGCATCAAAAAGTCCGTTTTTCATAACCATCGTCTTCGTAAGCTTCAGTCGCAGTACGACGCTTCATCATACACTGTCGAAGACGGGCATTATTCGATCCGCTTCGCGATTATTCAATGTTATGAGAGGGATTGGAATCTTCTTGAAGATCCATCGGAAGACTGCGGCCTTCTCTCCAAAGGACTGTTGAAATGTGCTAGCAGCTCTCGCGAAGCCACATCACCGTCTGCTTCAAGACTCAACGCACATGCGATTAAGCTCTTGGAGCAAAGAAGAGCTGTTAAACTGGATCCTAATGCTTCCCATCCGAAAAAAGTCACCATCTCGAAAGCCTGTCGAATTGCAGTGAAGGAGTCCACTCAAGCCTACAGAAGATTGAAGCTGTTAGAAGCCGCTGGGAAAGGTTCAAGCATAAAGCGCTGCAAACGAGATCCCTGCGATCAGAAGGCAATAATGTCAGCCCTTGTGGATAAGGATGGAACAACGCAAACGTCTCGAAGAGCGATGGAGACCATCGTTCAAGAATTCTACACAGAACTGTTTCGTTCTTCCAGCACTGTCCCGAAATGCTGGTGCCACCAGCTGAGGAAGTACCTCCCTCTGGAATCAGAAGTTGCTCATTCCATCAGAAGGAAGAAGCCAGGCACTGCTCCCGGACCGGGCGGCATTTCTGCTGACCTTCTTCGTGCGGATAGCAGTCCCTCTGCCCACTTCTTGCCAAGCACTTCAACCACTTCCTTCGACTTGGTTGGATTCCTGACTCATTGAAGGAGGCGAAAACAGTTTTAATCTTTAAAAAAGGTCAGCAGGAGGATATCAACAACTATCGACCCATCAATCTTCTCTCGGTTGTGTACAAGATCTTCACCAAGATATGTACTGCTTAGCCGTATGGAGCGTTGCTTGGATGAGTGTCAGCCAGTGGAGCAAGCAGGGTTTCGCAAGGATTTCTCCTGCATGGACCATATTCAGACTGTCTCACAACTCATCGAAAGGAGACGCGAATACCACATCCCACTTGTCCTTGTCTTCGTGGATTATCGGAAAGCGTTCGACTCCTTGGACTCTGTGGAAATCAACGCCATTCTGAACGCGCTTGTGCATGCTGGTATACTATCGCCCTACTTCGACTTCTCGACGAATGCTTCTCGAACACATCGACTACCATCCAGCTGTTCGATCGAAAACCTAAAATTCCTATCGGGAAAGGAGTACGGCAAGGAGACACGATTTCTCCTAAGCTATTCACGGCGGCACTCCAGGATGCCATGAAGGACTTGAACTGGGACGATAAAGGCTACCTTGTCAACGGTAAACGGATCAGCAACCTTTGCTTCGCCCACGATATTGTTCTCGTCTCTACCAACATGGCAGAAGTCGAGGAAATAAGGAACGAGCTCAATGTGGCAGGTATAAACATTGGACATGAATATGCCCAAAACGCAATTTATGGCCTACTGCTCCCACCTTCACCGTACCTCGATTTACTGGTCCCCCTTCACTGGACCCCCATCCCCCTCCCTCTTCACTGGCCCCCATTGCTGGTCCCGCCTTCGCTGTTACCCCTTTACTGGTCCCCTCTTCACTGGTCCTCCTTTATTGATAAACCCTTTCCCGGTCCCTGCTTACTGGACCACCATCCTTCACAGCAACCCCATTACTGGTCCCACCTTGACTGGTAACACGTCTTCTGTATCCGGACAGGCCTTTCGCGACATTGATGACACCTCTTCTCACCCCAGGCACATGATGAAGGACGTCGGTGACATGTCTTCTGAAGCAGGACTTCCTTTGCGTTACATCAGTTGCACGTCTTCTTAACCCAGGCACTCATCACTACGCGGTCGCCCTCATTACGCGACGTCAGTGACACGTGCTCTGAATCCGAACACCCCTTGTGCGACATCGGTGACAACTCTTCTCAACCTGGTGTCCTTTGCGCGACATTGGTGACATGTCTTCTAAACCCAGACGCCTGTTGAATGACGTCGATAACACCTCTTCTGAACTCGGACGCTCGCTTTCACGACGTCGATGACACGTGTTCGGAACTCGGACGCCCTTCGCGTGATTTGCGTGACATTGGCGACACGTCTTCTGACTCCTCTCAACACAACGTAGGTGACACCACACAACTACAACCCCCTCCCCCATCCCCACACTTCCTCCCAACACACTCCTCCAGCACTTCTGTGCAACACAAACAAACACACACAGTCAAACGACCGTTCTCGCTTATATAAAGTAGGACACTGCCAGTGTTCCGAGTGCGAGTAGCCAATCGTGCTGACAAGGAAAATGCAGCCTGCGCAGACGGAACACACCGATGCCCTCCGAGCTTGAATATGCCTGCCCACATAGAATGTGTGAGCCGTCGCCACACCACAGAGGGTTAGGAGCAGGGTCAAGCGTGGGGTTCGAAAAAGGTTTTTGCCGAAGCTTTACGACCTCCCCCACCTCCTAGGGCGGATTTGGTATGACCCCTCACTTGTCTACATCACCGTTTTATTTCTTATCTGTGTTGAAATTTTCAGACCTTTATGCCATTTTAGTACTCGTTAACAGGTTCTCCTTTTCGGGTTCAACATCGACACAACGGTGATCGTCCACAGAAAGAGAGCGTTATTTATTGATTGTTCCTACTGATTTTTTTTGTTGATAAAAACGTTGATCAACGTTTTGGATATGCTGTATTATAGCAATAATATTTCGATTGTTCTACAGTTAGAAATAAACAATTTTGCCAGTAGTTCTCAAAGTGATCGCAACGACTTCATCTTTTCAGATTTTCCAATGTTTTCATGCATAAGACACCTGCACTTCTAGCTGAAGGGCAAACATCTGAATCAGAAATTGTACTCTATAAGGTTCGAGTGTTAATTGCTATTTTTGAGGCACTCTTCTTATCGTCGACGGAATTCTTCGAATCGTCGACGTAAACGCAACTGAGGGATGGACTTCTCGTGGAAAAAATTCTACCTTCTGAAGAAAAGAAGATCAGAGAGTGAAACTGTACCTTAGGTCGTGATTATTGTACAGTAAAAATAAGCTTCTTTGCAGCGATCTTCGATGATTAGAGCGAATTGTATTCAAAATTTTGGTTTTTCCTGAAAAATAAATATTTTCCTCCTGAACAAACTAGCTATTTATTTACCTATTTCCTATGCAATTGATAACTTCCCACTAGAAGTTTCAATTCGTGATAAATGCACAGTGAAAAAGCCATGATTTTCTGAACCGGTTGGATCGACCTATGGTCGATCTGGCTCCAACGTCGCTGGAGCGACAAAATTGCAGAAATTGGCATAAATCGGTAAGTTTTTCAAAGTTTGAAAAAGCCTGGTACTTATTGAAAACTAGAGGAAATATGTTTTTGCGACATAAGAAGCAGCCTCCAAGAGTAAGGTCTTCATGCGTGGCTGGTAGGGCCCACTTTCTGACCAAACAAATTGAAAAGATTTTGAATAATTAATCATTACTCGGTAAGTTTTCTGAATTTCTAGAAAGCAAAAAAAATTAAAAACTAGAGGGAGCGTGCTTTCTTACCACATATAAACCATTTTCGAAAAAAGGGGCCTTCATTCGGTCGGAGAGGCTGGATTTCTGGTCGATTTTTGCAAAAATACGTGCCAAAAATCGACCCCCAGCCCCGCATGAAGATCCCTTTTTGAAAGCTGGTACATATATAGTAAGAAAGCAGTTTTCTCTAGTTTTAAAAAAGTTTTTGACTTTTTTGAATTTCCAAATGCTAACCGAGTTATAACCATTTTTGTGAAGAAGTCGGAGCAGAGTCGACCAGAGTCTAAGAAAACTTCTTCACAAATATGGTTATAACTCGGTTATTTTTGGAAATTCAAAAAAGCTAAGATCTTTATGAAAACCAGAAAAACATGTTTTTTCATCGTATATGTACCAGCTTCCAAAAAAGGAATCATCATGCGGGGCCGGGAGGTTCGATTTTTGGCACGTATTTTGCAAGAATCCACTAGAAATCCAGCCTCTCCGGCCCTCATGAAGACTCCTTTTTTTAGAAATAATTTATATATGATAAAAAAGCACATTTGCTCTAGTTTTCAAGAAGTTTTTGGTTTTCTAAAAATTCAAGAAACTTACCGAATTGTGATTAGTTATTCAAAATCTTTTCAGTTTTTTGGTGAGAAATTGAACCCTACCCTCATGAAGACCTTAATCTTGAGGACTGTTTCTTATGTAGTGAAAAGCACATTTCCTCTAGTTTTCAAAAAGTTCTTGGCTTTTTCAAACTTTGAGAAACTTACCGATTTATGATAAATTTTGTGAACGTGCAACTTCGTCGCTCCAGCGACGTCGGAGTCAGATCGACCAGAGGTCGATCCAACCTATTCGGTTCAGAGAACCATGGTTTTTTCAATGTACATTCATCATGAATTGAAATTTCTGGTGGGAAATTATCAATTGCATAGGTAGTCTGTTTCAGGTAGAAAAGATTTATTTCTTCAGGAAAAACTAAAATTTTGAATACAATTCGCTCTAATCATCGAAGATCGCTGCGAAGAAGCTTGTTTTTTTTTTACTGTACAATAATCACGACCTAAGGTACAGTTTCACTCTCTGATGTTTTTTCTTCAGAAGGCAGAAATTTTTCGAGTCCATCCATGCTCTCCACCCATTAATATCCAGATCCATTTCTTACCCTCAGGAAACAAAAGTGCTTGTAAGTCTCCACATTATCGCAGCCACACCTGAAAAAACTTATTAATAGGCGCAAACAGCACCTAAAAACCTGAAATTGGAGAGAATCCTCTGCCAAAAACCGAGAGAGTACAACCCCCGTGCAGGCGAGGCCACAGTACGACGCCTTTTCTCCCCCTCCTCCCCCGCTTCGTTTCCCGGACCTTAAGCTTGACCCTGGATAGAATTCCCCTGTAACGCACCTGCTCTTCGTGTAATAAACGTTCGCATTTGGTTCGTGATTCATTCCACTATTCCGACGTGAAGAGGTGAAAGACTTGGGAGTACCAACTAATAGTTCTATAGAATTTAAGTCCCATGTGAATGAGACTGTTCGGAAAGTCCTCAGAAATCTATTTCTTGTTTTTAGGACCGACGATGCGTCTTGAATCACTGTGACATTCGGCCAGAGAAACTTTTACAGGAGAGTACGAAGATTCCTTAATGAGGCAGATCCGTGGTTGATTATCGATACCTGGTCGAAAGTACGATATAACTGTTAAGGAGGGGGCATACTTTCATACTTACTTTTTCCTTTGACCATTCGACCGCGTGCTGCAGAATGGCTCAGTTCACGGCCATAGCCCCAAAGGAAACTTAGCCGCGGCCGCCGCAACAGTGGCGGTCGGCATGCGCGATGGCTTCCTGCACCCATCGCGGGCATGGCATACTTTTTCGCGCCGCGCGCGGTGTTTAGCGTTGGTCCTGGACGGATCGCCGTCGCACTCCTTTGCAGAGCGATGAGCGATGCAACGAGCACTGACAGGTTCAAATTCTTTCGCGTCGCTCTGCAAAACTGGAATCGTGATGGAATCGCGGCGACGAGAAGTATGCACGAGGCCTTAGAGCTGATGCTTTTTTTTGCCATTGGGAAGACGTTTGACAAGCAGTGAGTTACGAAACAAAATTAGGTGGATTTTGATAATGGGGTGAGTTTCTGAATGTTAAGCTAAAAGTGGTATCACATAAAACAGCACAGAAATTCACGCAACATATTTTGTTACTTTTACCTGACACTTCTTCTATGAAGAATTTGAGCAAGCATCTCTTCAATTTCTTGACCGTCCTTTACGCGGAATGTATGAATAAAATAAATTAATTATTAATAAGAGTGTTGATGCGCTAGAGAAGCCAGAATTTTCCGTCCAACCGTAAGAGGTTTGACCACGCGTAGAAGTGAATGCTGGTCCAATATTACTTTTCAATTCAGTAATGTAGACAGTTGGAAAAGAACCCATAACAAAATTAGAAGCCGTTAAAAAGCCGTGCTAACTACGAGAAATAATTCAACATAAGAGAAGATTATAACGAGAACGGTGCCCTTGGCTTGACTCGTGCTCTCTCGTTGTTCGCATCACTTTCGAATTAAGAAGAGAATAAATGGATCGTCCGAGCAAAGTCTGAGGACCGGTTTTCATCGCTGGGCATACTGTTACACGATTTCTGCTGCTCCGCACTGAAAACGAAAGTGCAATTCTCATCGGCAGACTGGCGAAGTGAGCTGGTGAACTGAACTTGGCTCGATGACGGGACGAGGGTAACTAATGGGCAAGGTCCATGCATTTTTTGTCAGTTTATCTCCGAGATTTTCTAGTGATTGACTAGATATCGCTCCCGGCTTCCGGAGAACTCTGATCAGGATGACGAGGTTGGAGGGCGCTAATCCTCGACGTTGCGTCTTTCCGCGCACGACCCGGCCGAAACAAGAAAACACTTTAGTGTTTGCTGCCTGGCCTCTCGACGATGTTTGCAGTTGGGGTGGAGGCTGCCGTGCTTCGCCTGCTCGTCGAAATCCTGGCCTCCAGCGCATCGCCAGCCTGCTCCCCACATATCCCAGACCTTTGTTCACACTCGTCGCTTCATTGCTGTTTCTGCTTGACACTACTCCTCACAACGTCTTCATATCGCAGCTCACTAGAGGACAATTGGCAAGATAGCTGAGAAGACCCCTGCAGATCTTCGTCTATTATGATTATTGCGTAGTCTGCCATCACCTTTTGGTTTGCAATCAGTAAACTAGCGATCAGAAGCTTCCGTAAAATTAAAACCGCCGAAGATTAGGTTACGAAAAGAAAATTGGATAGCTGTTGATAAGATTCTGGTGCGCGGTAGCGCAGTCGGAGGAGGAACCGGCTCTTGTGTGCACCTCATATAGAGATTCCTATTTTGGATTTCTCGCCCAGGTGAACTATTTATATCTTCCATATTTCCTGTATCAGTGAATTGGTGCCTGATTTCTCTGCGAATAATAAACGCTGACTTGTCCTAGTCAACATAATTCACTGCATAAGCCAAACACGCATTCAAATTCCTCCACCCCCCTCCTCTCCCTCCCCCTTAAATCCGGCAGAAGTATAATACATGGCGCACCTATCAAATAGAATGATTAAGGTCGATCTTCATTCTTTCGCCCCTTCAATCTCACCAAACGTTCGAACTAATATGTGATTTTGCATCGAATGCGGGGTGGTACTGAAGGCAAATTTCAACAATGCGTTGAAGACGCAGGCTTTAAACTCATCGCTAATGGAAAACTCATATATCCGCAACCATGTCTTTTCGTCATACTCTTAATCATTCTGGGATATCTTCTGCAGTTGTGCTGTTAAAACTCATGTTCCTACGAGAACGCTTTTCACGCCCAAACTATTACATTTAATCAGTTAAACAGCGGCACATCTCGATTATGACACATTTGAAATTCGCCTGAACTAGAGTTTGCTTTCACTATTGTTTCTCCATTCTATTCAGTATATTCACTGAGAGTGTCGTTAGATCCCCAGGGTTTTTCGTGTGATTCGATTTCACAAGAGAAGTCAAACCTTGGTGCGGATGCAGGGTAGATCCCGCAAGCAACCGCTCATTATGTCGCTGAGCCACGCGCGGAAAATAGAGGGCAATTCTAGAACTCTGTTGATTCAGTGACACTTCGTGAGAAGGGCGAATTGCTAACTCTTACGCTGACCATAGTGGGTTGTGCGGGGAGCAGGGCGACGAATTAATGAGGCTGAAGGTTATGTGAAGTCTTTGAACGAATTGTCGGTGGACGAATTCGTGATATCGTCCAGCTTTCCTGCAATCAGTGCGGCTTCGTAGCTTGCTGTGGCACCATTGATGCCATACACGCCGCCCGCCTCCTGATAGAGAAGCACCGCGAGAAATAGAAGCCAGTGCATATCGCCTTCCTCGGCATGGAGAAGACCTTTGACCGCGTACCGCGTGAAGTGGTTTGCTACGCCCCGCGCCAACATGGAGTTCCTGAAAAGCTCATAGGGTGGGTGCGAATTCTCTACTCTTGTCCAAAGAGTCGAGTTCAAGCTGCAGCTGGAACCTCGATGGAGTTTCCCATCTCTGTTGGGGTACATCAGGGGTTCTGCGTTTTGCCAACTCCTCTTTGTTGTCGTGATGGACACCATTACACGGGATCTTCAAAAGCCAGTCTCCTGGACGTTGCTTTATGCCGGTAACCTGGATGTCCTCGATGGATGCCGATATTACTGGAGAGTCCTACACGAGGAGTCCCCGTCGTCGCAACTTAGGAGGCGGTTCTTTAGTGACGGTGGTCGGCTTCTTCAGTGGTGGAATGCTGAGCTTAGACGTCCGTCGTGTCGCGTGGACAGTCTGGAGTGTCAAGGTGTACTGGAGTTTATCCTTCTGCATTTCTTGAGAGGCAGAAGACATCAGACACATGTTCTGCAGAAGGGCACCGCTGTAGTCCATGTGTCTAGCTCGACCAAAGGTTGGCGTTACAAGATGCAGGTTACGGACTGGCCTGCTTGTTCTCCTGGCAGCAACCCAATGGAGAACATGTGGGGGATCGTGATTCGACGAGTCTACGTTAATTACCGACAGTTCAATGACGTGATTACGGTTTTGGCTGTACGGGACACCAGCGAAGGCAAAACTATCCAGAACCTTGTCAATAGCATGAAAAAGATGATGCATGATGCTACAAGAAATAACGGTGGTTCGATCGACTTCTGAATTTAGTAAAAAGTTCGTTTTTCATAAGTGGATACACACTTTTAAAACGCCAATTTTCAACCAGTTTTCTTCAAAAACGTGTGATTCTCGTGTGAGACGAAAAGAATTTCTGAAAGCGAGTGGTTACCTAGATTCAATACGAGGAATCTAGTGAAGCTAGTGCGCGCCTGCGGAGATAAACGCGAAACGCGATATGGTCAAGTTTTGGAGTGGTTCCATACTTTTGAAACGCACTGTATTTTGAAACTGATGGCCATGGGCCAGGGGCGGGGGTTCGGCAGGAAGCAGCCGCTGCTTCGGCTACTACAGTACCGGACGCGTCTTTTAAATAGACGCCGAAAAAACCGCACTTTTGCGGTTTTTGCGTCTTTTTGCTATAACTCGCCCAAAGGTCATCCATTTGAAAAAATAAGAGCACATTAGAGCTCAGGAGATTGAGCTCTATCGTTTTATATATACATTTCATATGAAAGATCAAAAATGGCCAAAATTGAAATCTTGCGCTCCATTGAGAAGGCCGGCCGCGGACGAGTTGTCGGCCGCAAGCCGTCGAAAACCGTTGCATGCTCACAATTCCTCTAATTTGAGGTGTTTTGAGAAACGGATGGTACCGTTCGATTCATCTCTTCGAGATCTACACAACCATGTATACAAATTCGCCAAACCACCGCATTTTCGCAGTGGGTGGTCAAAGATGTCTGGAGGAGACTTTTTGCCACTGGGGAAGCTTATATTCCCGCGTCTGCAACGCTGCAAAGGGAGTGAGCATCCTCGATTTTTCTTTTCGCCTATGTTGAGTACAGTTATCTCAATGACGAAAAACAAGGTGTCATCCTTGCAAAGGTCAAACGCTTCCCCCCCCCCCCCCCCTCCCCTAGTTGTGTATTCAACGTTAACTCAAATTCATTGTGGCGATGTTTCGGATGGAAAAGGGTGGCGGATCAGCGCGTACTCTGAAGATGGCAAAAGAGACGGACCGGTGTATTTATTTATTTATTATAAGCCTCCTGATTTGAGAAATTAACTTACAAGTTAGGTTAAAAACAAATCAGCTATATTTTGATAATGTACCTTTTTCAGTGAGTCGCTACTCCTTTAAAAAATACTTTCGCATCACTCATGGAAGAAGTCTTTTCTTGCAAATCTTCAAAAAGAGCGCTTCTCCTGTAACATCTTGTGATCAATTAATTTCGGATCTCTTTTGGTAGAATAATTGCTCTTCACTTTTGCTTGCCTTTGAAGAGCCAACTTTTGCAGTGATTTTTGGGTTCAACTTGTTTTGTACTTCTTTGGGCTCAATAAACGTTCATGTTCATGCTCATGTTTGTTCAATTGTCCTGGCGCTCCTGGAATGCTGAAAAATGTCCGTCTCCAAGAATTCGTTAGACAGCCACTCGGTTCACAAAAATGAAGATAACTCGTTAAGTTTTCGAAATTTGGAAAACCAATGTTCTTTTTGAAAACCAGGAAAAAAGCGCTTCGAAACGTATAGGAATTAGTTTTCAAAAGGGAGGTCTTCATACGGGACGAGGGGATTCGATTTCTGGTCCATTTTTGCAGAAATAGGAGACAAAAATTGGACCCCCGCCCGTTTAAGGACTCTTTTTGAAGGCTTGTTTCTATATGATTATAAAGTTATTTTTCCCTGTTTTTCAAAAAGCTATTGGGATCTGAGTTATGACCAATTTTTTGAAGAAGTATTTGTAAACACTGATCGATTCTGCATCGAAGACATTGGAGTGATTTCACAAAAATGGTCATAACTCGCTCGATTCGTTTTCGAAATTTAAAAATCATAATATTTCCTTGAAAAATAAAAGAAATATGCTAACTTACCATATAAAAACTGTTTTTCAAAAAAGGTCTTCATAAGGGGCGAGGGTTCCATTTCTGGTCCATTTTTGGCAAAAACCGACCAGAAATCGATTTTCCTCGTCCTGTACAAAAACCTCCCTATTGATTACTGTTTCTGGAAGTGTTAGAAAACCTTTTTCTCTAGTTCTCGAAAAATCATTGGGATTTTGAATTTCGAAAAATGACACGAGCTATGACCATTTTTGTGAGAACTTTACACTCCAACTTTCCAATCCAATTTTTCCGTGTACGATCGACCAACTCCTCTGGTCACGACTTCAAAAAATTTGTCATAACTCTTTTTTTAATTCTTATATGGTAAGTTAGTGGTATGTCGTAGCATTCTTCTTCTATTTTTCAAAACTCCTCAATGGCTTTTCAAAAATCTAGGAAAAATGCTAACATACTATAAGAATCGTTTTTCAAAAAAGAGGTCTTTATAGGGCGGGGGGGGGGAGGGAGGGGGAGGGTCGATTTCTGGTTGATATTTAGCAAAGACCGACCAGAAATCGAATTCGGTACGAAGACCTTCCTATTAGATTCCATTCCTGGAGTGGTTAGAAAAAAACTTTTTTTCTAGTTTTTACATTCTATAGGCTTTTCCAAATTTCGAAAAGCTTACCAAGATACAAATATTTATACAAAATCACTTCAAGTTTTTTCGCTCAAAAATCGAAGGCCTGCGCCCTTAAGAAGACTGTTTTTTGGAAACCGATTTTTATACTGGATGAAAGCTCTTCTTTCTAGTTCTTAAAAAGCCATTGGCTTTTTCAAATTTTCAAAAGCTTGCAGAGTTATGATCATTTTTGTGAACGTCCAATTTTGTCGCTACAATGATGTCGGTGCCGAAAAATGAATGCACAGTGTAAAAATCATGGTTTTCTGAAATGAATAGATTGGGCCAACCAGGGGTCGAGGGAGCTGCGAAGAAGCTTAGCTTCTTATTGCATGTAAGTCACATCTTAAACTTTAAGAGGCACAATTTTCACCCTCTAATGTTCTCCTTTCAGAAGATAGAAAGCTTTTGCCTTGAGAACTCCATCCTTCAGCTACAGTACCGGACGCGTCTTTTGAATAGACGCCGAAAAAACCGCACTTTTGCGGTTTTTGCGTCTTTTTGCGATAACTCGCCCAAGTTTCATCCATTTGAGAAAACAAGAGTACATTTGAGCTCAGGAGATCGAGCTCTATCGTTTGGTATATACATTTCATATGGAAGAGCAAAAATGGCCAAAATTGAAAACTTGCGCTCCATTGAGAAGGCCGGCCGCGGACGAGTTGTCGGCCGCAAGGCGCCGAAATCGTTGCAGGCTCACAATTCCTCTAATTTGAGGTTTTATGAGAAACGTTTGGTACCGTTCGATTCGCCTTTTCGAGATCTACACAATCATATGCAGAACTTTACCAGAACACCGCTTTTTCGCAGTGGGTGGCCAAAAATGACTGGAGCAGGCTCTTTGCGATTGGAAGAGCTTATTTTCCAGGACTTGCACGTTCTCGGAGTACCTTAAGCATGGCGTAAAGTGCATTGTCATGCCAGGGATCCTCTTAGAGTGCGCCGTGCACAATGCATATAGGATCGAACCTATCAATCGAGGGGGGGGGACAGTTTGTAGAGTGAGCATTTAGGGAGTTTTATGAGAAATTCTCAACCGCCCTACTCAGCAAATGCTGTGCTCTTTACGGCGAGACTTTGGAGTGCGCTGTGCACAATGTATATGGGACCGAACCTATCAATCGACTGGGCGCGACAGCTCGCAAATTGCACCGCGGGCGTGTTCTGAGCGCAATAACTCTGTCAAGTTCGAGTCTTTCCGGCTGCAAGTTGTGGATTTCGTAGGCAGAAGAAAGCTCAAGAAGCTCGTTGAAACATAGCGACGTAGCTTAAGACGGGACAAAGTTACAGCGGTGCGAAAATGCAGGCAAACCTTGTGTGACACGATTTTTTCCGAGTTCAGTCGACCACTGCGGGAAGACGAGACGGGCTAATGGCATCCAAATGCACGGGCGAGCACAAGACTCAATCACTTTACGATGACATGCTCGTAGCTGTGGCGAGAACTGTTATCTCGGCGAGTAAGAGCACTGAGAACATAGACCGTTGTTGTGCTAAGTAGCACGCGCGGGCGTGTTCGGAGCGCGATAACTCTGTCAGCCTCCAATCTTTCTGGCTGAAACGTGTGAATTCCGTAGGCAGTAGTATGCTCTAGTAGAGCGCCAAAGCACATCAAATTATCTTTCGAGTTGGCAAGGTTACGGCGGTGCGAAATGCAGGTTGGGCATGTGTGACACGATTTTTTCAGATTTCGGTCGACCGCTGCAGGTACACAAGGCGAGCTAACGGCATGCAAACCCGCGGACGAGCAAAGCATCTAAGGCACTTTTCGACGATCTGCTCCTAACTCTCCAGCTGCCTAAACTGCCTTAGCCCCATCTGCCATTTTAGAGCGGCGGACGGCAGCGGTGAAGCTTCTTGAGCCCCCTCTCGCCCACGTTCGAGCTTTCGAGCCCCAGCCAGGGTGCCATTCTGTTCAGCTCGAAAAGTCTCATCGAACGGCATCAATTTCGGCCAGTTCTGGAAACATCGATTTTTTGACAGTTTCTCATCGAAGACGGCGGCCTCTATACCGTGCCAGACTGACGATGACGTCATCGAAAATCGATGTTTCCGAAATTGGTCGAGTTTGATACCGTTTCATAGAGCTTTTCGTGCTGAATTTGGTATCACTATGAGTGGCGAGAACTGTTATCTCGGCGAGTAAGAGCACTGAGAAGATAGACCGTTGTTGTGCTAAATTGCACGCGCGGGCGTGTTCGGAGTGCAGTAACTCTGTCACGTTTGAATCTTTCCGGCTGCAACTTATGAAATTTGTAACAAGTAATTTGTAACAAGTAGAAAGCTCAACAGGAGCGCTGAAACATGGCAGCGTAGCTTATGATTGGATAAAGTTACAGCGGTGCGAAAATGCAGGTAAACCTTGTGCGACACGATTTTTTCCGATTTCAGTCGACCACTGCGGGAAGACAAGGAGAGCTAACGGCATGCAAATGCGTAGACTAGCCAACCAGTTAAGGTACTTTACGATGATCTGCTCCTAACTCTCCAGCTCCTAGCCTGCCTTAGTCCCAGCTGCCATTTTAGAGCGGCGGACGGCAGCGGTGAAGCTTCTTCAACCCCCTCTCGCCCACATTCGAGCTTTCGAGCCCCAGCCAGGGTGCCATTCTGTTCAGCTCGAAAAGTCTCATCGAACGGCATCAATTTCGGCCAGTTCTGGAAACATCGATTTTTTGACAGTTTCTCATCGAAGACGGCGGCCTCTAGACCGTGCCAGACTGACGATGACGTCATCAAAAATCGATGTTTCCGAAATTGGTCGAGTTTGATACCGTTTCATAGAGCTTTTCGTGCTGAATTGAACGGTATCACTATGAGTGGCGAGAACTGTTATCTGGGCGAGTAAGGGCACGGAGAACATAGACCGTTGTTGTGCTAAATTGCACGCGCGGGCGTGTTTTGAGTGCAGTAACTCTGTCACGTTTGAATCTTTCCGGCTGCAACTTATGAAATTTGTAAAAAGTAGAAAGCTCAACAGGAGCGCTGAAACATGGCAGCGTAGCTTATGATTGGATAAAGTTACAGCGGTGCGAAAATGCAGGTAAACCTTGTGCGACACGATTTTTTCCGATTTCAGTCGACCACTGCGGGAAGACAAGGAGGGCTAACGGCATGCAAATGCTTAGACTAGCCAACCAGTTAAGGTACTTTACGATGATCTGCTCCTAACTCTCCAGCTCCTAGCCTGCCTTAGTCCCAGCTGCCATTTTAGAGCTGCTGAGGGCAGCGGTGAAATCTCTTCCGCCCTTACTCGCCCAAATTTGAGTTTTTGACACACGTGATGGTACCGTTCTGCTCAGCTCGAAAAGTCCTATCGAACGGTATCAATTCCGACGAGTTTTGGAAACATCGATTTTTTGACAGTTTCTCATCGAAGACGGCGGCCTCTAGACCGTGTCAGACTGACGATGACGTCATCAAAAATCGATATTTCCGAAATTTGCAAAATTTTCTTGCCCAAACTTCGTCTGGGGGGTTATTTGGAGCGCTGATTACGAATCCGACGTCCGTTTTTGAAAATTCCACCGATTTTGGCATGTTGCAGCCATTTGAGATTGGTAGGGTCAAGATCACTGACCACCCTCAGTTTTCGGTATTGGTGGTCTCCTGGCATAATCGGCCAAATGGACTTCCGCATCGTATTCAGCACCCTGAATAACCCTTACCCTTAGACGAAGTTTGAGCAAAATCGGTGTTCCTGACACGACCACCCTCAATTATCCAGAAGAAATTCCAGAACCTATCGAAATCGGCGGAATTTTCAACAATGGACGTCGGATTCATAATCAGCGCCCCATTTAACCCCTGGGACGAAGTTTGGACAAGAAAATTTGGCAGATTTCGAAATCGTCGACTTTCGATGACGTCATCGTCCGGGCAGGCTCGGCGAAGAGCGCCCTCGTCCTCGAGGGGAATTGCCAAAAAATCAGCTTTCCCGGAATAGGCCGAAATCGATACTGTTCGATAGAGCTTTTTGAGCTGAACAGAATGGCAGGACTGGGAGCGTCGAGAACTCAAATGTGGGCGAGTAACGGCGGAAAGAACTTCGCCGTCGCCCTCCGCTGCTCTAAAATGACAGATTGTGCTAAAGCAGTTTAGGCATCTGGAGAGCTGCGAGCACGTCACCGTAAAGTGCTTTTAGTCTTGTGCTCCACCACGAATTTGCATGCCGTTAGCTCTCCTTGTCTTCCCGCCGTGGTCGACTGAACTCGGAAAAAATCGTGTCACACAAGGTTTGCCTGCATTTTCGCACCGCTGTAACTTTGTCCCGTCTTAAGCTACGTCGCTATGTTTCAACGAGCTTCTTGAGCTTTCTTCTGCCTACGAAATCCACAACTTGCAGCCGGAAAGACTCGAACTTGACAGAGTTATTGCGCTCAGAACACGCCCGCGGTGCAATTTGCGAGCTGTCGCGCCCAGTCGATTGATAGGTTCGGTCCCATATACATTGTGCACAGCGCACTCCAAAGTCTCGCCGTAAAGAGCACAGCATTTGCTGAGTAGGGCGGTTGAGAATTTCTCATAAAACTCCCTAAATGCTCACTCTACAAACTGTCCCCCCCCCCCTCGATTGATAGGTTCGATCCTATATGCATTGTGCACGGCGCACTCTAAGAGGATCCCTGGCATGACAATGCACTTTACGCCATGCTTAAGGTACTCCGAGAACGTGCAAGTCCTGGAAAATAAGCTCTTCCAATCGCAAAGAGCCTGCTCCAGTCATTTTTGGCCACCCACTGCGAAAAAGCGGTGTTCTGGTAAAGTTCTGCATATGATTGTGTAGATCTCGAAAAGGCGAATCGAACGGTACCAAACGTTTCTCATAAAACCTCAAATTAGAGGAATTGTGAGCCTGCAACGATTTCGGCGCCTTGCGGCCGACAACTCGTCCGCGGCCGGCCTTCTCAATGGAGCGCAAGTTTTCAATTTTGGCCATTTTTGCTCTTCCATATGAAATGTATATACCAAACGATAGAGCTCGATCTCCTGAGCTCAAATGTACTCTTGTTTTCTCAAATGGATGAAACTTGGGCGAGTTATCGCAAAAAGACGCAAAAACCGCAAAAGTGCGGTTTTTTCGGCGTCTATTCAAAAGACGCGTCCGGTACTGTACGTCTCCGTCATCGATTCGAAGAGTGTATCAATAATTTCGTAGGGAGAGTACTTAAGACAGCCTTAGCAATTAACACTAGACATTTTAGAGTACACTTTCAAATTCAAATGTTGCTCCTTCAGGTAGAAAAATGTGTCGTGTCCATGAGATCGTCGGGAAATCTGAAAAGGTGAACTCGCTGTGATTAATTCGACAACTGCGCACAAAAGTTCTTTGTTTCCAGCTGTAGACGATCAAAATGTTATTATCAAAAGATTACATACTCGAAACCTTAATCAGCGCTTTCATAACAAATCATTCGATCAAACAATGACTCAATAGCATGCGCTCTTTGAAACAATCTGACACTGTCGATGTTGCATCTGGAAAGCAGAAGATTACATTATTAAAGGGTACAAAAATCGCGTAAAAATTTAAAAATTCGATACAGATAAGAAATAAGACGGTGATCTGCACAAGGGGGGAGGGTCGTACCAGATCCGTTCTGGGAAGGGGGGGGGGGGCCATAAATTTTCATCAAAATTGAACCTCACGCTTGACCCTGGGGGGGGGGGTAAAGGAGAGGCCGACTACCAATGCGCTTGCAATATGTTCCCTGCAAGATGTGTAGTAGCATCAATCCATGATAATGACTATCATAAACCGGTCGTGTGTACATGCGACAGAATATTTGGATATTTGAATATTCGATAAAAGCGCATTGCAGCTGTCAGAACCGGTAGCACCTCAGATTATCATCCTGAGACTCCTGAAGATGTAGCAGCGAATAAAGCGAAGACACACTGCTAGAGCATCGGATCTCAACTGCAAAACAACGACAAGGTACCTCCTAATTGGTGAAACGTAGCGACACCTTAAGTAATGGGTGTAAGCCAACCCACCTCGACGCTCTCAACTCACATCCTCTATTCGATTTTGATCGTTGTTCTTATTCCGAATCCACAATTCTGCCACAGCACATTGGCTCTCTGAGCCGTCCTTCTTATTTCCAGACCTTGCTTCCATCCTCTTCAGTCTTCTACTGCAGTCCTCCGTTTAGTTCATGCACATTACCTGTTGTGCACAGTACATGCAGTAGCCCTAAGCCTGAGGAGTGTCCGCACAAGAACCAGGCAGCACTTATGGACGTCGTACTTCGAACGCTCAATATGCGCCACGTAGTGGTAGTTGCTCGGTAACCTTCCGCCGTGTCAAATTTTGAAGACATGATCATGTGGCCAATCCTTTTTTTTACTTCTCTTTTCTCTAGAAGGCAACAGGTTCAGACTGCTGTGAGTATGTGCCAGCGCTACTTTACTTCCATTCTGTTGATATCTATACCATTGTTGCTCAGCTTGATTCCTTACCGTCCTCACATCTGTCCTTCTTGTATTCTTCGGTGTTGCATTCTACACTCGGATCAAACCTTTCCAGCATTCCTATTGCTCTCGCTTCCGGCCTTCTATGGCTTAGCCTTTTTTCACTTCTCCTTTCTCTGAACAGTGATTTCTGTGGATTTCCCATGAGGATAATGTTTAACACGTCCTTAATCGGGCTGCGAGGATGGAAGCAACTAGGTCACATGTTTCCATTCCAAGTTACCTTCCAACTTGTGTGCTTATTGTCATACGCTTCTCGGTTACTCCATGTTCGACTTTCCATGAATTCAGCATTGTGAATATGTCGCTACGACTGCGAATGCGTTAGCTAGCCAAGACAGCACGGTTTTATTCGGATGTCATCTCGGTCGTATCACCTTCGACTGAGTCCAGAAAGCCAGAGTCGTGCGAAACCATCCCATCAAGCACTATTTTTTTTTGAGAGAGACGAAATTCAAATGGTCGCGTGGACCAGAAAAGAATCATGCAACCGAAGCTAGAAGGCTCACCTAGATGGGCGGAGAAGGTCTCGCTGGAATCGCCCACGGAAGGGGGACGTTCTGCCTGAAAGCGGCGCGGGCAAAGACGCGGGACAGTGCCTGTGGAGGCAATTAGCGTTGACTCGCGCGGTGACACCCGCCGCTTCGCACTGAGCCAGACAGCTCTCGCCGCGGAGGCGATGGTAACCCAGCCAACCACGGGAGCCTGTAGGTCGACCAGATTTGGTGTGGTTACGTTCGATGGAGGGATAAGAGACTGAGACAGCTTGCATTGGCAGTCAGGAAATTGGGATTGATGTGAATCCTACCATCTCCTATATCAGAATTTCGAGCTCTATCGAATGAGCCAGGAAAGAATCTTGCCTCAATAAGCCTTACAACGATTTTTTTCAGGCGCTGTTTAACTTTCGTTAAATATCAGTTTTTATTTATATCAGAATTAACTACGAGGCATGCTTCCAGGCTACTGATGTGAACTCTACCATCTTCTATATTAGAATATCGACCTCTTTCGAATCAGCCAGAAATTATCCTGCCTAGATAACCCTTAAGGCGACGTTTTAGGCGTTGTTTAATTTTCTCAAATATCAATTTTTATTTATATCAGATTTAATTGCGAGGCATGCTTTCAGGATGAAATTGCGCGAGGAATCTAATTAGGTAGACGAGAAACCTTCGATGTGTGCATTATAAAGTTCTATAGAAAAATCAGTTACGAAATGCTAAGGAGATGTTATGTTGAAGCTAACGCTTTAAACTTATGTTAAAAGATCTCTCGTCTAACTAATTGGAATCCTCATTCAATTTTAGCCTGGAAGCATGCATCGCATTTATGTGAATAAAACCTGATATTTAACGAACGTTAAACAGCGCCTGAAAAAAATCGTTATAAGACTTATTGAGGCAAGATTCTTTCCTGGCTCATTCGATGGAGCTCGAAAATGTGATATAGGAGATGGTAGGGTTCTGATCAGTCCCATATTCTGGATTGCCAATGCAAGCCGTCTGAGCCTCCTATCCCTCTATCGACCGTAATCACACCAAAGCCGGTCGATCTGCGGGCTCCCGTTGTCGGCCAGGTCAGCATCGCTCCGCGGCGAGGACTTTCTGGGCTCAGCGCCAAGCGGCGGGTGTCATTGCGCGAGTCGACGCTAATTGGCTCCCCAGGCACTGTCCCGCGCCTTTGCCCGCGCCGCTTTCAGGCAGAACGTTCCTCATCCATCGCCCACAGACCAAAGGACTAGTAGGTGACCCAGAAGACGTGCTACTGCCCTGACACGAGGGCGCTGGAGATCAGAATCCACAGAGGTCAAGGAATTTACACCACACGCTGCAACTGTATTAACCACTGGGCAAATTAGTAATCGGCCACCCAGTAGGCCATTTGGTCACTGTCACCCATGGCGAGGTTGACCCGCACGAGGCTACTGCCCTCCTCTATGGCTCGAAACTCTGCGCTATGGAGGGGTCAGTTCGGGATATTTGAATTTTCGCACTTTCCATACAGAGCCGCTTCTATGCGTACACAGTGTTTGTGCAGTTCAAAGACACTGATGAGGTGGTCTTCTGTGTTTCTGTGTCTCTGATGGTTTTACGCAATTTTTCACATATCCAGGCTCATTTCTACAACGACGAGTGCGCTTTTGTAATCTTGTCCAGGCAGATCTGTCTATAAACGAACTATGTGGAATTTGCCTGCTGGCAGGTCAGCGACCTCCGGAAGCAGCAAACATTAGCCTCTATGAAGCAGTTAAAATGTCCATGAGTAAGTGCATAAACATAAGTGAACAGAACCTGCACCTGCGTGACGTACTCGCGCGTACCATATCAGCCTCAGTCTTACACGAAAACTTAGCACATGAAGAGGAACCATCCCACGGTTCATATATACATCGCGTGGAAGGAAGTGTACGGTGCGTATCGGGGTTCCATCAAACCCCTCACCGGGAACAGGCTCCGATCTCCCATGAAACTTTGGAAGGAAACGTGTGTATTGTGACTGTCGCATTCCTCTCTTGGGTAAAAAATTGATCGCAACATGTAGGGAATCAGAGACGAGAACCAAATTTGGTGTCAGCACATCAGATAAACCCGCCACCATTTTTTCAGATCCTTTCCTAGTCAGATAACTCGCTTACGTGAAGTTAGAAGGACCCCCCCCCCCATACAGTAGCCGCTGAAGTATCCTAGCGGGCAGGCCTTTGAAATCGTTCACTGGTCTGCGGCCTGAAGAAGCATGGAGCGGCTTAAAACTATTTGCTCGGAAAAACCGCTCGACACAGCTACTCCTACGACGCCGGTTGTAAAAATAGAATCGGGTATGCTGCACACCGCCGACGACCAGAGAGTGGCAGAAGCGGAAATGGCCATCGTGCTGCGCCAGCTCGTGTTCGGCTCACGGTGAGCGGTCTCCAGCCCGGAACGAGGTTGTAACTTCGGAATTCGCACATGGGTGATCGGCTGAGTGAGTGTGAGGATCAATAATCTGCTAGGATTTGCGAGCGGTGGGAGGGGAGGAGGGCAGCGGGGAGAGGGGCGGCTGTAGGATTTGTTTCATCTACGCCCCCAACGGAAGCCCACCGGCTCGCGTCCGCTGATAGCTCATCCGTGTGGAGCCCAACGACGTCAGCAGCAGAAGCAGCATGGAGACGGTGACGGTGCGGATGGCAAGGAGCGATCGCTCCACCTCCTGGGGATTCGGCGTCACCGAAGCTCCGAATCGCGACGTCGTCATAGTGAATGTGAGTGCAGGACCTACGGTGTGGCTTCTATACATTGTCCTTCTCGACAGCGTACTTGTCTCGTTACGAATATCGTTGGGTGTGTTTCCACTGGGAGATTCATCTTGTTTTGGTTCTCGATAGTCATCCAAAAGCAACAGAATTGAGTCAGCTTTCTCTGCCTGTGGCCCTTTATCAGCCCTTCGCTGCAAAACAATTTTTGTAACGGCGCAACATCCTGTTATTCAGTTGGCAGGGGTACCGGTTCAAGGACCGCGTAGTGCAGAAATGTTATGATCGCCACCAAAACAGTTGTGGTAGCTTGTAGCCTTGGGAACAGCAGCACCTGTCCCGAACGAAAGTATTTTGATTGCGATTCATCGCTTCGTTCCTCACTCTACTCTAACTCGGCAGCTCGGGGGATGCTATTCGCAATAAGAGTTTATTCGCAACACGAAACTGACAGAAACACGTTTCCTAGCACGGGCTATTTATTTGAGAACCTTGAACAGCTTTTTTAACGTCCTATTCATGTTGCAAAATGGACTCCTTTATGAGGAAAGGGACAGCTTTTCTTTTCCACAAGTTCAAGAGAAAACATTTAGCCAACAACGCCTCGGATGCCGACGAGGCGGGCTTACGCAATGGATGGAACAAAAAGAACCCGTTCCAAACCGGTGGTGTGCTTTATCGCTTTTTAGTATCTCCTAGGTCGTATTTCTATTTTCTTGAACCGTTCCTTAGAGCTACGCCTAAAGATCTCTCTCGGAGTGAGAAAGAAGTACGGGAGCTGTTGGTGCTGATATAAAATACCTTTATAAAGTCCAGGAGGGCCAGCAGCTTTTAGAGCAATACGTCTCGTCTTTTCGTGCTCTCCTACTACTCTCTGTAAATGCTTGTTCACTGCTGCTTTCTTATTTGAAAAATTTACAACTCTTCGCGGGAGACATATGACTCAGTGACAGTGATATACTCTTGTCTCAAAATCCGTTCCAGGTAGACACGGCCTGAATTCTTCACGTCTGCTCATTCTCTCATCTGTTAGATTAGTTATTATACCTACTACAAGCAACTTTGGATCTGCCTTTTGGTTATAGTTACAGCTAACTTAAGATGGAATAATACGCCTGCCCAAGCCTTGTCCTGACACTGGATCACCCTTCGGCTCAAAAACCTATTATCCCTTCTTCGAGGCCGTACAAGGAGCTGCGAGTGGGCGCTTTTCTATCGCTGTTACGAAAGAGCAACTCATTCAGTTGCTTCTTTAAAGCCTTCAAAAATTGCTCTCGAATTCAATGCTCCCGTTGCCAAATGCACCGCAGAGATCAGCCACCATATTCTAACGAGCTGTTCTCCTCGCCATTGGGGTTTCTCCGATTAGATAACGCGAGACTGCCATCCAACTTCAGAACCATGACTTATTATAGCTTTGCGTAAAGTACGCTCCGCAGGGCTTTATAGAGACAAGACAGGCCTCTCTATATCTGTTCCGTAGCATCGTCCGATTAGAGGAGCTAGCAGTTCTTGGACCGGGCTGCTTCTAAACTAGAGGGGGAACTGAAGTGCTTTTTCGCGTTTTCCGCGGTTATTTCGATTGCTGTTCGTAAATCTGCGCCTGAAGGCTGGCGGCGCAAACGCGTTTTACAACGATGTGGCAGCGAGACGTCGCTGCTAGCCAGTTTTACAGCTACTGCCTTCCTCTAATGATTACTAGAGTCAGGCGGTTCGGTAAAACTTCGTGTGGGAGGGTAGCAAAGCTGGTGGAGCCTACAGATACAAAAGAAGGCCACACAACGGATAAAAATCAAGGCAAACCAATAATGGAGGAACGTGAATAATTGTAGCTCTTGTATGGGAACCTTGAAATGTTTTTCTTAAGCATAGAATTACACGGACACCTAAATAAAGGCTCGATGAGTTTCGTAAAAGATTAATACTTGAAGTGGATAAGAATTATTATATTCCGCCACTTATATCTGAAATAGCATTCGTTGAGCTCTTCGTTTAAGGACAGAAACACATTTATGTGTGGTAGAGAGGCAGTATATTATTCCTACAAGAAAAAGATGAATAAAGCAGAGAATTAATCAAAATACAAACCTCACTGAAGGAGGAGAGGGGCTCGAATTTGCTGCGATCATATCTTCTAACTAAAATGTAGCACACTCTGGAAGCTAAAATTAAGGGATAAGGATGATAGATAAAGGCCGGCGCTATTCAATCATTTTTGGGACGCGCCACGCATTCTACTTCAACGGGATGCCGGGATGCGATTTGGATGTCGCCATACAAGGACTGGCGGCTGCCAAGTTTGTTTCGCAGACAAGTCTGGTGTCAATGCAATGACACCGGTGGGATGGAAACCCTGGTTGGCCGGGCGGGAAGTCCGAACCACAAACCTGGGTGACGCGGCAGCCAGGAACCTCCGACAGCGCATCATCGCCGAAGCTAAAGTTAGGTAGCAGGGAACCTGAAATCGTAGAGGCCAACGGAACTGTTGTGTAGGTTTTCGCGGCCACTGTGTTTCCGTTTCTAGGGGATTTACTGTCCTGACAGGACACTGACCGAAGCCTCCTAATAAAATCAGGGCTAATCAAAACAGAATTGCTAAAAAAAAGCTCAGGACAACACTGACGTATCAATAAGGGTAAAATGATAAGTGATCAACGTCCGCGGTAGTCAGTCTCCTAGTGGGATGCGCCATGCAATCTACTCCCATATCATGTCGTGGGACAATTTCAATGCGCCTCCGCTATAGAGTGATTTGCGGTACCATCAAATTAAGAAATGAGCTTTTCCATTGCCATAATTACCGGTAAAATAAAAGCATGAGCAGCTTAAGACCTTGAAGTTGGGGTCGACTTGGTTGTGCGGAAAACCCGAACCAGAAGCCTTGAATAGGTGTGCAGACTGGCTATCTTGCCCAACACCAATAGTTCGACCGGAATTAGCTATCTGTACAATCTTCCCATTACAGTGTAGTCCATGGGGACAGAAGCGCATTACTCCAAACTTTGCAGGTTTTTCGTTTTTTGAGCAGACGCGTTTTCAAGTTTTTTTTAAACTTTTATTCCGGAAACCTTGAATAGAAACTCAAGGAGCTTTTGGTACGCAACGGCATCATTTGCATATTATAGAATGTACCTCCAGAGATCATTCCTCCTCAAACGCTGATTATTAATTTGCTTACCTTTGCGGTAGCTTCATGAAATACGAGTTGCTACTCGTCTCTGCTATGAAATTTCTCCACTTTCTAATTTAGCTGCCAGAACAAGACAAGAGCTGTCTTTCAATCAAGGAACGCAGTTTTCTCTTAGTAAGCCCCTTTTTATGAAAAGCGGGAGCTCCTGCAGGAGTCTTTTTCATCCTTCATTCTTTGTTTTGTGAACTGCCCACAAAATATTGTGGACGTTGTCGGTTAACAGCGGAATCTAAACCGAGCCTCCTGTACTTTTCTGAGGTTTTTGAAAGAAGTAATAGATCTATGCAAACGAAGGTCATAACATCTAAAATCAACTTTTGTGATGGGGAACTTCCGATCAACATTTTCCAGACGGCCATCCATAAGACCGGTCACCTTCTGACATTATTGGCGGATATCTTGGAGAATCTGCAGTCAACAATTTTCCCAGCACGTCTCTCCCGAATTTTTCCCCTGGACAATCTGAATCGACTCGTCTGCTGCGTAGGAACAGCGGCGGTTATGTTGTACCGGCAGAAGTGAGTGGGAGGGGGTGGGGCTTTCTGTCGGCTGCCTGATCCTGAAGGCTGCCGACGGCCGCACTCCTATTTATACAATGTTGAGCACAAAGAGCACCTGTTCGGCTGCTCTGCTGCACGCGAGCCCATTCCTCCTTGGTCAGTGGCTGGCGAATTAGCAGAGGACTTCGAGAGCTGCTGCGGCTCTTCGTCGCTTTTTCTCTTCCAGGTCGCTGCCTACGTTCAATGCAGACACTCCGAGAGGGCCCGAGGCATCTGTAGTGGGGAAGCCTCAAATTCCTTGCATCAGCGTAGACTGTGATCTGAAGTCATCCAAAGGGCTGAGCAGCTTTACAGCTCGAGCGCAAGGAGCTAAAGGGACACGCTTTGCAAGTCTGCAATCGCAGGCGCGTTGGTTACTGCTCAGAATGGGAACCGAGTCATCGCTTTCCTTCTCCTAGGAAACTGAGCGATGAGTTACGAACGGCGAACGAGCTGAGCCACAGATGTTGGTCTACAAGTGGGATCACGGTGGTGACCTTGTGAGTGTATATCAGGAGACAGGCTTTCACGTTACTTCTTAAGACTGTGCATGTTGCACGCTGAGTGCTAGAGTGCTTTCTCACTACAGAGCTCTTACCGGTCAAATGAGTTAATGATTTTATATGCACTGTTGTTCGTGCTTACTAGATTGTGGGTACCACATCGAACTACTTCACAATTTCACTCCCTCGAAGCAGCTCTGTTGCGGTCGAGGCATGGCGTCCAAAATGGTTCGACTTGTAACTATCAGTGGAGGCGCGGTTGGCGGACTGGATCCTTTCCTTTTGCCGTCCTGAGCAGATTTAGACGATTCTCTCGCCTCACTTTTGGCATCAGTGATGCAGTCGGCAGGATATCCGCGTTAAAGCAAGAGTCAGTCGGTCATAGGTTCCCTTCGCGGAAAGGCCTCCCTCAACTGTTCTCGCATTACTAACAGGCTTTGCCTAGGTTTGGATGTCCATAAATCTTCGCATGGCTGTTCTGATGACGTGAGGTTGCTTCAAGCTGTTCGTCAAGATGCGCACAGCAACTTTATTCCCTCTCCATTTCGGCATTGGCGTTATCGTCTTCCTCAGAGCCCTGGAAAGTCGAAGAGGCGTTGGGAATCTACTCTCTCAAACATTACACACTTTATGGGAAAGACCTTAAACAAAAGGTGGAAGCATATGCGAGGGCTTCTCTTGACTTTTCCGTCATTCCTGCTTTTCAACTAATTTCGGCCAACAGCTTGAAGCCACCTCGCGTTATCTGAAGCTAGCAGGTTTATATGAAGGGATAAAACAAGGTGAACTAAGTAACTATTTGTGAGATAGGCATCCTCAAGCCATTGTTGAGACACAGAACATAGGACATTTATTCAGCAAAAAGTCATTCAAAACCAGTTTTGCATAAAAGATTATTATTATTATTATTATTATTATTATTATTATTTATTATATGGCTAAATTTTGTGAAGAATAATGCAACCATAAATGGTATAAAATGACATCCATATATATCATTGGCCAGCGTTCTAGGCTAACGTAGGATAACTAGAAAGATCATGCAATAACAAACACCGAGGAATATTTAAATGAGGAACAGAAGGGGAGTAAACCAGGGGGAGCTCTGTCAGATTACAGCAGAAGTTGGCTTTTTGAATACATATCAGCAGAAGCGATTTCTCTCTCTGATTTGCGTAAACTCGAAAGTGATATTTTTCAAATCGATTTATCGTTAGTATTTCATTCACTGAAAAAGCTACTATATGTATAATCAAACGGAACATCGTCTACTTTGAAAATTGTTCTGTAGTTAACTTTGCGAATGTCCTTTCTGTTTAAGAAGGTTTTCTAACTTGCAGTTGAGTGTTTTGGCGAACAATTGGGAATTGACGCAGGAAGCTCATTCCTTTTTGCACTTGTTCAGACCAATTATTAGTTTAAAAATCATCCACAGTGCCCACCTAGAGTGCGTCTCGCCAAGAAGAATTTAATTGACCAATTCTGGAATGTTGCAAGGTCTACAGTTTCCCCGTATCGAGCAAGAAACCTGGGCCGGCCAGAGTGCGATACGATCGGCTAGCCACGAAGCGGAACATGCATGCAAGCTCTAAACAATCGGTCGTGTCGGTTGGAAATTTTGAACGAGTGTGCTGCAATCCTGACATCCTGTAGTCCAGAACATTTCTACTCTTGGTTCTCTCGTCAGAGTCCCACCTTTTGCTGACATTCTCAATTTTGGCAAAATTGTGGGGTTGTCGTGGGGTTTCCCCACATTTGAGACTACATGCTATTGGCTACAATCAGTCAAGGACGCAGTGCGCTTCTATTCGATTGGAAAAAGTCTCTTCACACTTCGAAAAATTTTTTACCGTCCTCCTTGTAAACACACTAGCCAGTATTGATGCTGATTTCATAATCCTATCACACTTGTCCACTGTTCGCACGCGGACATAGGTCAAGACCCTTCTTGTATTTCGTTATGTACCCATTCTTCCGGACTCAACGCCAGATCTACTTCAAAGCCATTTTCGGCACGTAATTCTTCATGAATTCATTGAGGGATCTACAGCACGAATATGGCTAGGAATCTACTACTTATCGCGCCTGTTATGAGTGGTTCGGAACGTTTTTAAGAGGAGATTATTCACTCGAAAACGAAGCAAGCCAAGGAAGGCCAACTGAATTGGACGACGCTGAACTACTCCATCTTCTTCGTACCGATAGTAGGCAGACGACACGTCAACTGGCAGAGAAGCTCGAAGTGTCTCATAGGATAGTGGGAATCCATCTGAAGAATTTCGGCCTTGCATGGAAGTTTAGAGCTTGGATTCCCCATGCCCTGTCAGACATTCAGTACAAAACGACATGTTGCAAGGCTCACAAGAGAAACAATAAAGGGGCTGGGCTAGGAAGTCATCCGTATAGCCATCCTCCGTACAGCGCTGACCTCGCCCCTACCGACGACCATCAATTCCGTGCTCTCAAGCAAGAATTTGGAGAGAAATATTTTGAAACGGATGAATACCCCTAAAATTGGATTCAGCAGTGGTACTACTCTATAACTGCAGTCCTTTAAGCCAGAGGAATTAAAAAAGTACCCAGTCTTTGGAGAAGTCTAGTGGAACAAAATGGAGTTTATCCTAATTGATGTGACATTGTAGTTGTAAAGTAATAAATCTTTGAATAAATGAAAAGACTTTTTCCAACATAATACATACTGGGAAGCGTACCACAACGACAGGGTCCATTTATGGCCAGATTGTGGCACTTTTCATATACTTCATGCAAAATCAATAAAGTTTTGGACGAGCATGCTTCCACAAAGGATGAAAAAGGGTAAAGAACGGCGTTACTCCACCCCCTTGGGAGGCGCCACGCATTCCTGTTCTAAGGGTTGTCGTGGAGGTGAATTGAATTTGACCTATACATTGACTTGTGGTGACCAACTGATGAAAAAGCCGGCTCTTTATCCTTCCGAGGGATTGGTTGGTCTGGGCGGAAAATCCGAACCAAGAACCTGGTGTCGGGAGCACGCAAAAGCCGGCACCTCCTTCGACTGCGCTCCGCCCATGCTTTCACGTGCGCTTTAAGTTTTTCCCACGCTTCCTTGGCAGCGCTGTTCTGCTGGTTAATATACAGCTTATGCATATTTGAGAGACACAAGCACTAAGCACTGCATAGACCAATGCTTGCGAAATATTCAGTCCGAGGGTACGGCGGACACCAATCGTTGAGTGATTTTTATGCGGCTTCCAGTGACGTTTAGATGAGTACTTACCCCATATACTGGAGAGATAGGGCGCGTGTAGCGCAGTCGGAGGAGGCGCGACTGTCGCGTGCACCCGATACCAGGTTCCTGGTTCGGATTTCCGGCCCAGGCCAACCAAGCCTTCCATCCCTCCGGGGTCGGTGAAACCAGACTTGTCTGGGAAGGATAAAGCACTGACTTGTTCATCGGCTGGCCACCGCAAGTCATTGTATGGCCAAATACGCATTCAAGTCGCCTCCACGATATCACGTAGAAGTAGAATGCGTGGCGCATCCCAAAAGGGATTGAGTAACGCCGTCCTTTATCATTTATTTATTTTATACTGGAGAGAAAAACTTTTGTTCCGTGCTATTTCTTTTTCAAATAGGCAGCAGTCGAATTGTGCAACCGCAACTCGAAGGTCGTATGGAGAAGTTTTCTGTTCGAGCAGGCTCACTTCTTGATATCGAGTGTTACTTTCGTCAAGAGGGCCTCTCACCCGCTGGCACGAGAGGGCAAGCTATGTGAAGAAGCCTCGTCGTTCGGCAGTACAAAGTGATGTGTATTGACGGTCCTGAAACACTTCACCTCACTTTAGCACGGCTGAGTGCGCCCTGTTCTAAAAACCTCAAGTGCGGAGCCCCCTTCGCTGTCGGTAACTGGTGGGAGTTTAAACGATCAATCAGTGCTGCTCTGCAAGCATTTCTGATTTAACAAACAAATTTGAATTCGCTCTGAGTTTCTCTGAATCATCGTAGCGTTTGTTTTTGAGTGTAGAAAGAATGCATTTATAAGCTCAGAAGTCCGTCTTCATCGTTCCTATTCAGAGCAGGCTACACAAGACGTCTTGTTTGGCGTAGTTCATAGAATTGAAGTGCGTTAGATTTAAAAAATTCTCAAGAATGTATATCTAGCGCCGTAATTTATTATTTTAAAAACTTTGAAATGTGGTATTAAAAAGAAGTCCCGCATGTTCCGCGAAGTTACGGTAAAACCACTCAGTTATTGTACAAACCACTACTGGCGGATACCCAATTTTTCGGCTTCATCAGCACTCGCCTTTCTTGCGAACACTGTATTCCATTAGGCCTTCGATTGTTCGTTGCCCTTGTGCTCCCGTTTGTCTCCCGATTTCCCACACATGTCAGCGGGAACGTCTTTCTGTTGTACACCCTGGAATGTTGGGCGCTTGTTAAGAATGCTGCGCGACCCTTTGATGAAGTTTCGGACTTGGAGTGGATGAGTGATTATTCAACGCCAAGAGGCCTACTGATCCGAGCGAGACGACTTTCATCGCCGTAGTGCAGAACAAGCTCCATACCCTCTCCTTGAGGATGATCTGCGTGAGAAGCGCGGTGTCGCAAATGTCGTGGCTGCGTGTCAGGGGGCGACGACGAGCATTTCGTCAGTGTAACAACGGGAGCCGAGCCGGGAAAGAACTCAGTTCCCCGCATCCTAATCAGCACCACTGATACACCACGCATGAGTGATAGCCCGAGCTGCGGGTGGTCGTCGGGAGCTACAACCTGACCCTTCCCTACGGGCTCTCGTTTTCACCACTTACGGCTAGCGGCAGTTGTTTTGGTGGCTTTGTCTGAGAGCATGAGCTCAAGTATAACTCCACTAATTGCCCCAAGTATTAATTGATTACCAATTCTCACCATGGTCTATCAGTTGTTCTTGTCGAGAAGTTCAAAGGACTACGAGGTTGAAAAGGTGTTTGACAACCCGTAGACCCTGCCTTTGCACCTGCTCCCCACTTTTGCTTAAAGGTCCTCGTAGTCTCACTGAACCGTGTCGTCATGCCTCGTAGGCATTCTTCCCTCGAATGAAGCATGGTGCGATAAATTCTGATTCAATGAAATGAGCGAGTAAAATTGTTCGCCTACTTTCGTAGCACATAGGAGACTTTGACACTTCGACCTGTGGTCCCTTCATAATTCCGGCGTTTATATTTTACTTCCTTGTTTGGGTTTGCCACAGCTATGTATCTAAGAAGAAGCACGTTCATAAAGAACTCAGACTTTATCATAACTGGTTTCCTCTGTGCGTAACTACTATGCTTAACTGTCATTAGCTGCTCTACGAAGAAAATGATGACGAGATTGTGGTCCTACAACCTTCACGTAAACGCGGTGCTCAAGTTTCTTCATACCATTTGTCCTTCGAAAAGTGCCGAATGGCATTTTCTTGTTCTATCAGAAGAATAGCACCATCGTTGGGGACGTACATTTACAGGCTCCCACTCACTCCAGTAGGCTGTACCATAAGACTGTGCTGATGGCAATGTACTGCTTAATCTCGCACGTCACGGTGTTCACTTTCTGCAGACTTCAGAAGCAGCACCTCTAGCTAGGGAGGTCAATGACCTCATGTGGGGCTTTCCAAGTGACCTATTCAGGGTTGTAGGTTGGCTACACCAGGTGCCACCTTCGCCTTGTCAGCCGCACTGAAGCGCTACAGTTTTTTGTCATTTTTGATTCACCCACATGCCCGCAACAAATTTGGAAACCATTACGGTGCTTCTCAGCCAGTGCCCTACAACCCTCAGTAGGTCATTTTGGAAAACTCCGCGGGGAGTTCATCGACCTCCCTAGTAAGGTGCAGTGTAACACATCACAGATAATTGTCCTTGCCTACTAGTCTCATTCCAATAAATTAGTGGACTGCTCACTCAGCGTACAGCCCGAACAAATTTGTTTTCAGCCTCGTTTGGCAGTTTATTTATACCGTTGACCCTAGAAGCCATGGACTTGTCACTGTCACTCTCCACAGCGCTTACATTGTTGACAGGAGCACATTTTTAGCAGCAATGTTAGAACCATTAAAACAGTGCCTGTATTTTTTAGGATACCCTGTATTTTTCGCAAGACATAGTGCGTTTTTAGGTTTTAAACTTTAAAGAAGCACAAATCAATCGATAGGTCACTTTGTAAAGAGATTATAACAAACCACTAATTGATGTAACAAACTACTAATAACTACTAATTGATTATGGACAAATTATATCTTATATACATAATAATAATAGAAGTACGGGATAGTGTTGGGCATTTAACGACTATTGATTTACCAATTTAACGATTTTACCAGCATTTTCGGTTTAGCAAAGACCTTTTTCGTTAAATCGTATTTAAATTAAATTTACGCGGAATTCTCGAAGTTCAAAGGAAAATTTAACTCTTAAATAGTAAGAAATCTATCTCAAAAAAGCTCTTCGCAGAGGTTTGCATTACCATTTCAGACAGCGAGGAAACACTACTTATTTTCTACACAGTTCTATTTAGTATTACTTGCTCTACAAGGAAGCAAATCGGCTTAGAAAATGCGAACAGAACGGCACAGAAAGGAAGAAAGTGACAAAGTGAAGGGGAGCTAAGGTTTAGGGTCCCATTCACTCCCAACCACTCAGTGTTCTAGTGAATTGCACTTTTGTGTTCGCAAGACGGCGTCTTTTGCACTTCTCGATTTCGTAATTCGAAGTACTGTGGTGATGATGGCAGTTCCGGGAACGAAGAACCAACCCACAATCATAATACTCCATCGGAGCGCATTTTCTGCCACCCTTGAATGACGTCGGCGACGTCGGTGACGCTAACGTCGTCGGCCCGTCTGTGGCAACGTCGGCGACGTCGGTGACGCATCTGAGGCGACGTCGGCGGCGGAAGTATAACACCCCCTGCGGAGCTCTCGGCAACGTCGCCGGCAACCCTGTGATGTGCGGGCTGTTACGCACTGCGTAGCAGCCCCTACAGCACAGCGTCGCCGACGTCGGCGACGCGTCGCCAAAGTATAACATAGGCCTAACATAGGGCAGCGTCTATTTCCCCTTTTTTGTCCTTTCGTCCGTTGTGTGTTTGTGTGTTTTTGTGTTAGCTTCCCCGCCCACTCCTGCGGCGATTAGCACTATTTAAAGAAGTACTGGTAGATTTTGTGATCACTTTCAGACAGTTTTTGGTGCATGTATTCATTCCTTACGAAATGCCATCGCTCCAGATCTCAACAGCAAAGGCTTATTGGACACAAGACATCTTATTCCTCCGTAATGGGTGTTGCCCTGCTTACTTGTTGCAGTAACAGTTAACTGAATAGCCTCAGTAGCTGCATGCTCTACAACTGTCGAGGTTTGCAGATGAGAGCACCCATCCAATATTAGCCGACTGAATACCAGCCATTCCTATTCGGAACTCGTAAGAAAAGCAGCGCCGTGTGAGCCGAAAATGAATGGAAGAGTGCCATCCATGAACGGATAGACTTATAAATCAGATCGAGAGCAGAACACTTAAAGATCTCACAATCAGGTATCCCGAAGCACGCAAGGCATCCTTACTGGAACCTGCAGTGACGAACCTTACGGTCCTATGCATATGCTTTGACGTGATTGATCCGACATTCGGCGAAGCACTCCTACATCAACATATAACACCGTTGCCCTGACTTCGGCTGTGACTTTATTCGTGCTTGCTTGATAGCCGTCTGAGCTTGTACAACTGGAGTCATTCCAGGTCGTTGGTGGCTCGTTGGCAGATCGCGCTGGACTTCGTGACGGCGACATCCTCGATCAGCTCGAGGGACTCGGAAACCTTGATATCAACGCCGTCGATCGTCTACTCGTCACATCACGCGACAAAATCGAGCTTATCGTCCACAGGTACTGTCAGACCGCTGTTCTCTTTTCTCTGATGCCTACTTGCAGCGCACAAAGCGAAAGGGTTGCATACATAGACTCAAGTGTCTGAGATTTTCTCAGCTAACGTTAGGGGTGTTGGGGTATCGACATATGTGGGTCCCCTATTTTTCCTGCGCCACACGCAACTTGAACCCGCTCCTTCTGCTTTCTGCGCACTATACCAATCCATACCAATCCGTCAGTGCTTGATGTAAGGCGCTGTGGATCTATCCTATTCCTGCTATCAACATGAAAAAGGTTATGCTGAACTCCCTACCAACTTTGTATCCTAAGGTTTTACTCATTTATGCTATTTATGTAATTATTAATTTATTTCATACACTACAAAGTGTGTGTCATAAAATAGTCAAGTTCATCAGAATGATAGCGAAGGAAAGAAAAGCAGTGAAAGGAGAAACAGCAACGACCAGAATCGGTGCGACGAAAACCGTCGAAACAGAGTGAGAAAAGAGAAAATCCCTAAAAATTTGTATCCCTGGCCGTTGCTAATAGCGTGAGCAGTCATTAACAAAGACCGTTATCCCTACAACTTGCCCATTATTTTGGGGGCGGACGTGCGTTCCTTTTCAGAGGAAGCAATGCTACCTTCCGTTGAACATGTAGGTCACCGTTTAATCCTTCCGAGCGTTCAATTTATCTACTCAAGAGAGATGGAAAGGTTTGCTCGGCCTGCCCTTTACTCGAACTCGATGTTGGCCAGTGTTGCGCCACATACTAGGTTGAAGAGACCCGTTTGTAGCCTTTCCTGTTTAAGTTTTAGAGTGGTTCATTTACACCCAATATTTTGCTTGAAAGAAGACCTTCTCTTGCTAGCGCTGACAATGACAAGTCGTGGATAATGAGAGTATACTCCACTGTAGCAACCTCCAGGAAAGAATAACACGCTACTGCGAAGTGCTTGTCTTGTGAGAGCATTTTCCAGGCGTACCCAGGCATTACAAACTGCTTTCTCGGACGCATACTATCCATGTGTCTAGCTGGAGGCATCGTCCAGCAGCTAATGAGATGTCTTCGCAACATTCCGTCGGACCACCCAGCGATTCGAAAGTCAGATATAATTCTATTGTGATCCTACACACTCACATATTGTTTCACCGTGCCCCCTGCTCACATACCTTTCCCATTCTCTAAGCTTCCTCTGAATGGACTTCATCTGTGCTGAAAAGCTGCTATTATGCGGCTACTCTCGGTTATATTCACCGCGAAGGTCGAGGAGGCACCAGTTCGGGCCCAGTATAAGGCGGCCGCATATCAGATCGCACGATCTTCCGATGCCGGTTCAGAAACGGAAAGTGCCTCTCGCCCACACTCTCGCTGGTTGAGCACATCCGATTCGCGTCGCCGCACATCACACCTTCGAAGATCTACGATCTGGTTAACTTCACATGCACCTCTTTCAGGAAGAGATTTGCGAACAGCCAGCAAAGGAACTGAAACAGAGCGCAACAGCCACCACCACGGGGACATACGAGGGTGTTAGCTGATGATGTCAGTTGATGTAAGCTAACGATGTACGAATAACAGAGATCGGATCCTTAGACGGAGGCAGTGCAGCTTTGTCCTACAATGTGAAAACCAACAGTGACAGCAGTGCCGCGTTGGAACTTGCTCTTCCATATTAGAATAGACCCTTCCCTCAGTGTCGCAGTTATAGGCGAGCCCTGAAGAATGTCGGGTTTACTTGCAGTGCCGAATTAAGCTGTGTTATACCCGTACGTCATCAGACTTGAATGCTACCTCAAGATGTGAATTACAACATCGAGAATAGTGAAGGCCAGGTAGCCTGTTTCGACCTGCTTACCTTCTGTGGGAAATTTTGGCGATCAATCTGGATCCCTTCAGACTTCTCTTTTAAGATATAATGTAGTTGCGTATACCCTTCTACGAAGAAAGTTTCGTGCAAGAGTTGTATCACTCGCCAACCGTTATGCGAAACTGCTAAGGTGGGAGTCAATCTCTGTTGCGTAGAACGTTTCAAGGGCGACTTTTGTTGAATCTTGGCATATTGCTCAACGTTATCTGCTCTCATTAGGCTGTCGTACCAAGGCTGACATAGAGCTTTTATTCAACTTACCTATCGGCATGGTTCCGTTTACCAACTAAATCCACACCGTCACACTCACGTTTCTTGTATTATAAAAGTACGGAGCTCATCGAAGATCCGCGAGAATTGCCAATGCGCCCTAGGTTTACGTCCTTTGGAAGTCGTTCGACACAGTCGAGACTGATGTGGTCCTCGAAGCCCTGGTCAGACTCAGCGGAGCGAATGCAAGCCGACTTTGGTTGTCTATGTGGAAGCGTCGGACTGCAGCTGAAACCTACGAAGACGAAGCTCACAAGTAAGGCCTATGCTATACTTCGGCTACGCTGTTGCCGGCGACGTCGGCGACAGTGTTACGCGGCTGCTACGCAGTGCGTAGCAGCCCGCCCAACACAGCATCGCCGACGCGTCGCCGAAGGATAACATAGGCTTAACGGACGGAGCGTATGAGACTGTGATGCCCCATTCTCGCTCAACGGAACGAACATTACCGACTGCTTCAGTTGCGACATACAACTAGGTCGCAAAGTTACAAGGCCATCGGGCCGGATGTGGGCAGTAGGAAGTCAGCGAGTTGATCCGCTTTCAAGAGCGTCGAAGCAGCAGTGAAGAGGAAGAGCCGTATGTCTCCGTGCCTCATAATCGACTTTACTGCTGATCCTATACTTAAACATGCCTTAAAGTCCTGGACTCTACGAATGCAGGATGAACGCGCGATCAGCCATGGTCATACATGTGATAATAGAGTGGCACGATTAATACAAGTGAAAGAAGGCATCTGATGTCTCGAGCTCTGTCGATCTTCAAGAACCAAAGACGCTGCCGCGTCTGTGGTTCTTGAAGATCGACAAAGCTTTGAACGAATGATTTGACTTCGTCCATAAAGCAAGGGTCTCCTATATAAACTCCATTCAAAGGCTAAAATTTGTTCCGGTTCGTGGACCTTTTTTTTGTCGAGCAAAGGGTACCTTATTATAATTATGATGCAACAAGATAGCACTTCGCACCAGCAGATATATATTCGGGCTAATCGATCCAAGCGTTTAAGTTTGGGTCACAGGTTATTTTCTCACAACGCACTGTTTCGTTTTCGAACGAATTAGGTGTCCTTAAAAAAGCCATCAAGAGCACAAGGGTATGGCCTTGTTAGTTAGAACCCGACTACGAAACACTAATTTTTTGGAAACTCTAGGCGTTGGCGGTGTCGAAGTCCGGTTACCCTTGCGACGGGAGCGTGGTGGCAGTGGGCTCGATTTTTCTGGCCCACCTCCGCATACCTGCGTGCTGTGTACATTTGGTCTGTAGAATGAGCCTATCTCCCTAACAGCACGGAGCACCTCATTCTCTGCCTACGATTAACTCAACCTTCAGTGGAGGAATTTAAAACATGCACTGCAGGAGCCATATATGTGCAGTCTCGAGTCTCCTACTCCGTCCAGTTGGAGCGCCGTCCTCGAAGGGAATTTGGCGGTGTCGAAGGGTTTTCGCAAACCTCCGCCAACAGGTTGATCGCTATCGACTTATCAGTCAGCTGCTTCGGTCAGCGTAAAAAACCCGAGCCATTCGATTTCGGCCGACTTCATTTCACCGTCGATAAACACCGCACTCGCCTTCTCTCCGGATCACGTACATGTAAATTGGGGCGACGCGTCGTGCGCCCCGCGACGAATTCCACCATCTGCCCGTTCCCGCTGTGGGCCGTCCCCTCCGCAGCCATCGTACGCCGCCAGACCGAACGCGCGCCAGCATGGTGCACATCACTGCAGCGCCGAAACCGTGGTGAGTTCTCCTATCGGCAGCTGATCGAGCCATCTGACCAGTTGCGGCTTCTAAAAGGAAGTGTGGCGGTATAGGGGCAGCTACAGTAGCTTTAGCTCAGGGATTTCTTCACGCCACCGCTAATTTAAGCATGAAGCAGATGTTCTCCCCTTCGAGTACAGCTGCAGCCGACTGGCTGACGTACTCATGCACCTTCCTGCTTATCACGCTAGGTTCCTATGTGCCAAGAGTAACCGCTTCGCAACCTACCGCCGCTCCGCACATTATCCTATCTGATGTGAGTGGACTTTCATAGGAAAACAACCCATCAACAAGGAACAAATGTACTAACGCGCCTTTTGGTAATGCCTAGCGCACGCGTGAAGTTTTCCTTATATGGTACTTCTTCTTTTGCCCTCGTGATGTCTGTTGCTGACTTGCTCGGTTCACTGTCTCAAACGTGGGGAGGTGAAGAACGGCATGGTCTCAGCTGTTGCTAGGAGGATGTTGCCCAAATTCGGAGAGGACCCCATCTTGTTGCAGGGGTGTTCTTCGAACGCCAGTGAGTGAATCACGTTGCCGTAGCCGCTCCGTTCCTGGTTCATCGTCGTGTCTATGTGCGAGCTATGCTTTGGCTATCGACACAGCTCACCAAAATCAGTAGTAGCCTCCCACTTCTTCCTTCTTCCACGCGTTGCTCTCCCAATCATTCCCTGTCGATTAGCCTTTCTCGGAAATGCGGTCTCGCTTTTTAAGTTAAAGATGGAATCCTTAACCGTTCGAAGCACGTCGTGTTATACTACTCAGTTCGAGGTGAAATTAGACGCTGTGCAATGCTGACACTTTTCAAGGAAGCCCAGTGTACTTTTTCTGCTCAAAATATTTATTTTGGCCTATTTAATTTAAGAATTTCTTGTTTTTAGGCACATTTTAAGTGTAGGAAATGAAAGAGTCCTACGCGCCACACGGGGGATTGTGCCGTGCGTTTGCCCACCACGTCACTGTTTAATTGATTGGTAGGGAGAACCGTATGAGTGGTGGTATAGCAGGACAAATAGCGGTACAGCAAAAATAACCACTGAAAATGCGCAATTATCGCTACATGTTTTCAGCATTTATGCTATCGAGAATACAGACCTAGAGACGTAGACATGTGACACAATCCCCTCTAGTGGAGCACTGGAAAATAGCGCCTTTCTGAAGTGCGGGAAAAAGCAAAAACATTAGTGCGGCTAAATGAATCAGAACTTCATAACAGGTTCAAGCAGCGCCTCGACTTTATTGAGAAAGCCTGTGTGGGCGAAGAACAAATTTTCAAAGTCAAATAAAACGTTTGAGCCATTACCATTTTCACTGGAAACTGGAGACGTTTCTAAATCAAACTGGACATTTTTCTTAGCAGGCATGGCATTTCCAAAATCAAACTGGACGTCTTCCAGATTAAAACAAGCGTTCTACGATTAAATTACAGAATCTCCAACACGGTGAAAACAATTTTTTGTTTAAGGAAAATTGAGTATAACCTTCTTTGAAATTCTTAGTTCACCTACCCAAGAGATGAACACGTTGTCTAAAACTCTGTGAAACTCTTTCAAGGAGGAATAAAGATAAGGGATAAGGAACGGCATTAATCCTTTAGGGATGCGTCACACATTTTACTTCTACTGGACGTCGACGCAACTGGAGTGCCTATTTGGCTTATAGAGCGACTTGCTGTGATCAGCCGATGAGCAAGATTATGCTTTTCCTTGGTTGCACCTGCACGGTAAAGGGAACCAGGAACCTGGAATAGGGAGCACACCACAGCCGTCACCGCCTCGGACACCGCTCCATGTGAGTCAGAAATTAAGAAGAATAATGAATTAAAATTTTGTTTTAAGACGGGAAAACGACGGTTATTTTTACGTATTCAAAGAAGAGCGTGCACTGCACTCTACACGCCGCAATTTTATTTGTTTGACAGTGTAATTGCTGCTTAATTGCAACAGGGGTGCGAGGATATGTGTGCTTTTATAGCTGTTTTTGTTACATCTGTGCTACCCTACGAAAACAAAAATTTTGTTATTATTCGAATAGAAATCGCGACGATATAGTCGAATGCATGGCGTTATCCATTCTTGTAGTACTCTAAATGGCTGTTGCTTTCCTGCATTTCAAACCAAATTTGAATTCATTATCCACCTAGCACTATATAATTGAGTTAGCGGTCGATGACGTTTGAGTGATCTAACCTAAGTGAGGTACCCCGCGTCATCCACAGCGAGGGCTGAATTTTCGTGTGATGTTTCTGCAGCAGGGAAAGCGCAGCCCTTTACTGCTTAACACAACAGCACCTACGCGCGTTTCTGAGCGTCCAGATTCAGGGCCAGGATTCATCAACAATTAGACCTGTGGGTATGCGGGGTAAAGGGGATAGAGATAAGATAAGAGTCAGGTAGAGATAAGGCAAGAATCAGAGACGCAGGCTTCATCGTGGGTATCTCTACCCATTATACCCACGGGTAAGTCGTTGATGAATCCGGCCCCAGAAGACGTGCCGCCGACTTCGTACCATTACCTTGAGAAGACCACTAAAGCGGTAAGTGTAGAAGGGGGCTTCGAGGTTGGAGAACCAACAGGGATCAGAGCCCGGATTCATCAACGCGCATACCCACGGTATGTTGGGTATAGGGGTAGACATACCCACGATGTGGACATACCCACGATTCATGATAAACATTACCCGCCAAGTCGTGGGTATATCAGTGAGTAGAGAAAACCCCCTGATCGTTGTGGGTACATCCGTATACCCGCGACTCATTCGCGTCCCATTGGCAAAATGGCGCTCCAGTGAGATCATCTGTTTTCGCGAAAGGCCTAGTTGTACCTTATCCTTGATTCCTTTCATGAATACAATTCGTAGCCACTACCCATTGCTGGTAGTAGGTATGATTCCCTTACCGTATCTCTACCTATACCCATTGCTTGATGAATCCGGGCCCAGGAGGGAGCGACCTGGGGCCGGATTCATCAACGACTAACCCACGGGTATAGGGGTAGAGATACCCACGATCTCTGACTCCCACCTTATCTCTACCTGATTCTTATCTTATCTCTAGCCCTTATACCCCGCATACCCACGGGTTTAATTGCTGATGAATCCGGCCCCTGGAGGAGGCATCGGGATGGAGGGGGCGGGGGGGGGGGGGTCGATAGGGAGAACAATGAAGCAGGCGAGGAGGTGGCACCAAGAAGGGTTTAGGCAATTAGAAGAGACCAGTAGGGAGTTCCCAATAAGGAGGACAGCAGTAAGGAGGATCAGCAAGAGGATGCATCACCATTAAGGGAGACCGGATTTAGAAGATGTGACACCGATGTCGCGCAATGGGCGTTCCCTCGCCATCATCGTTTCGGGCGGACTACTTAATTGGTGTAGAGAGTAAGGAGGATCCCGAGGGGGGAGGAATCTACCTGGAAGAAGGGACCTGGAGGCGGGACCAGGACGGGGAATCAACAAGAAGGGAGCCGTAAGGGAATTCATACGGAGAACAAGGAATCTGCCATATGCATGTCCTCTTCATGCTCGACACAGCGGCGACTGCGCGCGCTTCTGAGCTTCTGGGTCGGAGGACGGGTCTTCTGAGTTTCTGAATCCAGAACACGGGCCCCCTACGTCGCGCAACAAGCATCCTGATTTTGAATACGTGTCACCGACGTCTGCAGTGAGCATGGGAGGACCACTAGGGGGTGATGGAGAAGGGCGGTAAGGGCGACCTCTAGGGTAGACCAGGAGAGCGGCCAGGAAGAAAGTAGCAACGTGAGGAAAGACGGGAAAACCTGCAAGAAGATACCAGTAGGGGTCAGTAAAGGAAAAAAGAAGTAGGCCAGGAGCTCTGACAAGGAAGGTAGGGGACTGAAGACCAGTAAAGGCGGACCAGCAATTAGATCCAGTAAGAAGAAACGAGAGAGGGAAACCTGGCTTCGGAAGACATGTAAACGATAACTTGAAACGCTAGCTGTTGAGCATGAGAACGATTGCGGAGGAACAACCTGAGGGACAGAAGTACTACGCAGCACAAACCAACGACATTACTGGCCGGTCAGGAGAGAATATCGATGATAAAGGTGCCGAGGCGGTGAACGGCTTGATGCCGATAAAGCACTCACCAGGTCCTAGATGTTAGCGAATTTTATGTTTTACAAAAACTACTTTCCATATGTCAAGGATGCTGCAAAGTCGCGCGAAGCGCGCAAGTGCGAGACACGCCGTAAGGAGTGTCAGAACACTTGTTTTTTGAAATACTTTTAACTTGAAACAGCGTGTTTACTTATTGATGCAGACGAATTTTAAAAATTTCAAAGAAAATCTTATCAAACGTTTCGTAAACAAAGCTATTCTAACCTGCTGGGAAGTTTCTAGTTTAATCTGGAGGGTGCTCGTTTTGATATGGAAGATGTTCAGTTTGACTTAAGAAGCGTCAAGCTCGCCCAGAAGACTGTCCAACTTAAGGTGAAATTGGCACATGTATACATACAGCAATCAATTCGAAGATATGTATGTCTCCGAAAAAGGGAGGGGTGAAGTAAATTGGGATTCGTGATAAGATCAGTGCTGCTATGGCATCTTGTAAGGCTCGCACGTCTTGACAAAAGGGAAACCTGCCACCTGCTGCTGACTGCTTGTTGTAGCCGAAACTATTGTGCCGAGGAGGAGCACTGATCCGCTGCGTTCTGGGTTGGAATGTTCACCAGTGCGCCATCAGCGCTGCCTTTCCATTCACTGCGTGGGCAGGTGGTCTCTCAGATCAAAGAGTGTCCAATAGTTAAGGCAGGTGCCAGTGTGTGCTTGACTGACCAGAATCTAAGGCTAACGCTAAGATAAATTTCTGGCCGAAACATCGCGTCCCTTGTGGTGGGTTCGAAGTTGGCAACATGTCCGGACAAACAGTTCTCAGGAAAGTTCTGTAGTACTTGACGGATTAGAATCAATGACCGTGTGACACACTCCCATTACACGGGGTTACTTAATTTAATGGGATTAAACGCGAAGCTACGTGCTTCAATACTCATCGTTCTACTTGCTCTTAACTTAAGTGCAAAAAGAATTGAGGTTGGGCCGAGCTTTCCGCCGCTAGCTTCTGGTGAATGAAACCGGAAGACTGAAACGCATAGAGAGTTTGGCAGCCCTTTCCGTTCTACAATCATAACATCTCTGTGCGGGTAAAATTTGGATTTTTCAATGATCCGGGTTGAGCAGTCATGAATAGGCACTACTGCGGAACTGCATTTACTGAGCATGAACAATAGAGGCCTGTCAACAGTAAGGAACACAGATATGTTCTCCCTACCGCAATGGACCATCAAGCCATCCCTTCGAGGACCAAACCCTACCCAACTTGTTTGGGAAGGATGAAACGCTGAATTGTAAAACTGGCCTGCAAAAGCGCAAGTGTAGGAAAATTACGCATTGAAAATGCTTCCACGATATCCCGCATAAGTAGGACTCATGGCGTGTTCCAAACAGAGATTGGTTTCGCCATGCTTCATGATGAGACGTTGACCCTCTCTCTGACTTCTTTCCGCCCGACCTTAAAACTGGGCATTCGAGAGATGCTGCGCCTGACTCGGTGATTCAGCGGTTTCGTTTATCCATCAGTCAGGATTAAGCGGTTCCAGCGGGATCAGCCGACGGCGAACTGAGCTGAAAAAACCCCAGTGTGGAAGGATGAAACCTGCTCTACCCAGACCAATCCTTCAAACCAACCAACCTCTTCTTGATTTTTTCGCTTCGTTATAGGGGAAGTAAAAGAAGCTCAGGTGAATCCGTCTGAAACTCTTGTCTTACCGCTTCTATTTTTAATCTGCTGGATAAGGGAGCTGCGAAAGCACATGCTCTCTCCTTGCAGTTTCGGATAGTTAAGATATGGGTGCATTTAATATGACGACGATTTTTCCTCCGCAATTTCTGATCCCTCTGCCAATGTTACATCCTCCATTTCGCTACATTTGATGATGCTCTTCATGCTTCACATATCGGTAGAGCCCTGACACTCACAGTACCGTGCACAAAATGCCACTTCGACGGAGACAGATGCAACGATTCGTCCACTAAGAGAGTCCTTGCGCTCCAAATGCGCCTGCGCGTGCAATTTTGGAGTGGTCGTAGAACTGCGGAACTCATCATAGACGAGGCATATGGATTAAGAACGCATAGCGTTTTTTGCTTTTTTGTATGTTTTCTATATGCCTGGATAAGCTCCTGTCTTCAAGCTACGAGCTTTCTCCAGATCGTGCCCACTCGATTGATTCTGTCCTGCCTATATGCGCGGTTCATCCCAATATGCTTCCTTTTTCAAATTAAGCAGCTTAAGGAATTCTTATTAAAGAGACACTTCGCGGAAGGTCTCTTTAGGTCCTCTTCGCTCAAAGGCTAAGAACGCGACCAGCGCGGCAGTGGCAATGAGAAACAGCAGTGATTTCAGACAGAAAGGGTGTGGCATTGCAGGAGTCCATCGAGCGGACAAGCGCGAATTTGGCGCCCAGAGGTGACCGAGCAGCGACACGACGAAGACCGACCGTACCGCGTTTCTCTGGAGCACAGCAGTGACGTAAGTGCTTCATAGCTTCAGAAAATACGCCATGAAGGCGCGGACGCTTCAACGCCCGCTCTGCCGGGAGCGACGGCCGGCCGACTCCGAATTTGCATGCTGTCGTTCGCAGCACATCGGAGTCCAGTGAACTGGTTACTGCTATATACGTCGTGAGCGGACAGTCGCTTTCCTCTTCGCGGGAGATGCCGGAATGATAGGAGCTCTAAGACATAAAGGGTCTCTTGACGTGGCTTATGGAACGCACAAGTCGAATTCTGATTACGGTCGAAGCTGTGAGCTGACCAGACATGAAAGGTAGTAGGATCCCGCATGAGATTCTTTGAGAGACCGCCGAAATTGATGATATTGACAGGATACGTTCACCCAATATGTCTGATATTAGCAAATTTTTCTCTGCTCTGCGCCTCGATTTTCTAGTTGTTTTCTCGAGATTTTTATATTTCCTCTGCTGAGATCCAGGTTAACTGCGAGCAGGATTTCGATTTTGGTATGAATCTTACTTTGCGTGAGAGTGAGCATGGTGAAAGTACCCACGCATAAGTGAGTGAGCAGCAGTTGACTACTGCTAAAGTCCTGACTCCGAATATTCGCACGACTTCTGTTTCTGTAGCAGGTTTTCTACTGAACTCTTGCGACATATCCTCTGAAAAAGCAATCAGTTCGAATTCGGTTGCTACTAAAACACTACCAGGCGCAAGGCGGGACTCCACCCCACACCCATGCGCACCCGGCAGGCTCGCCACTACACCACCGGCGCTGTTTGAGTAAGCGTAGCATCCACGACACTGGTGTACATCTAGCGGTTACCAGCTTAACGATTTTAACGAATCAACGACGTTTTCCGTTGGAATTCGGCCTAACAATTTAACGGAATTTGCAACGGATTTTTTGGAATTTGCATTGGATTGAACAACAAATTTGCTGTTCTCAACCTGCAATATATGGAGGGAAGTTTCTGAATAGAAATCCACATAAGATAGGAAACGTTGTGCAAAACAACTGATGCTTGGACGAAATAGGGTGCTCCCGAGTTTGTGAGTGATGTGAAGCACTGCGCGTGGCGATGTGCCTTCTTTCATCGTTCGCCATTCCTCTCCTAACTTGCCCGAGTGTCCTCACCTAACATAATACAGCCACTGGGAATCCCGGGCAAATTTAGGAGATCACGTCAAAATGTCCTTTCTTTGGAACTTTTTAATGCACTGTCCCAAAAAAGCAATTACAGTGAAATGCTATGAATGTTCTACTTTTTAATGGAAAAGCGGCTGTTTAAGCGTTTTCACTGTGCGAGAGATCGGCAATTTTTAGTGTGCACAACTAATTTTTAGTGTATTACGTAAAGAGATCGCTCCATGCACTCGTATGCAGTTTTCGTTCGACTGATAGTGAAAATGCTGCTTATGTATGTACACTGGCGGCAAAATATCTACGATCACCTACCTCTGCGGGATTTTTCGATCGTAACTTTGGAACCAGGAAGTCCATCGGAAACCTGGGTAGACCCTTAGAATCCATTGAAAAATCTCTACAAAACACATTTACATGTTGTCTTGTCGTGGATAAATTCAAAAAGAAATTCGAGTGGAAGGAAAATAGTCCTGAGCTAATTCGATGGAAACACCTCTTCGAAATCATAACGTATTAAAGTAGGTCATAAAGTTCAAGTCTGAAATCAATATTTTGCGCGGGACTAACAGCTTTACACAGTATTAATCGATTATCGATTATTGTCCTCTTCAACTCCAAGCAGCTCACCTAAAGATTTCGAAAGGCAAGTGGCTAACAGCAGCCCAGCGGGCTCAAGTTGTGCTTCCTACGCCGACATCGGAGGAAAGCTCAATTTGCCTAGATCTACTGTTTTTCAAGCGTTATCAATTTCGGCGTTGACCATTATGTATATTGTAATACATACTTTACTTTGATACATTGATGGTCCTTTTGTCGGCTGGAGGTCATCTCAGCGGGGACCACAACTCTTCCAGACCGCTCGATCTCTGGCTGCTTGCATCCAGTGAGGCAGACTCCGCTCTCTGAAAGATCTTGAGAATGAGTCTGCCCATCGCGTTGGCAGTCGTCCTAATGTTCTCTTGTGGTCTCTTGGGAGCCATTCTGTGACACGGGGACTCCATCTATCGTCCTTTCGTCGAAGCAGGTGTCCGGCCCAGCGATATTTGGACTTCTTCATGTACTGCAGCGGGTCTGCTAATTGCGACTTCTCCCGTACCTCCGAGCTTCGTAGGCCTTCTTGCCATTGCTGACGAAGGCTTGTCCTCAGAAGACATCTCTCCAGTGCATGATGCGTAGTTTGCATTGCTCTGGCGATTGTCTTGTTGTCATTCAGGTTTCCGTCGCATAACACAGGCAGTACAGAGGCGTTGAATATCGAGGCCCTAAAGCCGGCATCCTTGACCTGATCGTTGACTTCCAAATTGAACTAAAGGCTGCCCATGCTGCGCGTCTCCTGCGGGCGATTTCAGGAGCGAAGTCGTTACCCATGTTCAGCTCTCTTCCCAGATAGACGTAGGAGTCGACCCGTTGTAGAGTGACTCCATTTCACCTTGCGAGTCCCGTGTCACACCACTGGTTTACCGTAAATCGCGTTTTGGACATATTCATGTCCAATCCAATCTTCATACCTGCCACATTGAGTTCGTTCAGCATCCCTCGACTTCTGCCATGCTGGTAGAGATGAGAACAATATCGCTGGCGAAGCGAAGGTTGTTGGTCTGTTTACCGTTGACAAGGTAGCCTTTGTCGTCCCAGTTCAAGTCCTTCATGGCATCCTGGAGTGCCGCTGTGAATAGCTTGGGAGAAATCGTGTCTCCCTGCCGTACTCCTTTCCCGATAGGAATTTTAAGCTTTCGATCGAACAACTGGATGGTAGTCGAAGTGTTGCTGTGTATACCATAATACGTTGTGGTTTTGAAGAGGTGTTTCCAATGCATTATCTCCTGACCAGTTTCCTTCCACTCGAATTTCACTTTCTATTTAGCCATGGCAAGACAACATTTGGACATGTTTTGCAAAGAATTTTCAAAGGATTCTAAAAAAAACTCAAATTTTCTGGACTCCTTGGTTCCAAAGTTACGATCGAAAAACCGTAGAGGTAGGTGTCCGAAAATATTTTGCCGCCACTGTAAGCCGCAAAGCGAAGATATCTGTTTTCTACAATTTTCCTGCTTTAGCGTTGATTAGTGGTTCTCCCCACCTTTTGATAGAGCTTTTCGAGCTGAACAGAGTGAGTTCTTGCGAGTATCGAAAACTCAAATGTGGGCGGGTAGGGGCGGAAGAAACTTCACCGCTGCCCTTCGCAGCTCTAAAATGGCTGCTGGGACTAAGGCAGGTTAGGCAGATGGGGATTTGTGGGCACCTCATCGTAAGGTATCGTGACAGGTTTGCTTGCCTACACATTCGTAGGCCGTTAGCTCATCGCGTCTTCCCGCAGTAGTCGACTGAACTCGGAAAAAATCGTATCACACAAGCCTCACCTTCATTTTCGCACCGCTGTAACTTTGTCCGATCATAACCAAGGTCACCATGTTTTAGCGCACTTCTTGAACTTTTAACTGCTTACAAAATCCACCAGCTGCAGCCCGAAAGATTTAAACTTGACAGAGTTATTGCGCTCAGAACACGCCCGCGATGCAATTTGCGAACGCTCGCGTTTACTCGATTGATAGGTTTGATCCTATATACAATGTGCACTGCGCACTTCAGAGTCTTGCCGGGACAGATTACAGCAACTCCTGAGTAGGGTGGCTCAGAATCTCTGTAAAACTACTCAAAACCAACCGTTTCTCAAAAAAAAATCAAATTAGAGGGACTGCGAGCACGCAACGGTTTTCGTCGGTTTGTGACGGACGACTCTTCCGCGACCGCTCTTCGCAATGAGCGCAGGTCTTCAATTTCGGACATTTTCACGGCTCGATATGAAATATGTATACCAAACGATACAGCTTGAGCTCTTGAGTTCAAATATGCCCTTGGTTTTTGAAAACCAATGTGGGCAACTTTTGGGCGAGTTTTATCAAAAAGACGCAAAGCCGCAAAATCTCGGTGTTTACGGCGTCTATTCAAAAGACGCGTCCGGTGCTATCGTTTAGTTTACTACGGTGAGCTCGCTCAAGCGGGGAGCAATTTTGCAGATCATTTTTCTATGTCGCTTTTAATGGAACAAGGTGTACGAAGTGTGTATAAAAAGTCATAGGATCTGGGTGCCCTTATTTTAATTCCTTCGAGGTATAATTACCTTTGATTTTTCTTGCATGACAGATGTAATCGTTTTCATTTACGCTAACCTCTTCACTGATTGCAGACTCGTCCTCCTCAAGGCTTCAACTCACCAGCCCTTCCATTCAACCCGGACCCTCGGGTGAAGCATCTCCAATACAACAGCCCGATGAATCTCTACTCCAATGAGAGCGCTACCGAGCAGTACGTTCAGCAGACCGCTGGAATCATCGACAACGGAGTGTGAGTTCCGTTTCCCTTTTCCTGCACGGCCTTCTATGGTCTTCTTCGGAATTCTGACTACCATGAAGCAATTCATAGGCTTTTATGCGGCGTCGGCTAAGATTGGTGCATACACATGCTAAAAACGATGACAATCTCGTCAAAGTTGAGCATTCGGGGAGCAATCCTTCGCGGGAGAGAGCAGCCCCTAGCGCTTGGTATCTGATGGATCACGACCACTGTATAGCCTGTCGTCCCATTCATCATTGACTTGCTCGAACGGGCGCCGGTAGAGTCTCCATTCGTCCCTATCGTGTGACAGAGTGCTCCAGGGTGTCTGCGAAGCGCATTTCATGGCCCGTTCACCTAATTTTCGACCACTTGGCACATGCGACAGCGTCTGTGGTCTTCAAATGTCAACGAAGCTCGGAACTCCAGAGGCCTTCTCTCACTTGTGCGAGTCGTGCCACTCTGAGCATCCTCCTGTCGATTCCACGCTGCGCGACATTGATCGCGTGTTCATTCTGCTTTCGTATAGCACATGTCTCTGAGACGTTGTTAAGGCAGGAAGAACGGCAGAGTCGAATAGGTGGGCACAGAGTCGGACGTTCTTACCTTCGGGCCTTCTTCTGACCTTTTCGCGACTTCTTCGACGCTCTTGAAAGTTCCCCAAGCCGATCGTTGTCTCCTGCTCAGCTCTGGCCCTAGTTCGGTAGCCATATTAATTATGCGACCCGACACGTAGCTGGAGCATTCGAAGATGTTCGTTCCATTGAGCGAGAATTGGGCTTCAGAAACTTTTCTCTTCTTCATGAACATCGTCTTCCTAGGATTCAGCTGCACTCCAACGTTCCCACATACACGATCGAAGTCGGCCCATTCGCTCCGCCGGGCCGATACTCGTTGTTATGAGCACGATGTCGTCAGCGAAGCGAATATGGTGCAGTTGCCGGCCGTCGATCTTCACTCCCATGTCTTCCCATTCTAGTTCGCGCAAGAGGTTTTCGAGGTTGGCGCTGAAGAGCTAGAGGGGATACGGCATCCCTTGCCGAACTCCTCTCTTCACGTCGATAACGACGTCGTTGTAGAATTATGAGATCTTGATCGTGAATCCATTTTACAGCTCTCGAAACACTCTGATGTACTGAGTAGGAACGCCCTGAATGCGCAAGCTTCGATGACTGCTTTAGTTTCGACAGGTCTTCTTCAGGTCGTGAACATAAGCCACAGGCGTTCCTAATCAGTACATCAGAGTCCTTCGAGAGCTTTACTCGAGAGGATTCACGACCGCGTTTCCATCATTCTACACGGAGCCTGATAGGGTAGTTAAAGAAGAACTCGGAGTTGTTTAGGAATTAGTCACACCTATGTCATTCTCTGCATTCTAAAGAATAGGTCCTTCCTCCCTATTTCCTCCTTAGACGTTACGCTACATAGCCAACATATGTGATCTAACCAGTGTTATCTAGCGGACAGTTTCTCTTGCTCCGAGAAAGAAACGTTTACCTTGAAGGAGACCTTTCCTGAGAGACCTTATCTTACGAGACTGCATATTGCAGCTGGCGTCTAGGTATGAGATTCACCAAGGCATGGCGAATCAGCTGTTCACTCTATTTTGCGCGTCAGATGCTTACCAGAGTAGTACGGAATTCAGGTTAACTAGAAGACCTATACAGCGCGAAAATAGTGCCTTCTGTCTAGGCAACATTGACAGCAGTCTTCTCGGAAGTAAAAAGGCTAACCACAAAACCTCCCTCTGGTTACTTCCTTTGCAGTTGCCGTCTTTTATTGCTTCAATAATTCTACTTAAAAAAGGATGATGATAATAAATAAAAACATGGCACCCAGGTAACCACAGATTCGTTGCCCTTAGAAGGGGGAGAGCTGTGTTTCTTTTTCCGATTACATGTCTTTGGGCTAGATTTTTGGCTTCTGGACATGATTGTCCAAATTGTTTTGCCCTCGACTGCAGGCAGTGCTTGTGTGGCTTGTGTAACAGCCTCCCAGAACAGAACATCCGCATAATCGAAGCCCTTGGAGCAGAGTTCGCAGTGAAAGGTCGCTGGAGTTCCCTTCAAATAAAGCGCCGAAATGCTGCGACTTTTATGGCCGCTCTGTTAGGGGAGTAAGTGGAGCGGCACGAGGCGCCGGCGGGCCTTTGTGACGCGTAGAGGCTACTCTGCTCGACAATGCAACAACCAAACTGAGCGATCGCAGTGTCCGAGCTGTGGACCGGCTGCCGGCTGGGTTCACGGGCCAGTTTGGGATTCAGATTTCACGCAGAAGTTTGCTGATAGCGGAGGGTGGTGGTGGCATCATTTAACCTTAACTTAAGAGTAAGCAGGCGCAAGCTACTTGACTTAAAGAAGCTTCAGAAGTCCAGGATACCCGTCTTCTTCTGTACGTTACCATCCTTAATTGGCAGCAAATTGACAAATTATAGATTCACCCAATATCCTGAGCCTGCAACTTGTAGAACAGAAGTAGTGGACTGCTTAGTTAGCGTTTTCCGATATTTTTCTATACCTAACTCTGTGGTACTGAAGTTTACTCCAGAGTAAGCTGTGAGCCCTCTTAGGACTTTTCAAAGGGAATTGATCGCCTCATTTCTATGGGTTTTAAACACTTTTTTCTAAATTTTGTCAGTTTTTCACTCCTATTCTGTGAAGTGAGGTTCTTTTTCTCAAATTGTTTTTACTTGGCTGGAATCCCATCTTTGCTTGTTGGGCAATTGAATAAGACTGCTGCTGTACGGGAAGCAATTCTTAGCCATCTGAGGGAAGACACTCCGGACACGGGATGTGATGGCAGTGTCCGATCTAGCTCGGGGTATCTCTCTATGCATGCATAATTACCCCTAGAACAAAACGATGCTCTTCGACAGAAGCTCCGCTGCTGGTACGTCGCGCGAAGCTCGCTTGCTACGCCGCCGGCAGTTGCCTCGTGGGTAAGAAGACGGCGCCGCGAGAGCGGCCTTACCCTCGAGCTCGAAGCAGCGCTGACTTCACACGCTACACGTGTAGTTGCAGCCGGGTGGCGTTCACCGTCACCAGGCGCTGAATCAGGGAAATGTGTAGTTGAGGTGCCATGAAAACGGACGGCACGACTAAGGGGTAAAGGCTGTGAGAGAACAAGAGGAAGAAGTTGATTCTCTACGCATCCACACATCACATTCAGTAGAAAGTGAGTGAAAGTCTATGCGTCGTTTCCGAATAGGTGAAATTCCTGCCCTAGGAAATCCGACGCTACCTATGATTTCTTTTGCAGCCCTGGCGGTGTCCAACGACATCCAAATGAACCAGCCTACCTACGCAGTGAGACATTACGGCTCCTCAAGGAGGAGGAAAGCAGGCCAAGAGGTAATCTCCTGCTTAATCTTCAATAACAAGATCACTTCAGCTGTTCTTTTCAGGGAATCTCTCGGACCATCCCAATCCTGACGGTCTACCTGTGTGCTTTGTCTGCAACAGACCGATTATGTGAGCACATTGACTTGATATTCAGCAACAAAGCTATCTTTCATTCGCACCATCAAATCAAGTCCATGGGAGCTATCGTGGAAGACCGTAGAAGCGTCACTGAATAGGCCTGTGCTGGGGACGGAGTTGCGTCGGTGGACGGCTCAGCCGAGCAGTATTGTGCCCCCGGTTCGGTAGAATCGAACTCGACGAGGAGGCAACGCTTCTGGCATTCCTTCGTACTCGACGTTGTACATGCCTGAAACCGCTGCGCTGCCTTCTTCGCCGACACCATTGCTGAGTTGAACTCACCGTTCCGATCGGACAACGCCTCGCTGAAGCTTCTTCTCACTCTTGCTGGAGACATTGCGGAAACCTGAGATTCGCAGTATTAAGGCTTTAGTACGACACCGCTGCCAGCGACTAGTCGTCTGTTGTGCTTCAAACCGAGTCTATTTCGAGCAGAAGAAATTGGTCCGAGATTTTTGTCCGAGGTTTCGCTGTCCACGACATTTCCAAGAATACGGCTTAGTGGTTATGTGATTTTTGCCACATTAGGAAATCAGACCGAGAAAACCGCGAAAACCGAGTGGGCTATGCCCACTCGGTTCTCGCGCCTAGTCATATTTGAATATTAGATCAGTTGCAAGAACTAAAAACGTTATCCTCAATCATCGCCAAGAACACTTCACTCTCTAAGCACTCATTTCGCTCTCAACGAGAGCCAAAATCGAGAGAGAAGGAGAAAAGTGTCTAAAATTGGAAATTTTCATAGGTAACAACAAAGACAACTACACGAATGTGCCACAGATCTCTCTCAAGAGGGCTACTCTTTAAAGCTTCTTCTCATTGCCCACGACATTTCCAAGAATGTGGCTTACTTCCTACGCAGATCTTTCAGAGATTTTCTGTTAGTGCAGCGATTAGTTCTGACCAAAGCGGCGAGTTAAACTTTGAGCGGCGGCCCGGCCAATCCGTCACCAGCTACAACGGACAAAAAGCAGCTGCCACAGATTAGCAGTTCTGCTCGCACCATTCTTCGTCGAGGATAAATTCGTCCGGGATCACCGTCATAGGCGGCGTTATCTGCTTCGTCGGAAGTGGAGAACTTTCAAGAACGTCTATGTCGCCGCCGCGACTCATTGCACCTTGAAGCGCTCTAACTATAGAGTACCAACTGGCCAGTGTCATCACTGCGGATCAAGAATCTAACAAGTGCAACGTTAGGATATCTATGTTGCTCCGCTAAGATACCGCTATCTCAGAAAGAGTCATTCCCTGCGTGGTTGGTGAATCAACGCTTTCGATCGTGTTCCCTGTTAAGCGAGCATGAAAACTCGTAGATGACTGGTTTCCTCTCTGCTATCAACAATCCTCCAAGCCACCATGCTGCTCGTCCTAACTCCCTGCTTCCTTTTCTGGAAAAACTTACAGTTTCTTAGCTTAGCTTTCGCTCGAATGCACTATCCTTTTCACATCCTACAAGTGCTCCCATTCAAATCATTGCAAAAGGGATTGCTGGCGAGCGGAGGGTATTTGAGCAATCTCCGAGCCTGAATCGCACATCTTGAGAGAAGCCTGCTCCATTTCGCACTATGATTGCATCATTCCGAGCGAATAAAAATGACTTTTCTTGCATGCAAGGAGTCATGCACTTAATCTGGATAAGTTAGTCGTCTAAACTAGTATTAACGCTAGAAATTTTACTTCGAAAATAAATAAAGAACGCTTCCGAATGCAGACGAGAACCACTGCTTTGGCAATAGCAGTCTTAAGTCACAACCTTATAAGAATGGGGTTTAATTAACACCGTGTTCGTCAGGTGCTGCTGATCCACATTATTGTTAGCTGAACTCATGTTAATCAAAGAATTTATACCGTTCTATTAAAAATTATAAACCTCTGGCGTAGATTTTGGCGTACATTTGGCGTCTATCAGAAAGAAATAACATGTCTGAGGTAGGGAAAAACACTTACGCTGAGGATGGCGGAGATGAACATCACGATCATTTTCAACAGCTTCATTGCGTAGTCTCTAAAATGTTTGGATGCCACTCTTTCTCACGAATCTCATCAAATGACGTCACAGTCGAGCAGGCATATTTCAGAGGAGTTATGGCACGTGCGGCGGGTCAGAATCTGCACGGGGACTGCCTGTCCTGTGCAACGTGCGGAAGCAGCCTTCGCAACGTCGGACACCACTTTATCGATGGTGAGTTCTTGGAATCCCTCGCGTTTATGGCAAGTGCCTGATGAGAGCCTTTCACAGACAAATTCTACTGTGACACACACGGGCGCCAGAAGAAAGGACAAGGACCAGTCATGGATCCTTCGTTGGCTGTGTGAGTTCGTTGACTTATGTGTATGCCTGACGCAGAAATCAACTTAGAGCGACTGTCAGCAGTCCGCATCGTAAACTGTGGACGTCAAGCGCTGATTCCAGGCACGGCGCCTTATTTTCTAAGCCCTATGTTATACTTCGCCGACAACAGTGTCACCGAAGTATAGCATAGGCCTAAGAGACTTTTCACGAGAACATCGACAGTGCCGATTTAGTGGTGCAGACATAACTCCAACGCCGCACGAACCTTCCCTGGCTTCGTTCGCGGTGCGCGACGAAATTGGACGAGTTGTCGCGGTCCGACTGCTTCCGACTGGAACGGCTAGTAAAGCTTCCGACGGGGACGGTTGGTGACTTGCGCTAGAGCGCGAAAGTGTGTTGGCGACTGTTGACCGCGTCTTTCACCTAGAGGGGGAAGGTAGTTGAGTGAGAAACGTCTGATGTCTCCTGGAAGGGAATTCCATGTGTAGTGGTAGGGAATTATATGCCCAATTCTATGCGTACCTCGCTCGTACTAGGGTATTGTTAACCGGTAGCAAATTAGAGTGCGTAGAATCCTAGCGAAGTTAACTGTCATATCTCCATACATCTCTATCGCGCGTTAACTTATTAGTATTTCCTATTATGCGTAAGTTCACAATGTTCTTGAAGATTCCTTCTTAAAGTGGGAGCGTTTGTTAACTAAGTGCGGATGGAATGAGACTTAATCTATTTCAAATGAGTGAATGGAAACGGCCAAGGACCTGGCGAGGAAAATTCGAGACCAGAACTGGTCCGGGATTGTTAAGTTGATGTTTCGGAAGCAAGTGCTCGTAAGTTCCCGACATTTTTCACAAATTTCCTCTGAACAGTTGTCCTTGAAGTTTTCAAAGATTGCTGAGACGTGAGACTTTTGCTAAGATTCAAAGATAGATTAAGGGTGCACTAATCCGTAGCCTTTCCCTTACTTCTCCTGTGTTCCACACTTGACCGTCACCTTTCTCCAACAGACATAGTTCAATTGCTGCTTTAACACTGGCAAAACTTCGTGCTCCGCGGCTAACCGAGCGTCACCGAGCGCATGTCCGCGTTTCACCGCTGCGACGTCGCGTTGGAGCTACGTCCTGGAGCCGCCGGTTTATTAAGGCCAACGCAGACTTCTGCGGCCAGCGGCGGACGGCGAAATCGATGAGTCACGCCGCTCAACGGCGACTGCTGGCCGGCCAGCGGCGACGGCGAGGTACTGTAGTCTTTCTAGTCGAGCCCAACTGGTGACGGGCCCGTTTCTGCTCTGGATCCCCGTCGCGAAAGAGCAAAGCGCAGACAGACTCTCCCGTTGCCACTGGAGAGGAGCCGTCTCGTATGATTCAAATCATTTTCGGTGGTGCCGCTCCAGCGGCGCCGCTGGCGACGAGCTCTGCGTCCCTGCCCTATGATGAAGTATAGGACAGCGGAAACGCCGCAGAAGTCTGCGGGGGCCTTTAGGTTGTAAGATAAGTTCGCGCCACTCACTTTGGTGGTCCGCCAAATTTTTGAAAGTGTTCTGGAACCTTCTTCCCTGAATAGCGTATATATAGGCTGATCTATGACCTACATCACCACTATTGTCGTCATATCCTGTTACGTCTATGGGAGAGAAAATTCTTCTCGACCGCAAGCATGTTCGCCTGCTTCTGCTTGACGAGTTAAAAGCAAACCATTGCAAGAGTCGTGCTGGATACCATATGTGGAACGATGGTCTTATTATTGTCTCCTACGACATGGCGAAAGTATGATTTCAGAAGTTAAGAAGGCTACTTTTGCTTGGACGGCCAACCACGGTTTGGAAGGCAGTTGCAGTGAATGAGGAGCGTCTTCTGAAGCTGGTTCAGGAGGATCCCTGGCGTTGCACCCGTGAACTGGTAGAGGAATTCGAGTGCAGTCACTCCACCATAGCTCAACATCGGCGTGGCCTTTGGAAAACATGTAGATATGACGCATGGATACCACACGAACTTAGCGGACATCAGCTTCGGCTGCGCCAGAATGCTTGCACGAACTTCTTGACTTTACGGCGGATTTTTTCATTGCTCGACAACATGGTTACTGACGACGAAAGTGGGTAGTCTACGATAATCACACGCGAAAGCGTCAGTGGCTCAGTCGCGACGAAGCAGGAATTCCCACGCCAATACCGGAGCTTCACCCAAAAAGGTAATGCTCAGTGGCCGGTGGAATTTCAGAGGAGTCATTCACTGCGTGCTGCTGCCTGCAAACACCACTGTCACTAGCGATGTCTACTGCAGGCAGCTCGATCACGTTGGGGCAGCTCTCCGTGGGGCACAAGACAAGGTCTTCTTCCTTCACGACAATGCGCGTCCACAGGTGGCAAGGGAGACTCAGAAAAAACTCCAGTTTTGCGGGTGGCATGTTCAGGCCCATCCATCGTATTCATCAGACCTTGCTCCAGCGGACTGGCAGCTGTTTCTTTCATTGTCGAACCATTTGCAGGAGAAACAATTTGACGACAGGGAGCAACTTGAAGAGTGTCTTGCTGAGTTTTTTCGGCAAAACCCCTGGAATTCTATAGAAGCGGGATCTACAAATTAGCTGACAAATGGCAATACGTTGTGGATAATAATGGTGCATATGTTCGTTAGTTGTTGTATGTACGGAACGAGAGAAACAAATATGAAAGCAATTGCACAAGTGGCGGGATACCTTCCTTACAACCTAATATTACGAACTCATTCGAGTAGCACGTGGTAGTTCGATCGAAGGAGGCGCTGACTGCCTCCAAACGAGATTCCTTGTTCGGGTCCCGCCCTGAGCAGCCAACCTTCCATTCCTTCGTTGTTGGTAAACCAGACCTGACTGAGAGCGAAAACAATAACGTGTGAACATTCTGGGCCCCGCAGGTCTAAGGTAACTGGATGATCAAGTTGCCTTCACCAGATTCCGTAGAAGTAGAGGATTTTGCGCACCCGCAATGAGATTTACTAGCCCGAGCTTTTCTCCTTTACCAGTGTGTGTTTTTATATTTCATTCAATATATAGGGTAGCCCTTCTTGAAAATAGAGTCTAAGTCCTAAGCTCAAAGTAGGATCTATGGTATAACGACGGAGGTATGTCGCCTGCAAGCTTCAGGCTTACCAATGTCCGAAACGCTTAGTTCAAAAAATCCCCTCGGACTCGCTAACCATCTGTGACTTAACTGCAAGTCCATTGAGGAAAATAGGAAGAAGCTGATAAGACAGCCTTAGAGTACGAAAACGTCAGCCTTCGTGAGTTCAACTGAACTCAATGAGACGCTTAAGCGAAACGGCGTTCTTCTTAGAAATAGATGGGTCATCAGGTCAACTCATGATGCGATTGAAGCGTTGCAGCAAAAGGGGAAGGAATGCGCTCTCCCTCCCGAACCCGAGGTTCGTGAGCTGCGTTTGAAAGACCTGCTCTCGGCATCGCAGCTCAGTGCCGTTTTGCTGAGTTACCTTTCGATCTCACCGTTCTGCTCGACAAGGGTCTCCGATTAGCTTCTAGCGTCAAACTTCGGAGTAGCGGTTAGCAAAGATTTGTCCCTAGGAATGTGGCATAAGGAGATTCGGCGTTTCCACTGCGTCGTCACTGATATTCTCAAAAGTCGGAAGTTCGTGACTCACAATATCATCAGCTGTTTCCAGTTACCTCTCTTAGCACATCTCTCTGTCCCGAAAGCCTTCGTCTCTAAGCTCAAATAGGTGGAAGGATGTGGCAAAGACTCGCTGAATGACATCAGAAAGGTTCTCGGCAGTAGACAAAAATCACATAAAAGGAATTCAAAGTAGAGGAGTTGACGATGTTGAACAAACTGGTCTCGGAGGTGGCGAAGAAGCATGTGAGCCGCTAAACAGGATGTTCTGTCCGAAAAGGGGTATAGATCGGCTAAGCGTCGTTGGCTGCTGCCTACTCGCACAGATGCGCTCCCCAGTAAAGTGTTTCCGGTGTTCGGAGGGATTATCGTCATCGTTATTCTACTGTCGCCAAGTCTTCAGCGCACGAAATGATATTTTCATTGATCGATTGAGTGTCCCGTGAAGACTGACTGCGGTTGAGATCTGAACTAAACCTGGCGAGGACTCCTTCGCGAACGGTGCTAAGAACTAAGCCAATTACAGTCAGTCAGGCCTCCAGGTACAGTGGGCAACGCAGCCTAGCTCAGTGGAAAAATGAAACGGAAGCGGTAATCGCGTCTGCCAGCTGGATACATTATGGCCGCTTCTCCGAAAGCTTTCGCAGCCTCGATGCGACTACCACGAGGAGGCGCGAAATTTACTCAGCGGCAAAAAGCTACATCTCCTCACAAAGTTAAAGCGCTTTGGTTTCTTATGGACGCATAACTCAAGGAGGGGTTCAACATTAGAAAGTCAGACTAGCAGTTAAAAGACAGTGCCGTTCGAGCTGAGGTAGAGAAGCATGGCGTGGCAAATGCAACGAAAAATGTCATAACCGTATTCATCAACCTTCATCTGGGAGAACACAGGTGGTTTGTTCCTAGAAAGTGTAACCGATGGTGGACTCAGAGCCCTTAGCACGTACTGGGGTGGTGCTCGCAGTGCCTACAGGCAACAGAAGTTTGTCTAATATGGGCTGAGGCATTCACGGGACCAGCCAGGTAGGAGGAGCAGTGGCATACAAGACACCGTCGACAAGGGACGCTAGTCGGCGTCTAATTAGAGGACCAATGAGGTCGGCGTTTAGCATCCCCGAAGAAGTGAGAGTCCACGCCCAAGCTCGTCCGTGTCGGCCAACGCTCGAGAACGATGCCGGCAATGGGGCAACGGGCCGAGGGCGTAGAGCTAATTACCCTTTTTCCATGCATGGCGTATGCAACACTCACGAAGTAAATGTCTGTTCTGTACGGCGTACTGCTGGACACCTTCATGCGGCACTAAAGGACACGGCCGGGTGATCCCCATAAAAGTCATGGCCTGCTTAGCTCGCAGTGCCTAATCATTCGTCGGCAGTTAAGCACTGCCCAATTGAAGACGCACTTTTGACGAGGTACCGTCTCATTCAGCGTTCCCATGTGTTGTACCATGGCTAACTACCTATTACTTTTGCCCTCAAACTTAAAGGGCACTCCTTAAGCAACGAGAACCAAATTTCGACATGAGCAGCATATTGAGCTTGTTTTCACCGTGTATCCGGTGCAGTGGGGCTTGGAGTGTTTCCCCTTAATTTGCAATCAACACAACTTGTCAAAATTATTACTATCTATTCCGGAGACATGTGAAGCCGCAACTGCTAGTTTGAAAAATCGTATTTATCTATCATTTATCCTTTTGTCCTTTATAGGAAATCGTAGGCAGATCCTGCATGCCAGTAGCTATTGTGGACGGAATAATCAGGTTTCCAAGGAAGCTTCCTAGCTGCCCTCTTTCCGAGGAATGATGGCCGTTTTGAATCTTGACGTTGTCAGGTTGATCCAAGGATAATTTTGAATTCAGTGAACTATCAAACCGTCAAAACCCTCGCCCCTAGGTTGTTCAAACTTTCTGAAGTACTCTTGGTATAAGGGGGGGGGGGGTGTTTTGATGATCACCCAGGTATGTTTGTCACTCCTAGTGAGTAATTGTTTGCTCTTGATCTGTTTTGTTGCTGGTTGTAGAGAGGCTGCATGTGTGTGTGTGTGTGCATGTGCAGTGTGTGAGCAACAGGTCTGCTTCACACATTTTCTGCCTTGTTCCATGAATGCCAAGGTTGTTAGAAACACGTCCAGTTGTTTAATATCAGATTAGGACTCTATTTTGCAAAATAGTATTAGGTTTCTGGAAAGTGTTTAGACTAATGTCGGAGAACATTGTATAGTTAATAACTTTATTAACAACCGCTATCATTCAACGAAATATTCACCGTTATGATCTACCACATATTGCCATCTTTCCGGTAGAGAACGAACACCACGAGCGAACAACTCCGGAGACTTGGACAGCAAGAAGTTGTTGACAACACTTTTGACTTCCTCCCGATTTACGAACTTTTTTCCAGCTAAGAGAGACTGCAACGACCGGAAAACGTGGTAGTCACTGGGTGCAAGACCAGATGAGTACGGCGGATGGGGTACCAGTTCAATCCCGAGCCTCCAATTTCTTCTGCGTATTCTTTGCTGTGTGTGGTCTAGCGTTATCCATGAAAAGAAGAATTTTTCCTCTTCTGGGATTGCGATTACGTAGGATTTCACCCATTTTCTCCAGCTGAGCGCAGAACATGTTCGAGTCTACCATAGGACCGGTAGGAACTAATTCCCAGAATACTCGGTCATTGATGTCCCACTAGAAGCAAAGCAACTCCTTTTTGTCGTGATGAAGACATTTCGGCTGTAGTTGGGGCAACTCATCGAAGTCCACCCAGTGCTTGCGACGCACCAAACTATCGTAGATGAAATAGTCCTCAGCCATCGTGACGCTCGAGTCGATCCAAGCAAATGTACGGCGACGGTTGAGGAGAGAAGTGCAGATATCAACATGCTTCCTTTGTCCTGAGACGTCAAAGCATGTAGTACGACTCGAGGCAACTTCGCAACTTTGCTTGAATACCAAAGGGCATCGTGCACTGTGGACTTAGGAGTATTTGTAAGCTCCGAAAGTTCGCGTACAGGAAGATCAGATCCAGCGCTGCAGGTGGGCGTTACGAGCTGTCTGTTCTGCGTATGTGATCGACCTGTACATCGGGAATCCTCGAGCGACTCGATACCGTTGACGAACTTGCGGTACCAATTGAAGCACGTCGCTGAGAGGGGGATTGCTCCTTCATTTTATACTGTAGGAAGCGATGGGCCTTGTTCGCGGACCGGCCGGAGCGGTACCGTAGAAGGAGAGCTGGTCGGTAGGACATCTTCTTGTCGTCCACTGCGAAGGCACCACTGCTAGCAGGAGACGATATGTCGCACAGGCTGCTGACAGTCACATATAGGGGACATGAAACACAAACCTCCTAAGTCCGGCCCGCCCACAACTTCAGCTGGCAAAGATACGCTGTGTTGGATCTTACCATGCAATTCGTCTAAAAACTTTCCGGACAGGCTAATAAATAAAAATGTCACCACAGCATTTTTTTTGCCGCCAGCACTTTTACGAATGTATATGATAGTTTTTCCGGCTATTTAATCAAACACGTGTTGTAATTTGGAATAAAAGGTCATTTGGAAAACAAATCATGATGTGCAAGAACAACTCACATCGATGGAGACCGAACCAACGACGTTACAGGTGACGAGCGGCAGAACTACCCCTGCGCCACCGCCGCAGCTGGCCACCATTTCTTAGGGAGCCCCGATGACTCACCACTCTTGCGCCAGCTCTGCCGCACGGCCAGTCTGTGGTGAGGCCACCCGATTTCGGCAGGCTATAACTCGCTCAGGAATTTCATTTTGCAATTTTGACACCCATATTCGTAATCAGGATTCCTAGCTCTTTCAAATGATCCTGGTCTCAACTTGAAGCTTTAAAAGAGGTCGAAACCCTTCCCTAGTAAGAGATTCTCTGAAAGATGAAAACCATATACATGTTCTATGTCTTATCGCGAGGAAGAACAGAGAAAATACCATTTCGCATGGTTTTCATACCCAGCGACTCTCATACCTAAACGCAGAGATCGTTTACAAGGCGCACGTACAGAAAGCCACGGGGATGGCTCAGACGCCCTCCACAAACTTGACCTGCAGAACTACATCTACAGTAGGATGCAGTGTTCGTCGTGATGGCATGGCCTCTCGGGTGATGTTTCACATTGTCTAAAGTGTTGCATTCAAAAGTACATTGGACAGCGAACTGCTTTCATCAGGATCGACGAGCATTTGGACGGTTTTGAGAATCTCACAAAGTTGTCAGTCTCTCGATTACTTGGGCTGAGCACACGGTTCGATCCCACTGGGCGGCTATCCATGGTCCAGGTGCTAGCCCCCTTTTAAAAGCGCAGACCAACATATCAGCACCAGGACACATGAGAGGCATTGGACGGCAGCCAAGTATCCATAGGTCATTTGCAATGAAGAGGGCAGAGCTGTAACTGCATGGCGCCCTTCGTTGACCTTGGTCTGCTCTGACCAATGGTTCTTATCTCCAGGGTATACTTCTCTGGGTGGCACTCGGGCGCTCGGGAGATCGAACTCTCATCACCTGCGGGAGACTGCTAGTCCTCACCAACCATCTCGAAGGCAGCTGCGAGACATCGTCCGTTCACTTCTTTGAGAATCCCACTTTGCTAGACGAAGAGCGTACTGGAGAATAGTCCACAAATGGTGCAGGTTGCTGCGAAGTTTCTGAGCCAATATTGTTATGAGAGCTTTATTCGGCGCATCCGCCTTCTTCAGAGCCTCGAAAAGACAAAATGAGTTGGAGAAATTACTCTTCAAAGGATCACTTCAATCTCCAGGAGGCTCTAAAGTTAATGAGAGAATGAGACGAAAAGGGAGTAAGTCAACTCGACTGACCTTATCGAAGCAGCCGTAAGGCAGGTGGGTCACCTTTGGATGGAGAACGGCTTGGGTGAATGAGCCCTTCCTTCGGGTTAGCCCATTAGCGACTCTCCTTCAAGGTCAATCCCACAGAGATCTACAAGTATTCGCAACTCTTGCTAGCCACTAAACAGGTGAAGCAGACTACACAACAGGCGAAACAAAGCCTGTTCTACAGCGTCGGCTATCATGCTCGTAGAAACTAATGTGGTCGGTCCAGCCAGCGAGTTTTGTAAGCGCCTCATTGAAACTGTCTGCATGTCGTTGCTGCTTTCCTCTGCGTATTGAAAGTGGACATGCAGATCCTCGGCAGCAAATAAACGATTCGAAGCGTATTCGAACGAGTGACCCTATCAAACGCACAGTGCAGTTTGCTACCGTAAAACGTATGAAAAAAAGAGAAGAGCGCAATACCGTCCTGTCCGCTGGTTATGGTCGGATTTTGCGCAAAAGCCCCCGTTTCACTCTATTTTTATTTTTATTTTATTTAAATGATGCCGCGGGGCAGCTAATACGGATTATTACGATACATTTTCTCCAAAAATCGTTCTAATTTTTGGTTATTGATGCTTAGTAAACGTTCGAATTTCGTAGGCCCTAACTACAGGGTAGTCTTGCGTCCGGTCCTACCAAATATGGTGTTCATTACAGTGCCGCCGCTAAACATTCAACCAAACGACGTTTGCGACGCGAAAACGCGTGTTTTTGCGTCGCATCATGATAACTTTCTCCAAAGTAAAGCCTTTCTCGCCAAAATTTACAGGGGATCCTGCCATCATCCTACCTACCACTGGGCATGTGACCGCCATTAGAAAGTGGATGAAAGCCTGAAAACCAGTGCCGCAATTAAGGAGGGTCGTAATTACTGTGACCCGATCCAACACCGTCACCGAGTCTCGCCTAATTATGTCCCCAGGCATAGTTACTGCTGCACAGTTAAATTTTAAATTTTTTAATCCTAATTAAATTTTATTTTCCTGCCGCCTGTGATCTTGCCCTGGTTGCGACGATTCATTTGCTACCAAACAGCGCCGGAAGATATGCACTGAGAGTGCTGCTGCTTCAACCGATTTCGTTTATTTCAATGGAAGAATTCTCAGTCTAAGACCTGTTATTGTAGCTTGCTATCCGCTCATCTTTAAGGAATGAAAATGACGTAGAAATTTAGGTTTCTGGTTCATTTTGGTCTTTTGCGTACTGATTGCAGTTTGTCAAAACTGCAATTGAGTCTTTGTAGAGAGCACTCTCTATCGCCGATTTTAGCTGCGAATATCAGTGTACTAGGCGAATGAGTTAGTCTAAAATATGTTGGCTAACCACACATCATGTAGAGACTCCAAGTATCAAACGTCGAGAAGCCAGGTGATCAGATGGCAGGATTTCAGCTGATTAAAGTGACGACTTCTTTTAGAAGTGCGACCGAGCTTCTATAGCGTTTCACGCTCAGTCTTCACAGAATGAATGCTCGAAAGCTGAGTATTGTAATTATGTAATTATCCGCTAAAAATCTTTAACCAGTTCGTACGTCAATATTTGGACGCACCAGATCCAGCGCTGATGTAGAGGCGTTCTTCGATCATTGCGCTGACCTGACATGTCCCACAGAGACAGTGCACTTGACTAAATGACCAACGAATCGCTCATGTAAGCTAGAGTCAGAATTTTGAAGCAAAATAAACGTCTTCCAATTTAAAACGTGCTTCTTACAAATTAGACTACAAACTCTCCAAAAAGGGTACAATACTTTTTTGTCCATGAAAGTATTGTTATAACTTTTTTTTAAACTTCTTTTAGTTCAGCTGCCTGAACGAGTGTAATAATTTTACGAAATTTTTGTTTTGTTTAAAAAAGGAACTAATTATTTTGAAGGAACTAATTATTGATTTTGAATTTTTTTATTTTGAAGCGCAAAGAGGCAACAATTAATTAGGTCATCAAATACCAGATTGTGCCGTGCTCTTGAAAAGCACGTTACGATTTTTATTTGATCTATAGTGTGAACGCTGTTTACATGAAGCATCAAAGTGAGAATATGTGTATGTTACAAGGAGAGCTAGAACAGCAAAAAGTTGCGAACTTGAGCAATTGCAAAAGTTTGCTGCAGTGCCACCTGTGAATCAGAAACATCATTTTTGGAATTCAAGCGGCGCAAGAGCCGCCGCCTAAGAATCAAAAGGCGGGGCGGTATTGTAGGAGAGCACAGATAAGCCGAAAACGAACGACAGGCTTTGGATTCGGCTGCGAAGAAGTAACAGGGAGGGCGAATAGAAGCGGACGTCTGCTAGCACAGCACAAGGAGCGAGCTTTCAGGCGCATGTGTTCTCCTTGAATTTAGTTAGGGATGGAGAAGCGAAATAATTCACAAACAAGAAATCCATGCTTTGAGTCACGAACAGAAGAGCACTTAACAAAAGGAAAAATACGGCATCATTCTGCCCGAAAAGAAGGGGCTATTTTCCAGCTCGATTGATACCCTTGAGGCGAAATGGACCTATCACGAGATCATAAAGCACTTTGTGGATGGGTTAGACCTGTCAACTTCATCAGCTCTTTCTCGAGGTTTTCTCTCACGCGAGAATGGTGGTTTCGCAGGTTTGATCAGAATTCTCATGACGTACTACAACTCAGTCTAACGATCACAGCAAATGCAAGTTCACGAGCTGAAAAAGATCTGCCGACCGCAGCTATTCCACCATCCGTCTGCCTAGTAGTTGTGCAACGCCTACTCAGATTGCTTCATCTCATCGCATCCTGGAACTGAGGGTTCACTTCTGCATCAACAGACTATCAGACTCATTAGTATTATTACCTTATTGCTTATCTATTGTCCAGAACGAAGACGTCAAGAGAACAAGGCTACGTTTGCAGTTGGTAGCGATCAGACTCCATTCGGCAGGGTGGTCCATCAGGCGTGTGCGTAATTACGATTTACGATTTTACGATTGACGACTATTTCGACTACAAACGATTTACGACATTTTGGTAGTAAATTTTCGCAAATGTGATCTTTGATCAACAATCAAGTGGCGCCAGAGCTAGCAAGGCACATCGCATTCCTACTGTCGTTATTCCATTCCAGTCCACAGAAAGACATTGGAGGCCGTTTGCTATAGAAAGGATATAAATCCTAGCGAATAGAAGCTGTCCAAGAAATATGACCACAAAAATGTGTGCTTAAGCGGTGAAAAGTTTTTTATCCGATTGCTATGGGGATGTTCCTAGACTTATTTCAAAATGTAGAAAACGGAGATTTTTCAGTGCGTCACAAGATGGGATTGCGCCATGCGTTCACTCCGTACGCATGGCGCAATCCCATCAGGTGAGTCAATATGCTTGTTGGATTCCTGCATGCGCAGTTGCTGTTTTCGCCGTACTGGTCAGTGGTGAAATGATTTTTTTAAAAAATTTTTGGCCTGGAAAGCGACTTGTTCGCAGTTGTTTCTGCTAAATCCTAGATTTATCAGCAAGCTGCAAACTACCGCTAGTAACTTAGGAATTTAATGAGTATTCAAGCGATGCAGGCTTTTCGTTGGAATACCATGCAAGGGCTAGGTTTGATTTGAAAGATGAAGACGAAGACGTGAAGAAGTGAAGCACTTTGGTAGGAAAACTGTTCAACTTGTGGTGAAATCACCACGACAGTAGAAAAAACCTACTGTAAATTTAGTTGTACTGTACTACAGGTCAGGTTACTCCTACGATTTACGGTTTACGATTTACGAATTTTCAAATTTCATTTACGCACACCCCTGGAGTCCATCTGGTCTTTCTTGAACTGGCATTAGCCCACAGTGTCATGAACCATAAACCAACCTGAACATGAACCTGGTGTCACAAAACATGGACCGGGGTTGACTTAAAGCCTCCGCTCTCAGAAAACGAAGGTCTCTAGAATATCTGCTAAATGCTTCAAGTGACAGCAGTATCAGTCGGAAATGAACGTTGAGGATAAGCTGCCCTCCTTCAAGAAAATCCATCCCAATGCTGGAGAACTTAAACCAGTCTGCTTACCTCGCACCAACCTAGAACTATTTTTATTACTAGTTTCCACAAATTACTGGCTATCATACTATATAATAAGCCGCTAAGCGATGAGTCGCACTATCGATCGACACTGAGTCGTAAAATAGGGGGAAATTGAGAGGCGCGAAAATAGCGGAAAATACCCAGGCGTCTTCTACGTGCCTGGGAGTTCGCAAGACATGGCGAACACGTCGCCCAACGTGCCCGGGAGTTCAGAAGACGTGCACAGTACATCGCCCGACGCGCCTGGGGTCTCAGAAGACGTGGAAAACACTTCGCCCAACGTGCCTGGAGAGTCGAAATTTCAGCCCTGGGGGTAATCGAGGTCGCCGAACACGAATCTGAAGTTCGTTTTTGAAGTGTCGATCGTCATCGATCGACATTGATTGAATTACCGATTTTTTTACGTATGTCGTTTAATCGGTCTGAAACTTCAGCCTTGGAGCTAATCGAGGTCATACATATAATAATCCGCCAAGTGCTATCGATCGGCGAAAATGGGGGGGGGGGGAGGGAGAAATAGGGGGCTGGGAGTTACGGGGCGCGAAAGTAGCGGAAAATACCCAGACGTCTTCTACATACGTGCCAGGGATTCAGAAGACGTGCCGAAGACGTCGTCCGCTAAGGAGAGATCATTGAAGGGACCAGTACCAATAATGGGGGACGAGTTCCGGTAAGGGGGGGGGCAGTATTGGGGTACCAATATCAGTAATGGGGGATCAGTTCCAGTAAGGTGGACCAGTAGTGTGAGAGCAGTACCAGTAAAAGGAGACGAGCTCCAGTAAGGGGAGGGGGAGGGCAGTAATGGAGGAGCAGTACCAGCAAGGGGAGGGCAGTAAGGCTTAGGCCTTGTTTAGGCCTATGTTATACTTCGGCCTTAGGCCTATGTTATACTTCGGCGGCGCGTCACCGACGTCGCCGACGCTGTGTTGGGCGGGTTGCTACGCATTGCGTGGTCGCCACAGACGCGTCGACGACGAGCGTTGCCGACGTCGTCCAAGGGTGGGAGAAAATGCGCTCCGAGGGAGTATTTTGTTTGTGGGTGGGTTCTTCGTTCCCGGCACTGTCAACATCCTCGGCGGACCTCGAAGTACGAAATCGAAAGTGCAAAAACGCCCGTCTTGCGGGCACAAATGGTGCCTTTTTACACTTAACGCTCATTTAAGGTTAGTAAGATGTGGGCTTCACAGGATTCCTGTGGTCTTCTTTGGTCTTCTTTTTTTTTCTTTCTTGTCGTTTAATATGTAGCAGTTATATGCCAACAAAAAAGTGAAATGTTTTCTTTAAGGCTTGCAGAAAAATATGTAAATAGTTTCTTTGGCGTGTTCTTCAACAAACAACGAAACTGAGAAAGATAAAAGAGTTTCAACAGAAAAAAGGTCTACAAACATACGCATCTCCACCTAATAGATGGCTTGAGTCTTTTTCATACTGCCTAATTCTAATAGGTTGTAACGAAATAAATGGCACTGAACCACTGTAAATTTAAACAGTTAATATCTCGGCTTGTAGGCAAGTCTATTAAGAAATAAAAACCTTCTGATTCTACACATCTTTGCCAACGTGACACAAGCTTTTTATGCCAGTAGCATAAAAATCAGAAGTTCTGGAATTGACAAAATCTTCGAAGGCACTTTCGGCATCCTGTTGGTATTTGAATATTTTCCCTACCAAGAAGTCGCCAAGATGCTTGAAGAAATGGTAGTCTGTTGGGGAGAGGTCGGGAGAAAACGGAGGATGTGGTAGAGTTTCAATGCTCAGCTCAATTTCTGCAACGTCATTCGTGCTATATGGGGGCGAACATTGCCGTGCAGAAGGAGAACTTGCCTTCGGTTTACCAAGGCCGGTCGGATATCCTTCAACTTTTTTATCATTTCTTCAATTTCAATGCAGTACTTCTCTGCCGTGATGGATTCACCGGGAGGGAGGAAGCTGTGGTGAATAATTCCCAGCGAACACCACCATACTGTCACCATTACTTTCTTTTGGTGCAATTCCGGCTTCGCAAAAACCTTGGGGCTCTCATCGCTGTCCACCCACTGTGCCGATCGTCGCCTGTTGTCGTACGTTATCCATTTCTCGTCACAGGTTACGATGCGATCAAGGAATGGGTCCGTTTCGTTCCGTAGAAGCAGTGCGGACGAGATCTCATATCGTCAGTTTCTTTGCTCCTCAGACAGCTCGTGAGGCACCCATCTTTCCAGCTTTTTGGTCTTTCCAATTTCATTCAGATGCCGGGCAGCTGTGTTGTGACTGACGCCAAGAACCGTCGCTATCTCCCTGGTACCTTTGAGTAGATCCTCCTCTACCACATCTCTCAGCTTGTCCTCATCAACATCGCTATGCCTCCCACGACCTTCATGTTCTTCCAAGCTCTCATCTCCATTCCGGAACTTCTGATACCAACGATACGCCGTCCGAATTGTGGAACATCCTTGACCGAATGCGGCGTTGATCTTCTCGTCCGCCTCCTTAGCTGTAGTGCCCAGCTTGAATTCATACAAGTAAATGCCTCGGATTACCCTTTTGTCCATCTGCAAAAAGTCAATAAAACTCTAAAGTTTTCCCACCTTTACATAGAAAATTTGGTACTCACCGGTAGAGCAAAGTTTGCGCTTCTAAATGATATGCCACATGTTACGGTTTGTTCTTGATCAAATGCGTAAAGACGCGCCAAAGAACATTGCTGCTAGTGAAACCTTTGAAGACGTTTGAGACTCATGTTAGGAATTAAGAAAAGCACAAAATGTATGCAAATTTGAGGCAGATGTGATTCCCTAGCCTTTCTATGGGCAGACTGGTTACCAAATGATGACATTTAAAACGCGCTCCGATGCAAAAAATGCGCTCCGATGCTTTCCTGTCAACGACGTCCCCGACGCCGCCACAGAATCTGTTGACGACGTCGCCGACGTAGATCACGTGTCTGTGGCGACGTCGGCGACGTCGGTGACGGGTCGCAACGTCGGCGACGCGTCGCCGAAGTATAACATAGGCCTTAGCCCTAGTTTATACTTAAGGCCCCCACAGAGTTCTGCGGCAGCGCCGCAGCCCTATGCTTAACCGTAGGGCAGAGACGCAGAGCTCACCGCCGGCGGCGTCCCTGCTCTATCCTTAACCATAGCGGCGAGCGGCGTTGCCGCAGAACTCTGTGGGGCCTTTAGGCCGCCACGCGGTGCGTCACCACGATCGCCATAGATATCGATTTTTGGCGCCGCCCGGTCGATATCTATCCCGACCATCGTGCCGCACCGCGCAGCGGCGCAAGTATAAACCAGGGCTTAAGTCTGCGACAGCGCCTCGCGACCATGATGAAGCATAGGGCCGCGACGGCCGCAGCGCGACACTGGGACACGTGCCGCAGGGAGGGGCATGCACACTCTTGCGACTGTCGCGGCGGCTATCGCAGGCGACGCCGCGCTGAGTGCCGCAGGATGGAGTGGTTCAAACCATTCCTGGCGGCGCGGCATTCACGGAGACGTCGGTCCCGTTGCCTAAAACGGTGCTCTAACGCGCCCGCGCCGCGACCGCCGGATTTCGCGGAGGTAGCTGTCGCCCCACTTGCCGCGCCGCGGTGTCGCAGAAGTGTGCATGGGCCTTTAGTGTGCCCGCGACGCGCGACGCGATGTATGCGTAGTGGCCAAATTGATCGAGCGATGCGACTGATCAATTTGGCCACTACACATGGCATCGCGTCGCGCGTCGCGTGCACACTAAAAAGGCCTTAAGGCCCTCGCACACTTCTGCGACAACGCCGCGGCCCTATCCTTAACCACAGGGCAGGAACGCGGAGTTCGCCGTCGGCGGATTCCTGCCCTATGCTTAACCATAGCGGCGAGCGGAAACGCCGCAGAAGTGTGCAGGGCTTTTTAGCGATACTTCAACATCGCGCGAAGCGCGCAAGTGCGAGGCACGCCGATTGGCGTGACGGAGCGACCACTTGCTCAATAAATATCAGACGCTGGACGGAGGCCATGTCGGTGCTACAATAAGCTTTGTTTGGTCCTTCCAAAGTCTGTCGTTCTAGAAAATGAATTTGGAAGTCATAATGGTTTGTCCCTGCCATCTGCCGATAGAGTTCTAAGTGGTAGCTCGAAACGTTATTTTTAATTGGAATACGAAATTTTGTTAAATCATTCGGGCACTGAACTAAAAAATTTCAAAGAAAGTTATACCACCTGTAGTTTAATCTATAGGGAACTCGTTTTGTTTTGGAAGACGTTCACTCGATTTGAGGATCATCAATTTTGCTTCGAAGAGTGTCCAATTTGACGTTAAAATTGCATATTTCACTTGTTCAAATACTGACACAAGGCGATGCTCGATGGGCAATTCATGCTGCCTTCCCTTTCAACACCACTTCCCATTTACGCATTTAGCTCGGGGGAATGCAGAACGCGCACCGGGCGAAAAAAGGAGTTGCGAGTTCATTCCGGTAGAACGAACAAGCGTATGGGTTCGATGGTCTGCGAATCACGTTTGAGTCCAAACGTTCTCCAATTTCTCCAAGCGGGGTTCTTAGTAGGTAGCTTGAAGGGAGCAACCGCCGTCCTTATAGGAATTTTCCTTGGGTTCGATTACTTCTGTGCCGAACGAGGTTGTAAGGTGGATCAGTCCGTATTGGGCGGCCCAACGTTTCGACCCGTTCGTCGTCTTCGGAGGCCTAAACGTGGCTTGTTTCCTTCGTTTTTATTTTTTCAATCCAGCAATAGAAATGGAATCAGTCAGAGGCTGCTTTCATCCTGAAGGGTTGAAGTCGACTCGTGGTGAAGATGAGGTTCATTTGTTTCCGCCTTATCTGCATTTCCCACGCGTTCAGTCGACGCATCCTCGTGCATCATGGTTGGCAGGGAATGCGTCATTTTCCCGCCCTAGGGGAGGACAGCATTCGTTTTAACTGCCGAGTGCGTTGCGCTATGAATACCGGCATTTTCGTGGAAAACATTAGGAATGCACGTTAGCTCTATGGGCACATTAGTGAAGCGATAGTTGTGGCGAGTCGCTGGAAGACATCAAATGCCTCCCCAAGAATAGCCCACCGCGAGTGCCTTCGAACTCATTAACATCAAAGAATGCTGTAGTCCCATCGCCGACATCGATAGGGCAAGAGGAGAGCTCAGCGCAGCGGATGGGTTCCTTAGCCGACATCTTTTGAAACGCGGTCGCAGCGACCGAAGTGTTGAACCGACTTTTTGTGAGCGAGTAAATTTACTTCCTTGAATATTTTGGAGAAATAATCATTGTAACACCCCCTAGGTGGTGAGTAAAATTCTTCTTCCGAGGTTGAATGACAAAGAAACCTGCGTCGCTGTTTCACCAATCAATCTCAAGCGTTATCAAATAAAGGGGGAGGGTATTTCGAGCGACCCACTTTTTTCAGTGGAAAACGGCTGTCTCCAAGCAGACAATTCAGTCGAGACTTATGGATAGTCGAGAGTTTCCACAAAGATGAATTTTGTCCAGTGAGGAAGCAGCTTTAAAAATCCACGTGTTAATTTCATCGCTACCATTAAAGGTCTCATGGTCAGGTCTTGAGGGTTGAGATGAGCTCTCCAAAAAGTGACGTCTCCACATTCTCTAAATTCCGAGTTTTCGGCTGCACTAATACGTCGTATTCGGAAACTCGAAATCCTCATCATCTCGGTAATTTTTTGCCAGCCACAGCGAGAAATGGGAAGGGGCTTTGTTGGAAGCGGTGATTCAAAGTTTGGAGCAACAGGGACAGCTCTTTGGTGAATCTCGATTAAGATTTAGGACCAATTATAATGGGTTTGCTCAAAAGGGGACAATGTTCTGGGTCATGTATAGAAATCCTAACGCTGCACTCGGCTTCATCTTAGATGGAGGTTGCATGTGGCTTTTGTCTCTCCATACCTTGAATTTGTCCCGAGCTTGATCTGCCGTTAAAGGTGAACTCAGTGAATGTGGTGCCGTGTCGTGGGACGGACGCTACCGCCGTCGTACCGCCGCTCCCTCCCGACTAGAACAGGTTCCCATACCGAAGAGTTCCTACAAGCGGTTTTGGGGTTCATTATTATGTCCAGCCTCTGTCATTCCGCTAACCGCGCTCTGAAGAGAATTGGAACTGAAAATCAGGTAGCCTTAGCGGACTTTTACCGGCATTACCTTAGTAAGAAAGCATTCGAGAAGAATACAGCGCAGCGCAAAGGAGTGGCAGGCAAGGGAAAGAGAATTCTGATGCCGCATCCTAGTAAAAGCTGTCGGAGATTAAGCTCCACTCACGTTTCGTAGCAAATTGCAACTTGAGAGAACAAGGTTTGCTGCACTTTTGGTAGCGGTGTTCACGTTACAGCCCGCAATGGACATGCTAATTGCGTGAATGACATCCGCGTCACCTTCAGATTTCAGAAAAACCTCGCCAACGTCCGCGCACCCAGTGCGGTCGGCCGAAGGAGGGCGATCGTTCTATCAGCCCGATGTGATGGCGAGACGACCACTCTCAGTGAGTCCGACTCCACAGCACACCAGCGGCACTCACATCCATTACGGAACGCCGAAGACTCATGGAACACTGAGGTTAGCGAAAGACGATCAGGTGAAAGAGCTGAATGGACTGGGAATTTGGAGGACAGGTGTCGGAGCACTACTGGCACTGGGGCCTTCGCAAAATGTACCGGTAGTTCCACGAGCAGCATCGGTCGGAGCGTGTAATTCTCCTTCCAGTTGTATAATAGGGTTCATGTTCCATTTTGTAGAAGATGAATGGCGCAATCGGGTGGCGCCTCTAGTGCTGATGCTGATCGTTACGCCGTGAGTGGCACAAAATTGGTGGTAGCAAGTCTTCTTCCCTTTTGACTTCATCGGGTCATATGCAGTTTCCAAAAATTTGGCATATAGGCCACATCATAGTCTCACCTCCAGTCAAAAAGGCATCTGCCCTTCACCCGAGCGATAGTTAATTGCCATTTCATTGGTCATTATGATCCCGTTATGGCCTCGTACGCCGTAAAATGATCAGAACTGCAAAATTATGTCGTCACTACTATGCGGCCAATAATGTGACATGAGCGCATGGCCGGAGTGAGTGATGGAACATTCACGCACAAATTTTTATTAGAACATCTACACACGACCCTACAGAGTCTGTTCTTGTTTATCGACGTCTTTGAGCGATTAAGATTAATTGGCCTCGAGAACAGCTAACTAGAGCCGATTGGTTTTTTGACATGCTTTTGATTGTCCAACTACGTATTAGGCTAGACCACAACACCATACAGTAGTAATCTCAATCTCCACCCTTAACGATATGATCGATGATGCGGGATCTCTCTTAGCAGGGAAGGCAATGCTGCAGGCAACACAATCAAGTCGACGCCTAACCGGTAGAAAATTACTAGGCTGTAACGTGAGTTCTGTCCACTTTCTTCGACACAACGTCGGCTTTTCCTGAGCCACGCGGCAAGTTGGATTATGCGAATGTTCTGGAGTGTCGTTGGTTGACTATTCAAGACTGATATTTGCACTAGACAAGATGGCGATGTCCGTTTCTCTTCGTGATGCCACTGGAAACTGCTCGCCTTGTGAGCTAAGCTAAGCACGGACACTCGAATGCAGGCGACAGGCCCTTGTGACAGGCCGGTCTGAGAAGGTCCATGTCACATCACATGGTGTATGCTGAGTCGTTTTTTTTTTGAAGAGTTTATCTCTGTGTGAGGCAGGAGACGAGGTGGTCCAAGTCAAGGGACATAGGACGTGGCTTCAAGGCCGTACTATGTTGAAGTCCCAGGACCACCAGTGGTGTCGGAATAATCGTCTCCGAATGTCTCCGAACGATCGTCTCCGAACTCGGTTGTAAGTGTCGAGCGCTTTAACGATCGGTTGATGAAGATCGTTGTCGCCGCTAAGGAGCGGCTCTATCACTTCTTCTCCGCGTATGCTCCGCAGGCTGGCTGCTCCGATCAAGCCAGAGAAGACTCCCTGAGTTTTGGAGCTTGCTTGATGAGAAGACAGCAGAGGTACCGCCGAAAGATGTCACCATAGTCGCTGGTGACCTTAATGGGCACGTAGGTGCTACGAAGAACGGGTACAGCTGTCATGGTGGTTTCGGATACGGGTCGCGTAACGCCGATGGTAAGCGTATTCTTGAGTATGCGGAATCGCGTTAACTCACCATTGTGAACACCGTTTTCCGAAAATGCGACTCCCTCCTCATCTCGTTCTATAGTGGCAGCTCCAAGTCTCAGATAGATTTCGTCCTTGTGAAGGATCGCGACCGGAGCATTGTCACAGACGCGAAGATCGTGGTATAAAACGGTCGAACCACAGCATCGACCGCTGGTCTGCGCCCTAAAGATCGCCCCTCGAGGCTGAAGCAGATCGAGCGATGTGGTGCTGCAAGAATCAAGTGGTGGCGAATGAAAGAGAAGGAAGCAGCTGTGATTTCCCGCGTACGGTTGCCGACAGTCACGACTGTCGACGAAACTTGGAAGAGACGCCAAGCTGCAAGGTTGGAACTCGGCACTACGAAGCATGGACGACGCAAAGTCGACAAGCAGACATGGTTGTGGACAGACGATGTGATAGGGAAGGTTCGAGAGAAGAAGTCGCTGTACCATGTGTTTCTCGGCGACAAAACAGCCAACAACTGGCAGGAGTATCAGAAGGCGAAGAAGGCTGCAAAGAAAGCCGTGGCTGTTGCGAGAGCCACTCATTACGGTGATGTCTACTGAAGCTGGAGTCGCGCGATGGTGAGCGGTATTTGTACCGACTTGCTAAGACCCGCCATCGCCAAACCGAGGATATTGAAAAGTTCGTTGGCATCAACGACGAGAGCGGCCATCTTCTGACAGACCGCAAAAACGCGCTGAAGCGATGGCGTGATTACTTTGAGGAAATTTCCACTATGGAGTTTCCTCACCCGGCCATCCCTTCTGTGGCTTCTGTTCACGGTCCCGCTCACAAGATCACCGTGGAGGAAACAGAAGCGGCTCTGAAGAAGATGAAGCCATGCAAGGCGACAGGACGGAAGATCTGGCAGCCGATGTTTGGAAGTCGAAGCTCTGGTATCCTGCTGAGTGGTTGGCTGAGTTCTTCAACCAGGTAGTAAAGGAGAGGAAAGTACCGGAGTGTTGGCACAACAGTACGACGATTCCGATTTGGAAGAAGGGCAGTCCTGCAGACTGCTCCAATTACCGTCTGATTTGCTTGCTTTCGCACAGCATGAAGATCTTCGAGCGAATCGTCGACAGAGAATTCGTGAAATCGTCAAGCTCTCCGACAACCAGTGCGGCTTCGTAGCTGATTGTGGGACCATTGATGCTATACACGCCGCCCGACTCCTTTTGGAGAAGCATCGCGAGCTTTTCTCGACTTGGAGAACGCTTTCGACCGCGTACCGAGGCTATATGGTACGCTTTACGACCACAATACCTGAGGAACTCATAGAGTGGGCGCGGATGCTCTACTCTTGCCCAAAAAGTAGAGTGCAAGCTGCAGCATTAACCTCAATGGAGTTTCCCATCTCTGTTGGCGTGCACAGGGTTCTGCGCTTTCTCCACTCCTCTTTGCTGTCGTCATGGATGCCATTACGAGAGATCTTCAGAAGCCTGTCCCATGGACATTGCTCTATGCTGATGAAGTGATGCTCGCTTGCGAAGATAAAGATGATCTCGAGCAGCGGGTGCAAGCTTGGTGGGACCGCCCGGCGATGTTCGGACTCAAATTGAACGTCAAGAAGATCAAGTACCTAACGACTGACGTAAACGAGTCCGGCTCCACTAAGATTGACGGCACCGAGGTTGCACCCATTTCGGTGTTTAAATACCTGGGATAAGCCATAGCGTCTGACGGCGGTCTGATGGTTGAACTGAACTCACGCGTGAGTGCAGCTTGGTCCAAGTGGCGTTCGCTGACTGGCGTGTTCTGCGATAGGAAGATACCAGAGCGCTTGAAGTCAAAAATATATAGAACCGTCGTGCGGCCGGTAGCGATGTGCGGCGCTGAGTGTTGGCCTGCCACTAAGGAAGTTGAAACGCGCCTCAGCGTCATGGAGACGAAGATGCTGCGCTGGACGGCTGGAGTCACGCACATGGACCGCATCCGAAATGATGCTATTCGGCAGAAGTTCGGTGTCACGCCGATAGCGGACAAGATGCGCGAAGCTCGCTTGCGATGGTACGGCCGAAAAGTGTCAGGAAAGCGGCCTAGAGGACGCCCGAAACAGCGTTGGTCTGATACGTTACAATTGGGCATGAAAGAAACTGGCGTCCATCCTGATGAAGCGCAGGATCGAGAAGGGTGGCGTCACGACACCAGAAGAGCGGACCCCGCTACGAAGCGGGACAAACGCTGAAGAGGAAGAAGAAGATTTGCACTAGACAACATTTGTGGCTAATTAAGGCTTGTGACCGCAACCACCTTCGACACTGCTCGTTATACGAGTTGGATGGAGGTCTCTCCGCAGCAGAAGCCTGCCGAAATATATGCAGCAGATACGACAAAGGGGCGATCTCTACAAAAACTTGCAATAGGTGGTTCTCCCACATTAAATCAGGCGACCGCAGTTTGTAACAGGGGTGCACAAGAAGTTGTGGGCGTTAATTTTTTAACGGATTTTTTTAACGGAAAATTTTTGTTAAATTTCCGGTGGATCGTTAAACTTCGTTAAAATACAATTAGCTGCAAACTACTAGTTGAAATGAAAGAGTCAAGGGAAACGTTATATGTTCCAGCTTCAACAGGTCAACAACTAAATTCAAAGGATGGAGTGTAACACTACATTGTAAAACAAACAACTCACTACCAACAAAGTAAGGACAGCAAAATAAACAAGCGTTCAGCAGCAAATTACCTACAGAGTGTGGAATAAGAACAGCTACGGAATTACCATTTAAGACCAGAAGTTCAGCGGGCTAGCGGCCGCCAAACGTCTGGTTGGGGGCTTCGCCACATCTCTGAGAATAGAAACACCCCAATCTTCCTCCTTTCTTCTTTAGGCCTTCTTACATTCATGACAGCAAAAAAATGACTTCACTATATAGATTAGTGCAACGGGATATGATGGGTCAGAATCTTCACTGCTCCTATGAATCCATCCATCCTCTATCGCATGTTCTCGATTTAATTTCTGAAGTGCCCGTTCTTGACGTGTCGAGAAACAGATCATGAGAGTCACAATCTGGTGCTTAATCTTAAAAACATATTTAAAATTAATCGGTATTGGTCGACACCGCTTGCTGTCTGAGGGCAATAATACTCCTCCATCCCATAGTCACTCCTACCGGAGTGAGAGTCTAGCACGCACATGTGACACTCAGTCCCGACTCACCTGTCACCACGGTGCCACGACGTCTATGAAACTTCTGCACCCCAACACATCTGCCACGACTTCTGTGACCCGTATTCAGAAACACATTGGACGATTTGAGGGAAAACACTGGCCCCCTTAATCCCCCTCCCCCTCCCCTCTAGTGTTTCTCCTTTGTTGATCCCCTTCTACTGGTCCCCCTCTTGGAATCCCTACGCAAGTTGGACGTCTGTGGCACGTCTTCTGAATCCCTACGCACGTTGGACGACGTCTTCGGCACGTCTTCTGAATCCCTACGTACGTTATCCGCCGTCTACGGCACGCCTTCTGAATCCTTACGTACGTTGAACTACGTCTTCAGCACACCTTCTGAATTCCTGCGCACGTTGAACGACGTCTTCGGCACTTCTTCTGAATCCCTACGTACGTTAGTCGCCGTCTACGGCACGTCTTCTGAATCCTGATACACGTTGAATGACGTCTAGGACACGCCTTCTGAATCCCTACACTCCGCAAATGATCCCGTTCTAAGTGAGACCAGACGGATCGCTGGATTACCCTCTTTCTTAGTTCTTTGCGAGACCGTTTTTTTCGTGACTGTTCTACGAGTATGTCCAATCTCGATGCGGGCACGAGCCTCTAGTATAGAAAGAATTAATAAAAATACAACTAAAAGCCTTTCAGTGCTAACACGTTGACGTCCGCACGATTTTTGCGTAACTCGTGCGTGGGAACAATCGATTTTTTGCAACGTTGAAACTGTGACACGACATCGTGTCACACGGTCCCACACTGCCGAAAGGGTATGACACGGTCGTCAACGTGTTAACATTCAGGAAAGATAGGTTTCCAAAATTTTTTGTTGTTCCACTCAATTGTTGCTCCACAATTGTTTATCCACTCATTTAGAAAACGTCCATCACAGAAAACATTCTCTTCTTCTCGACTGTTTCAGGTGGCGAGCAAAAGCATTTCGGGATAAGCAGCCAAATTTGAGGATAGGCCCATCCGTGAGGGTCAGACCAGTATCTGTATTGATTCGTTCACGTGCTTGGCGGCTCAGCGAAGAACTTTTCTAGCTCCAAGATACATTGTTTACAAAAATGCAAATAGAAAATGTGAAAATATCATGAAAACATGGAAATATTGTTTTTTAGTTAAGTGCTCAGACCAGGTCTTAACGAAAAGGGCCGTTAATTCGCTAAATTTATGAAATCGTTAACCGTTAAATGTGCACCCCTGGTTTGAAAGAAGGTCGGGAAATACAGTGAAGGTTAATGATGAGACTCTCACAAGGGAGGGGTCTGAAGCGTATGTCGTCTGAAGGGGGGGGGGGGGGGGGAGCGAGTCATATAGGGAGAATCGTCACCCCTAGTATAGAAATGTGTTCATTTTTTGCCAAGTCGTTAAGCCCAAGAAGTAGGGCCCTTGAAGTCGCAATGGAACACGGCGCATCACGAGTTGGGGGTCTTGTGCGTTCGCGATGATTCCTCTGCCGGCAAGTGGCTCGGAGCGCAGTGGAAGTGGGGTTGGTTCATACGATAAAGGTCGGGGGTTTGGTCCCTATGCGCCGCTGCATTTTTGCATTCCAACTGACTGGTGGAGATTTGGGGATTCTGACGTATATAGCACTTTCAAACCTTTTTATGTCTAATTTTCCAGCTGAATGCTGTAGTTTTCAAAATGATGATGTTGAAATGTTCAACATCAGTGATACACAGGTACAAAGTGCATGAAGCATCACTCAGCACAATACGGGCAACGTATAAAGGCTATAGGCTCCTCACAGTCTGTCTCCATACATGGACCAATGACCTGGGGAAAAGTCATCCTGCTCGGATTTTCAAAAGAGACCAGGATGTGACGTCGGAGGTGGTTCAAGTGAGAGACGCGATCTGTGGAAACCGCAAATTAACCTAAACGGTCTACACTCTTTCTTTAATCTCTGTCTGTCACCTGGAAATCAGAGGTCTGCTGAAGGTTTCTAAAACCTAACACCAACAATGTCTGAAGATGCTCGAGTGGTGATCCACCCGCTCCCGTAGTGTGGCCCACCTTTAGACAAGCAACCTTCGAGGGAAGAAATCAAGCGGGCGGACGGTCAGCATACTAAAGGACTTCGAAGCACATCAACTTGAAGTCGACGAAGACGTCGTGGTTAAAAATCTGGTCAGTAATAAACAAGTCGCAAGAAAGGTACTCTCCACAGCGTACAGCTAGAAAATGCGCACGAAACGTCTGAAAATGGTATAGATGTCAGAATCCCCCAAATCCCAACCAGTCAGTCGAAATGTAAAAATGCAGTAGCGCACATGAACCAAACACCCGACCTTCCTCGCACGAAGCAACGCGACTTCCACTGCGCTCCGAGCCGCTTGCCGGCAGAGGCATCACGGGCGTACAAGGCCTCCAAACTCGTGATGCGTCGTATTCTATTGTGACTTCAAGGACCCCTACTCCTTGGGTTTACGACTTGGCAAAAAACAAACACATTTTCATACTGATTGAGGGGTGGGGATTCTCGCTATATGAGTCGCTCCCCCCGTTCTGGCAAGGTTCGGCAAATGGATAACTCACAAACTGACGGATGACCAGGCTCCAGCATGTAGATGTTTTTACTTCATTGACGTCCAGAAAGCGCCATTTTGAATGGCTCAGAAAGAATCAATGGCTATGAAAAGGTCGTGTTCTTGGCTAGCTAGAGTAGTCGTAAGGGAGACGGTGGGTGGGCGTGGGAACCGACCCGGAGCCGGACGTCAAAGGAAAACTTCACGAGAAGAAAGTGATGTTGTCGAGTTGGTGATCAGTCTCTGAAGTCGTATGCTGGGAGGATGGTATCACAGTGACCAACGACATCTACACTCTCCAGCTGGAACGTATCAGGCTGCACTGGATCGAAGACCCGAGAACCAAAGAAGATTTGCTTTCTACACGATAACGCTTTCCAGACGCGCAGGAAATTGGTGGAACTGGGATGGGAGGTCCTACTTCATCCCCTTCATTCATCCCTTCCACCACTTCCACGTTTTCCGCTCTCTGCAGCTTTTCCTTGATATACGAGGAAAGAAGTGACTGGAACACGACCTTAATCCCTTTTTCTCGAAACCTCCAGGGTTCTAATGGCACGGCATTGAACATTTGCCAAAAAGATGGAAGCAAGTGGTCAATAGTAGTGTTGAGTATATTGCTGACTGATTTTAGTTATTTCTTAGGAAAATAACAAATTCAAAAAAATCAAAAGAGGACAGAACTTATGTTACACCCCAATGCAAAACACTGTTTCTCTATTTTAGGGAGTATATTGTGCCACGCAACTTTTTAGATGGGCCTTTTGACCAGCAGGGGATCACGCTCCGACGTTATGTTGCCTTCAAAAGCCTAGGTCCACCGCTAAGGGCCGATTCTCTTACTGTGCTTGATGACCAGTGCGGAGCACCTATGTACCGTAACTGTGGTTACTGTGACTGTGTACAAGAACGACCTAAACAACTGCTGTTTCCTTGTAAACTAGTTCAGTGCATTGCCTTTGTGTAATCAATAGTATACCTTCGACTTTGCCTCCTTTTGTAAAAGGGGGCCAGAGTAAGGTGTCCCCTCCAAGTAGGAAAGCTCTGTAATGTCCTACAAAATGAGAAGCAAAGAGACAAATCTAATCCATTCAAATGGACTCTTTAATTTTTGCGTTGTTTTAATGACGGACCTGATCTTTCACTTATAACAGTGTTTTGGAAGGTCGCTTTTTAACATCCACATATCATCTGGGAACCATGCACAATACGTTTATCACGAAATGCCTATATTCACCTTAAGTCATTATTGTAGTGATTTTGCTATTCCATGACAAGAAGGAGCTTTTTTTAATACTAGAAACAATGTTGCTTCGTGCTCCCCATGTGATTGAGTGAACGAGTTCAAAACGAAAACCGTTTTCTGGATGCTGCAGCCGGAATAAATGCGGAGGAACGAGGATCCCTATACATCCATCAGGTTCCTTTTCCATCGGCGAAAACATTTCGTTGCACCATTGAACAACAGTAGACTCAGAGGATTAACTAACCATAGGTGGGTGTAGCAATTGAAAAATGTCAGTTGTGCTCAGTGTTACCTCGGGCTTATTAAGTTATGTTGAAGCCAGTTTTGTGTGCGGCGTGTGCCAGGAAGTTTACATTGTGGGGTCCATCTATCCATTGTGGGGTTAGCAGCGGCTCTATAGCGTAGTGGAAACGTCCGGTGGAGTATTTCGAGCCAGAACTTTACTGGAGTACAAGGATGCCCAGTGCTCCATCGCTTTCTGGAAGTTTTTCCGAGGTGAGAAAACCTTTTCAGCAGCGTGGCAGCAGTAGCGTAGCCTTTGCCTATTTTTTGAAAGATCAGTGTAATTGCCTTCGATCCCAGTCGCAGTGCTAGCCGTGGTCGATAGTTGCTACGAGGAGCCCGCATGACCGCCTAGCGCCTCTTGTTGAGAACCGCGGCTAGCACTGCGGGCCGGCTTCGCTGCCTCAACTGTTGGCCTCTTCTCTGACTGGAGGCCGGCCAACTGTGTCGCTCAGGTTGTGTTGTTTGTCGTTCGCAATAAATCGTTGCTTCGAATGCGGCGCCGTATCCTCTTCACGTACCGGTTCAGCCGGGAGCGTACATTCCGTGATGCTTTTGAGGCCGCCGCCGACCGAGTCGATGGCATCTGGTTGCTCACGATCTAACCTCTGCACTTGTAGCCCCTCGTTACGCGGAGTGCCGTCGTCGGTGAACTACGGCGTCGGCCATCACACGAGCAGCACTAGCAGTACAGCAGTGACCGCTCGACCAGTACAAGTGCAGCACTCGCAGCCGCACCAGCCGCAGCAGAACTCGCCGATTCCACCGCCGATGCCGTCGAATCCCCCTCCAGGTTCGGTTCCTCTCCGAAACTTGCGCAGCTCAGAGCTTCTTCTGCTAGCAGCTCATTGCCCAAGATGACAGACAACGGTGTTTTGCTTGTCAACCACTCCCTCGACTCTTTCGCAGAGCCGTCCAATTCGAACCTCTTAGAGGCTTATTTTGCTCAACGACGTCTCTCGAAATTGTTCCAGGCACTGACACGTATAGAGCGGAGCAGCAGTTTAAAGCCCTTGAATTTTTGCAGTTCATTGCAGAATGATCTCGTTTCTTAAAAATGCAGGGCGCCTTATCCATATCTAAGCATGAAGTTCCTATCTCATTCGTTGAGATGCCTATGTCTTCCGTGAGCCTTATTCTAATCATAGCCAATCGTGCATTTCTCCTTTAACGTGTTCTTATACGATACGGGCAGACAGTGAGATAGGAATACTTTGAACGAAGAGGCTGCGACATCGATGGTCTATTTTCGCATGAGTTCCGCCCTGTACTTTTGAGCAAAGCGAAGCTCACAATTATTCCGTTAACTAACTGAGACTCTTGGGCTGGTGAAGCCATATTACGTCAAGAATCTTCGATCGATTCGTCGACCTGGTAAGGGCTCCAGTTCAGTAGTTGGAGCAGCGAAAATTAACTTTCCGTTTACTTGTAGATGGACAAAAAGTCAGATATCAGACCAGGTTTGCCGCAGGATAAGCCGGTTCACTTCAAAATGCCTCAACGCCCCCTATTCCTACCAAGTGGACGCCGTAAAGTTTCCCGACATCCTGGCGATGTGTCAAAGATTTTGGTTTACTTTTGAAACTGTATCATTCACTATAGCAGTCGTTGTCCACATTGCTTGAAGGTAGCTATCAAAGTACAATTCAACATCGGTCGCTTTCCTCGAGCGTAGTGCTCGATCATCCATCGTGAACACTCTGTTTTGCTTAAAAATCTCCACATGTAAATCGAGTTCATGGAGCGTCTGCTATAGATTTGGCCCTTTGAGTTATTAGTGGTTCTTCTCAATTCGGTACCATGTTTTCACTATCGCGATCCGCTAACCTCTGCGCGCTAGATCTTGAAGTGCTCCCTTCTTTCAACACCGCTTAATCATGGAAACTACCCCGTGTTTCTTAGTAAGCTCAGCCGCTTTATACTCGCAGTCGCGTCCATGTTTATGTGTTCGTTTTCGTCCACGTCCACGTGTCCTATGTGTCTTTGTGTTGTTTCAGAATCCCGTGTGCCTCCGTCAGTTCGCAGTGCTGTGTCGCCTCGACGATCCGGAAAGTCGCCAAGGCAGTGGCCGCCTGACCACGCTCTACCCACTGTCCGTTACTGGCAGATCGACCCTGCTTCCCAATATAGGAAGGAGAAGGAGAATGAGCCGACATCACTGCACGAGCTGGTGGCTGCCAGCGACATCGAAGACTCGAGCTGCTTGAAGAGAAGGCGACCACGTCATCAAGCAGCACCAGCGCCACACAAGACCGACTTGAAGAGCGTCGGTGTCAGTGCAGCTCAGACGGCTGCTCCATTGAAATCGGAAAGCAGCGAAAACCAGCGTGAGAGTGAGATCTCGCTGTCCACCAAGCCCTCGATTCACAGTGGAATACACTGGACAGTTATTCATGCTCCTACTAGTCCAGAACTAAGGATCCAGTATCCAAGAGAGGAGGATAACGCGTGTCATCGAACTCTCAACATCGCAGAACCTCAGGAAGCAGCTCTACCTGTGAGAACGTCGGATGCGGAAAAAAGTGAAGCATTAAGGGCGCAGGGTTTGAGGCACGAAAACGCTGCGTTTGAATGCATGTTCAAGCTCCCCGAATTCACGGAGATCAGTCCAGGTGCCGTAGAGTTCGTGCCTAAGCGGAAATCCATCTCTCTGCTCCCACCAGCAACAGTTGACTGCAGCACGTCGCCCATCCCTAGCATATCACTTCCTCGTCGGCGCTCCTCCACCGCGGAGCCCACAGAAATCATACGCGCATTGTCTCCAGTTCCTTTCAGAATTCGTCCTCCTCCTAGCACTCGTCCACAAGCAACTGAGGAAACGAGCGATTTCCCTGAGGTGGCTACGTCGTCGCCCTTTGGTGGCTGTGCGACGTTGGTCGGCGTAAACACAACTCCTCGACCATACAGTGCGCAGAACGAATTGCACTCGCCGGTGCCAACAGTTGAGGAGAAACCACGTCGAACCAAACCGCTAAAGAAAGTCGATTTCTCGGTGGCCACTGTCATGCCTAATTCCTGGGGAAGCAGTGCTGACGGTGTGAATGAAGGAAATGTTCTGGAGGAGTTTTCTCCCACAAGCCCATCTCCTTCATGTCCTGCTGCTGAGAAGGATGTGTCGAAGGCGAATGCTTCCACGCCGTACGACGGCGATGTGTCAGAAACCTACGACAACAAGAGCGATGTAGCCTCCACGGTTGACATGGATCTCGCAGAGGAACGGGAGCACTGGATGAGGGAGGAGCTGGAGTTGGCTAGAAAGGAGGAGCTGGCTGCCGCGGACAGCGTGATTACATGTACGGAGGGAAAAGAAGAGTGGCGCCAGCAGGCAATGGCGCTGCTCAACGACGACTCTCAGATGGAGCGCGATATCGCCATTGTGGCCGCGCTCAACGAACGTCTTAAGGGACTGAAGGACATGGAGGAGACGGACAGGCAGAAGGCCATCGAGTGCATCGAGCGGCACCAGAGCAATCTCGAGGAGCAGCAGGACCAGCTGAGCGCGCTGCTCGAGAGCGCTATCACCTTCCTCAAAAATCTGGACACTTCAGACTCGGCCGTCGTGACCGCGTCCCCTCAGCAATCGCCAGCGCCTTCCGAGGTGGAAGTCACCGGGTGAGCTCGATCTCCGTTCTCAGATTATATTTTTGATCGATCTATCAGAGCGCAACCCTGAATGAGGCAGATCTCAACGCGACTGCTCTTCTCTGTGTGGCTTCCGCTCCTTGTTTGCGTTTGTGTGCGTGTACGTCTGTGGTGTTTTAGTGTTTGTGATGTGACTAAGGAACTAGTCGCGACTCCGGGGCGATTCAGAGGTCCCGGCGATATCATTGCGGATAAGTTGGAGCGATTATGTGCCGACGATGGTGGAGTTGCTGAAACGTTCAGATTCGCTGAAAAGCGCGGTCCTTGATGCTTGCTCTGCTTAGGTCAGTCATTTTCTCGCTCGACTTTCGAACAACACACGGAGCAACGCACTACCGGTGCGGGAGGTCCACCACCATCTGCAGGAAAACCTATGGAATCCAGAGGACATGTGAGAATTTACACTGCTTTTCGTTCGAAACGCTTTCGAGCCCACTTGAAGAGTACGTCTGAGCAGTTCTTTCTGTTCTCTATTGCTTAATAAAACGTTCTGAAATATAGCAGGTGGTGCTCCTCCAGGTGTGACCCTTTCATTTTCAGGGTTCCCTCAACAGCGCAGGAGGCAGAACTCCGTACTGTGAGGCTTGCAAACAGCAAATAAGGTAAGGATCTCAGAGGCAGGGATGACACGTTGTTTTCTTTAGCTATCAGCCTTTCTTGGACTTCATCCGCCACCTTGTGACTTCACCTTCGAGCTTTTAAGTAGGCATGGCAAGATTCAGTAACCCAGCGATGAAAACTCGATTTTCGTCGTATGCAATTAAACACTCTCTTCTGAAGCTTCGTCGAAAAGCTCTATACAATGCTCAGTTTCTGGTAAAATGTGTTTAATTATGTTTAGTGAGTGAGTGTTTATATTAATGGTTCCGAATGGGATAACAAAACAACATATATAAGAGGCCTCTTTGATGAGTCATCAAAATTTTGCTTCGTGAAGTGAGGCAGTCCAAAGCAGTAACCACTTAGTCCCAAACGCTGTATGTTCTCAATAATCTTGCGCTGTTCCAGAGGCGCATTCGTGCTGGCTACTGGGCTCGCGTGGTGTCCAGACCACTTCGTGTGCGCCTATCGTGGATGCGGTCGACGTCTTCTGGAGTGCGGCTTCGTGGAGGAGAACGGTTCCAAGTACTGCGAGGGCTGCTTCGAGGCGCACATCGCTCCTCGCTGCTCCAAGTGCTCCAAACCGATCATCTCGGTACGTGCCTCACCTCCTCCTTTTTTCTATGACTAGCCGATTAAGCACATAGATTAGCCGCCGCCGAAAACACACTTCGAAATGCATCGCCGCGTCACACATCGAATTATAGTAATCTGCCAGCGCCAAGTGCAGTTCTAGCTCAATTGCGGGACCTCGACATAAATCTGGCGCCAGCAGAGCTTTGCAATTCACCGACACTGTCAAATCTTTCGAACAAGAAACAGCACAGCCGAGAACAAGGGCGAACTATGGTAACCTGGATAAGCAACGGTGTCATTGCGCACCAGATGAGTGGAACACGCTCGATTTCAGATTGCCCCGAAATTCTACTCCCTCCCTTTTCAACAATGATACGCACCCAACCACTACAATGAAAGACATGAGAATGGAGAATGTTTGATAATGTTAGGGTTTTTATTAGTTTATTTGCCACTTCTTAAAAGCCTAAACTATCACCCAGAACACGGCGGCGATAGCGTGAAGGTGACCTCATTTTTTTCCGGAAGAATATGAAGATAGAACAAGAATGTGAATCTGATCACGCAGCTCACATTGCACTGCCATTTCTACTGAAGCATTATCGCCCTCTGTCCAAAAGGCCACTGATGTTCAGCATTTGAAGGATTTATCCTACTCGGGAGGGGCAACCCTAGGGTGACAGTTGTGTCTGCACTACCATGCAACACCGCCACCTCATCTGAAATTGCCTAAGAGTCTTCACGGAGCAGCGGTGAAGCTCTCGCATCAGACCAAGATAGGGAATGGTGAGTCAAAACGCCATGTGCCTCCATTAATACTGTTACTTTGTGTGTGTCTATTATATAAGAACTGTATCTGCTTCATGCCTGGCGCCGGGTATTTCTGAAGATCAAACTCCGTTCAGGACTGTGTGAACGCAATGCAGAAGAAGTGGCATCCGACCTGCTTCACGTGCGCTCACTGCTTCAAGCCGTTCGGCAACGCAGCCTTCTATCTCGAGAACGGTCTGCCGTACTGTGAACAGGGTAGGCGCCTTGGTACTCGCAGCTCAGGTGCTCCTTCGATCGCAGCAGTGATTCCAGACTGGAACATGCTGTTCACGACGAAGTGCGTCTCTTGCAAGTACCCGATCGAGGCCGGCGACAGGTGGGTGGAGGCGCTCGGCAACGCGTACCACTCGAACTGCTTCAACTGCACGGTAAGCTATCGCCGTCTCTGACAGCTGTTGCGTTGTTGGTTCATCGCCGATCGCACAGCACAACGGAGGTCGCTATGGCCCAAGCGTCTGTCTGTTTTGTTGGCGACACATGAGAAGCAACCCATGCAAACCTGCATCATCTCCGGAAGGAAGTCACGTTGGAAGCGCTTTTATCTCACACTTATGACGATGACTCTCACTTCCTTTTTCTTATACCATTTGTAACTGCTTTCAGGCTTTTGAGTCTCTCGAAAGCCTTCCCCACTTCGCAAAACGTCCAGAAATACGGAGATGTGCGATCATTTTTGCACATATGGGCACCTAGAAGAGATCTTCTCAGAGAAATTTTATCTCCACATCTGTATGAACGTCTCTCTCTGTTTTATCATTACTTCACCAAAGTTCTAATTACATGGATAGTTTTCGAAAGAGGCCTTTCTAGAAATCTAGAAAAACTGAAGATAATACCTTGCAGTGTGTGCACCCTAGCTCGCAATCCCGTTCTATCTGAGTTCTGGTATTCCCGCTATAGAACGAGATGAGATACGAAATACGTGAAATACGAATCAGCCTTTTCAACCACCGACTTATATGTGGCATAGATCTCTTCCAAAGCACCACGAACATACGAGGGGCATATTGAAAGCAAATGTATCGCAATAGCAGCATTAACAGGAAATAGGATCGTACTGGCAGAGATTTGAACACTCTACATTTCTGTGGTATTTTCCGAAGTTTTTTCGGCAATAGACGTTTCATGGGGAGTATTCGGCGAAGATGAGTCATTCCTGGGTGGCAGACCCACCATGTGAAGGATGTTACCGGGATAAATCCCAAGGAGGCATCTGCGGGCAAGCAACTCTCCTGCAACTGTGCAAAAGCAATTAGCCGTTCCCACATGGATTCTTGCCTATGAGGCAGAGCGGACCTTTTATGGTAGAGGACAGCGCGCTGTTGATAGTTTATTCCTGCGAATTTCAGTCACACTTTGTGAAGTCTAAATCGCACACAAACCTGGTGGGAATCATCTTCGAGGCGAGACTCCTCGTCAGATCATCCTGGACTCCTCTGAAACAGCCATGCCAGTGCAGGATATCCAAGAGCGGTCCAACACGAGCGAGTCAAGCGGAGTGCAGTCCCCTCTCGTTATAACGCGTTTGAAGGGACCGGAGAAAATCCTCGTTACAACGGGAGTCACCTCCTAACCGGATCTGATTTTTTTACACTAATTTTACGCACGGCTTATCTAACATCACATACAATGACTAAATATGGCTATAGTGATGAATTATGTGGCCATGAAGAGAGTGTGAAGGAAAAGAACAACTTTAGACTATTAATGAAGTCCTGTCCTTGGAGCTACCCTCCGTTATATGCTTGAGTATGCCAAATGTATGTGAGGAATAACCGAGTACCAGGGGCAGTTAGACTCATCAACAGCTGTGTAACCCAATGTCACAAGACCTTTAGTTGCGATCAAAACCACCGCGCCAGGCGGGCTCGAATCCGCACTCCCTGTCCACGGTCAGGATTTCAGCCCACTGCACTATCAGCGCTGTTAAATCGCACGTCACATCCGCGATATCCTCGTTGCCTATGGATTATCATCACTCCCATGATATGGTGATGTCGCGTGTGATCAAACAAAGCAGGGGTAGAGGCATAAGTTCCGCATGGTGCGAAAGTTCTGCTCGCAACAAAACCTCCTGTAGCAGTATGCAGCATCTATACTAGCTGCCTTAGGCTTAGAACAAATGCGTAGGGGTTGTTCTTGATAATCCGCGTTTGTCTCCACAGCCTCTGTCATTCCCGATAGAGGAAATCTCCCAATATACGGAAGCTTGTATCGACTACCGGGAGGCTTCCACTGTGCTCGACACATTACTGACCATGACACTTTTGGTGTCCGCGCACGCGATAAAAGCGTCAACATGCAACCAATACATTGCTGCACGGCTGCCACTATGAATGAGGGAACATAATGGTTGGTCTGATCACAGACACTGTCAGCATCTCGCGCGCCTTCAATTTCCGTGTGGGACCGGAATTGCGCCCCGGCCGCGTTATAGCGGGAGTCATTTTGAACGCAGAGTTACTCCCAAAACCGCGCTATAACGGAAGTAGCGTTATATCCCACGCGTCTTGACCGGAGTTGGTTTGTATTGGCATAAAGATAGGCTGGCCGGTTCCAGAGAAAATCTACGTCATGTCGAGAGTCGCGTCTTATCCGAAGGCGTTATAACGGGAGGGGACCGTATAATGGTTAGCAGACGTGACGACTATTGGTTGTACGATTACGCTCGAAAGCATCCTGGGAAGCAAAATCTACAAAAATTGGTGAATTAGGCGTAGAAATGCAGCCACACCCAGCACTAGCGACATCTTGAATGTATCCTTAGCAGGATGGAACTCAAGTACGATGCTGTTGAGGAAGATGCCTTCTCAGAAATGCGCTGAGATTTACTATTCAGCGGGAATGATTTGTTAGCAAAGCTATGTAAACCCAGGTTTTCAATTGGAGAAAAATTTCGACCGAATTAATTCACTTCAAATGTTGTGGTCCTACAGACGTCTGAAGTAGGACATTATATTTGGGTCAACCTCGTATTTCTGCTGTTTTTAACCACTCACCAGGTGCACAAACCATTAGAAAGGACGCGCATTATTGAAGAGACACCGGCTCCCCTTTCCACAAACACCTCTGTCGCTCCACTTCTTCAGCGCCCTGTGTTCTCAGCGATTTCGCTTTATGTTGACCGAGAGTGTGCACTGGTCAGTCGTCGACATCCCATTAGAGAGCTCTAATCGCTCCCTGTTTCAGCGCTGCCATTCGAACCTGGAAGGCGAGAGCTTCTTCGCGAAGAACGGCCAGCCTTACTGCAAGATGCACGCTTGAGTGGCGAGACCCTTCATCGCCTAGGTTGATCGATGCTCCCCCTCGTGCTCAGATGTCCTCCTAGTTCGTAGCTCTTCTACCGGAAATGAACCAATGTAGCGCTAGCACCGTCTGGTATCCAATGATCGTACCCTGTTTCAGCATAGTTTCACGAAGTAGCAAGTCAGTCCGTCGATCAACTGCTTCGATGTTTCGAGACTTCGTTCACTCCACCATGTGAACGGAGGCTTGTCCCGCCACGAAACTGCAATTGCCCATCTTGCTTAACTCTGCACGAGAACCCTGCTGCTAAATAAGTGCCACCTCCCACCTTAGCTCCGACTCCAGCTGATTGGTATACGACCCAGTTTACTGACAAAAAGCCAATCACAATGTGTTATCGCTTGTTGCTCTTGTATTCCGTTGTCTTCATTCAATCATATACTTCCTAGGGTGCTCGTTGAGCTCAATCTGCTGTGCAATGAGTCAGTTTCAGATAAATCCTTTATTTTCTGCTTATTGGATTGAACGACTTCATAGGAAACATAGATGTGGACAGGTTCATCCTCTGACATGCTCAAGTGGGGAGATATGTACACGACATTCTCTAATTCAACAGACGTGACCTGAAATGGTCCATCGTGGTGGCGGCGTCTGCATCTTGGGCTACGAAGACGAACAGCGGGCGTAAAGTGAAGAGCACACACAGACACGAGGGAAGGAAACCGCACCACGCAAAAGCACATTATTACCAGTTGTCTCCAGACGCGAACACGCATCCGGACGAGCTCTACGGATCTCGGTCAGAACATCTACGAGGAGATCAAACACCAGCGACCTATCAGCACTGCTGCTCACTCTGCCGGCACCTCACGTGCGCTCGATCAGGACTGCGGGAGCGAGGCGCCGTTCCGCAGCGTGCCGTAGCCGCTCGAAGCGTCGCCGTCGTGGGCGCAGTGCGCATGACCGTTCTTCTCCAGCTGCACCGCAGGAGAGCGCGAACTGCAACAGAACGGAGTCAGAACCGACAGAGACCGCGCCCGCAGGCCAGCGGAACGCCCCGGACCTGGTGCTGCGTGAAGCGTCGTGAAGTTCACTAAGACTGGGCTTCGCGCCTTGTGCACCAAGACCGTCTGTATAAAACCTCATTCTTGACAGACAGTGCAGGGCACCACTGCCAACCAACCCAAAAGAAGATGTCGACGTGTGACCCATTTAAGGAATAAAACATCTTCGAAAATGTTCCCTCAACTGGCAAAGAAAACTCACTGAAGGAGGTTACCGTCTAACCGCGTGACCCTTTGTTTTATGTCTGGAAGTTTGTTTGGCAATCAGAAAAGCAGCATGTCTCTTGACACGACCTTGAATCGTATCCGCAGCGTAATGTTCTTCTCTGAACGGGTAATGGCAGGAAAGTTGGAGGAAGTGCTCGCTGTAACGTGCGCTCTGAATCAGGGAGCTTCGCTTGGGTCCTGCCAAGGCCAACCAAAGACTTCCATTACTCCGGGACCGAAGAATTGGTAGCAGACATGTCAAAGGGGACAAAATGCTGACATGCCTACAACTGGCCAGCACGAGTAACTGTACAGGCAACTTCGAACGTATTCAGGTTGCCCCACAACATCTCACGGGAGGGGGGGGGGATAGAAAACGTGGGGCACTGCATACAGGAATTGATTAACATCGTTCTTTATCCTTTATCCTTGTTAAAAAAAATTAAATGAAAATAAAAGTATTTAATTACTTCCTCATTCAAGCAAAAAACTGTGAAATGAAATTACTTCCTTGCTTAAGTTAAATGAAACCAGCGCAGAGTGGTGTCCAGAGGACGATCTCTGTGGGTGACACGATTCACGCAAGGCAGATATACTTTCGGAGTTCCGAGCTTCATCGACGCTTGAAAATCAAAAACGCTTCTGCATGGGTTAAGTAGTAGAAAATTGAATCTCGAGCGCAGAAGACCAGTTGGAGCACTCTGGCACGCGACAGGAACGAACGAATGAAGGCGCTGCTGGCGCCTGCTCAAGGTAAACGATGATCAAGGGAAGGCATTTGAACGTTTGAAATGAAACCAAGCTAATTAAATTAACTAAATGAACCACCAGAAAGATAAGTTTTTGGAGTAGCCTGCGCACAGTGGTGCGGTTATCGTCGGAGCAGACGATTAGGATAAGGATTTGAGGTACTTCCTGTGAGGTCTTTTACAGTATTCAAATCTGCAGGTGGTTACAAACATTTCCAAATACAATTACAAACCATTCCAAGCACAGTATTCGATGACATTCAGCGAACACATCGAATTATTCAGATGTCGTTTTTGGAGGGAGTTGGGACACTGCGCAATTTGATGAGTGCTGCATGTCCTATGTTATCGTGTCCTGTGCCATTGCTTCACTGTTTATTATGCGAATGTTTTAGTCTATGGCTGCTTCGTCAATTCTTTTTTCCACGACAGCCGGCGGGAGCAGTCTCAATAGCAGGTCTCGAGTAGGAAGTTGGTAGCCTCTCAGGCTGTAGCAACGAATCCACACCAAAATGCAACAGCTGTTACAGCCAGGCACTGAGGTGTCATCTAGCGAGGGCAGTCTCATCTCAAGACACCAGTCCTGACATAATCTTGGACGTTAAAGTCCTTTGGGAGTGTTGAACAAATGGCAGGCTCCTAGACCAGCGAGCTGTCCCACGAATGCCATTCTTGGCCTTTCCCTCTTGCGTGCATTCTACTGAATAAACAGTATGCGTGGCAGGGTAGCTGGAACCTATAATACATGAGCGTGCTGCACACCAGAAGCTCTACTCGTTCTTCATCTTCGCCTGTTTTTGGATGCACCAGAAATCCTATGCGGGAGAAGCTTCGCCTTCGATAGCAGAAGTGATTGCGACGTCGACGGCTTCGTGAGTCCGACGCGACGCCCGCGATGGTGCGTGCAATTCTACAGGCGAAGAATGCGTATAACGAGAGAACGAAAAGAACTATTCCGAACTATAAAATGAATGCTGCTACAGAGAGAATAGTGTAAATTGTGTGAGTGAGCTCAAAGCCATAGCAAACTGATAACAACTGAAGAACTGGGCCAGATTCATCAAAGACTTACAGCAATCTAACGGTGAAAATACTGCCGAAATTCCTGAAAGCGCGGCTTATCAACAAGCGACATGGTTAAACATTGAAACATTTCACCATATCACTTGCTGATGAGCCGCGTTATCAGGGATTTTGGCAGTATTTTCACTGTTAGATTGCTGTAAATCGTTGATGAATCTGGCTCCTGTGATTTCGAAAGAAGATCTGATGGCACTTTTTTCCCACTTGTGCCAGACCATCTCTGCGTTGAAGATATGGAAGAAATCCATTTCGACTGACCAATGTCATATCCGAAAAAAAGGTTTTACTTTAATCAACTGAAATATATATAGGATTTCAGAAATTACCGTAATCCGAATGATTCATTTATTCAGATGGATCAGACCGCTGGCCGTAAAAAACCAGCTGAGTGACCACCCATCCGTTTTACGAAAAACCGACATCGGATCCTCTGCATAGCAACCATGTATGTTTAAGCCGAAGCAATTTAAACCTCAAATTTCAAAAGGAGGGCCATCGATCGCTGCTGCAAATCCTGTATTTTCCACTCATCTGTTCCGTTATTCCAAAATGATTTTCACAAAATTCCATCTACCTACAGCGGTGAGCTCTCACAAATGTTTCTCCAAAAATCGAACAAATTGTATGTAAGCGTTCCCTTCCATTTCCCGTTCGGTGATTAGTATAGAAATGCATAGATTTTTGGCGGCAGTGATCGAGGAAGCTTTGGGATTTTGGTGCCCAAGAGTGACACTCGGGAACAGAAAAATGGCTCGAATAATTCCGCATTGCTTCTTACACATTTTGCTTGATTTTTTGCATAAAGTGCTCTGTTCACCAAGTTAGAATGTCCCGTTCATTTAGCACCTCTGAAGAAGATACACCGCGCTTCAAAAGTATGTATCCACTTGTGAAAAACAAACTTTTTACTAAGCTCAAGAGTCGATCGGACCACCATTACTTCTTAAAACACCATGCATCTATTATTCATGCTACTGACAAGGTTCTGAATGATTTTGTCTTCGCTGGTGTCCCATGTAATCAAAATCGCCACCACGTCAAGGAACTGTCGGTTATTGGCGTAGACTCGTCGAACCGCGATCCCGTACATGTTCTCCATTGGGCTGCTTTCAGGAGAACAGGCTGGCCAGTCCGTTACCTGAATGTTGTGACGTGGAGCCAATCTTTGGCCAACCTGAACACATGGACTGCAGCGCTGCCCTGCTGCGGAACATCTGTCTGATGTGTTCTGCCTCTCAAGAAAGGTGTAGTGCAGCGTCAAGGTGTAGTGGCTAGACTCCACTACACTGTGACGCTCCAGACTTTCCATGCGACGTGACGGAAGACTTAGCTTCAGCATTCCGCTGCTGAAGAAGCCGACCACTGTTCCTAATGAACCGCCACCAGAGTTGCGACAACGGGGGCTTCTCGCAGGTTTCTCCAGCACTGTTGGTATCCATCGGAGACCATGCAGATGAAATTTTTAAAATGTTTACCAACGGGAAAAATCTAATCGGGATGGTCCCGATGGATACCGGCATTACTGGAGATACCAGCGAGAAGTTCCCGTCGTCGCAACTTTGGAGGCGGTTCATTGGTGATAGTGACCGGCTTATGCAGCAGCTGAATACTGAAGCTAAGTCTTCCGTTGTGTCCCTTTGTGTCGCATGGTCAGTCGGGAGTGTCAAGGTGTAGTAAAGTCTAGCCCTATGCCTTTCCTGAGAGGCAGAAGACCAATAAAACGAATGTTTTTTCAACCAATTTTCTTCTCAAAAAACGTCTGAATCTCGTGTGAAACGAAAAAATCCTGAAAGCGAGTGGTTACTTATTTTCAACTACGAGGAATCTAGTGGAGCTAGCGCGGACCTGCAGAAATAGACACGAAACGAGATATGGGCAAGTTTTGGAGTGGATACAAACTTCTGAAACGCACTGTATCTGCCATAAGAGAAGCATTGATGCATTACCTACACAACTTCATAATTGACTCCTTCCTTAACTTGCATCTTACATCTCGTAATGAAATAGTGTCATTCTATTATAAGTCACCAACATTGGAAGAAAAGGTCGCCTGACTATATAAAAAATAAGATAGTTTTGATGATTACAACCCCAACATCTCTGCAGATCCCACGCCAAAATCCACAGCTTCCTTCTGAATTCGAACTCTTTCGCATTCTAGACTCATTTTAATCATCTTGTGCCAATTGCTAGCACCTAATCGCTTGCCTAATAAATTAGGATTTTTTGTGCAGGATTTATTGAAAACGTTCGTTGACTACTAACAAGGCGTAGGCGCAAAACTCAAAACTCGGCTCTCGGTTTCTAGATCGCTCGGACATTCTAACTTATTGGATGATCAGGGATTCAGCCTGCTGTTTAGCAAGTACGCAGATCTGACAGGGCTGTCTGCACAACCATGTAGACGTTATGGGATAGACTGAATATAGTATAATCATTTGTCGCTGACGCATCGTACATTAGTTTGAAGATAAAACTCGATCTACACTGCCCTTTCATTGTTGTTTGGGGATATCCTTCCCACCAGACGTCGACCTCCTCCCTAAACCAATGGTTAAAAACAATTGAATTTGTTGGAACAGGGTTCACCTAGGACCTCCCGTGCAGCTTGACGACTAGGTCCTTGTTTGTAATGCTGGTTATCAAGCGCGTCCATGAAGACACCACCGGCCAAGAAAACGCCAACCGCCCATCAACCATGTCACTGTGGAATGGCTGCGGGTCGGGTTCCCCTCTCATTTGCAGCCGTCTGTCGCCTGCGGACGACGCTGCACTCCACGCCCATCCGTTTGCATGTGAGCGAGCTAAAGATACCTTCGTGGTGTGGGCGATTTGCGGGCGGATCGCTCGTCCACGTAGCGCAGGTACTTGTGCGCTCTCGATAGCAGATAGACACTCAAGACGGAGCCCAACAAACACCGTGTCCATGAAGGTGTCCTGAAGCGAAGTGTAGGTTCTCACAGATCAGTCCGTGTTCAGCGAGAGTACGCCTACCTGTTAGGCAACAAAGCCTTGATCAGAACAGCAGCTAGCAGGCTGCCGAAGTTGAAGATGGTGGTCGAGAACACGCTGAAGCGGAAGTAGATTGCCCCGCGCGAAAGATGAAGGTGCCAGTGCTTCGCTAACCTGAACTCTACACGATCCCATGGTCGGAGGCGATGCAGGTGGTGGCGGTAGTAGACGTAGAAGCCGAGACCGAGATTAGCCGTGAACAAGATCGTGTTGCTCACTGCAAGATCCCCGACCGTAAAAACCCTAAAACGAGCAAAATCGAACATGAAGAGCACTCTGTTTTCTGGCCCATACGCTCACTCTACTTACGTTTAGAGTAGTTGGATTCTAGGGGGCGCACCGCTTCCTTCTGCTCTATTATTTTGATGTCGTAAAGTGCTTTGTTGCGATTAAAACTTTTGCCCCAGGTAGACACGAAGCCGCACCTTCTCCTTTCCGAGCAGCGATGCTACTTCTTACACCACCGGTGCTGTTTGACCGCCCGTAACGTCCGCGGCACACTCGGAGCCTGTCAGCACCCCCTCTTGATATCCGGATGGGCCGGCCGTTGATATCAGCATGGAACTGGTTAAGCTGAAGGCCTTACTAGTAACAGCGTTTTAACGGGTAAGCGCTGACAGACCTCGAGGATATTGCGGCTGTTACCAGCCGCCAAACAGCGCCGATGTGGTAGGCGTAGCATCAGCACGGATAGCAGAAGGTGCGGGTTCGAGATCCGCATGGCCGAGAGTTAGGCCTATGTTATACTTCGGCGACGGAGAGGTAGTACATTCGCAACAATAACTACGCTCCATGGGACTTTCTGAGCTGGTAAGCAGAAAGAATGTCTTTTGTGCTCCCCGAACCGAATTCGAGCTCGATTTGCTCCCAAGCTAATCAAAACCCCAGAGTCGGTGAATTGCTACCAACCTTATCGGGAAGTAGTAGTAGCAAAAACGCCTAGCTGTGAAACCAAGGCTATTTTGCTGTGCAATATTTTGTCACTCCTCTCGACTGATGCTTCCTCGAGATCTTTGAGCGAATTGTCGACGGACGAATTCGTGACATCGTCCAGCCTTCCAGCAATCAATGCGGCTTCGTGGCTGGCTGTGGCACCATTGATGCCATACACGCCGCCGGCCTCCTGATAGAGAAGCACCGCGAGAAACAGAAACCAGTGCATATCGCCTTCCTCGACTTGGAGAAGGCCTTCCATCGCGTACCGCGTGAAGTGATATGGTACGCACTGCGACATCATGGAGTTCCTGAAGAGCTCATAGAGAGGGTGCGAATCCTCTACTCTTTTGCGAAGAGTCGAGTCCAAGCTGGGAATCTCGATGGAGTTTCCCATCTCTATTGGGTACACCAAGGATCTGCGCTTTCGCACTCCTCTTTGTTGTCGTAATGGATGCCGTAACGCGAAATCTTCAAAAGCCCGTCCCTTGGACGTTGTTATATGCTGATGATGTGATGCTCGCCTGGGAAAACAAATTTGAACTCGAGCGGCAGGTACGGGCTTGGTGCGACCGCCTGGCGATGTTCGGACTCAAATTGAACACCAAGAAGACCGAACATATAACGACGGACATTACTGAGTCCAGCTCCGTCAAGGTAAATGGCGTTGAGCTCCCACGCACTTCGGTCCTGCGACCAAGGAAACTGGCGCCTCAGCGTCAGATGCTGTGCTGGACGGCCGAAGCCACGCGCGTGGACCGCAGTTGAAACGATGCCATTCGGCAGAAGTTCGGTGTCGCGCCGATACGACAAGATGCGTGAAGCTCGCTTACGATGGTACGGCCACGTTCTTCGTGAAGAGGAACACAACGTCCGCAAGATAGGCTTTAACCTCGAGGTGCTTGGAAAGCGGCCTAAAGGGACTCGAAGCAGCGCTGGTCTGACACGTTACATATGGACTTGAGGGTTGCTGGTGTTCACCCTGATCTAGTGCTGCATCGGGAAAAGCGGCGTCATGACACCGAAATAGCGGACCCGCTACGAGGCGGGACAAACGCTGAAGAAGAAGAAGAAGAAGAAGAAGAAGAAGGTCTCCAGTCAGTAATTACTGCTAGTGTATAATGAGCACTGGCTCAATAAATGATTTACCGTGGGGTAACAGGTACACAAAACAGAACACCGGGAGGATTACTTAGTGGCCTCGTTTAAACGGTCACAAAAAATAGGCGGCGATTTTTCAGGTACAAGCAGGTAATCTGTGTAAATTGAACTGCATTTTTTTGTCCAACTGTGTTACGCTACTCTTCGCTCCTCAGACGTTGATGAGAAAACACATGTCTTGTCCTTAGTACATATTTATCGAGACCAGGTTATGAGCACCTCATAAGGCATCATTCCTCTGTTCTGCCTTTTCACAAAAAATGCCCTCAGGAACACTCACAGCCAATGGTTAGACGTGACCAAGCGAGCAGCTCAAGCTTACTCTCATATTTCGTTCTTCGTTCCTTGTTTTTTGTGTCGTACGGCAATTTTTCTTAAAAGGACCCTCTGTTCGTTGCCCTGTTTAGAAATCTCATTTGCTCATCCACAATCTCGTGGATACTGTCGATTTCTGGGTTTCTGTGCGACGTGACTCCAAGTAACGAATCCGCAAACTGCGGCGCGGTTTTCGCGCATCACAAACTCGTACAACTGGGGCGGTGCGGGGCAGGACGGGGAACGGACGGCGGACGGGATCCTGTATGGATTGCACATCCCTCTGGTTCTCTGAAGAAGCTTAGATGCCGCATTATCCCATATGCGAAGTACTAATTGTGCAGTACACTATCACTCAGCAGCAGAGAGCTATTCCCTACCCCACCCTAAGAAAGGGGCGGAGCAAAGGGCGCGAGGACGACATAGATGCCCGGGTCCCCGCCATCACATGGTGGCATCGCATTCCTAATCACTTCCCTTGACCTGGCAGCTCTATTTTTAACAGATTTCTTCCTTGAGACAAGAGTCAAAATGTTGTACACCACATTTGGGGAAAAAGACTTCTCAGCTGCAGCGCCAAGGTTTTCTTCAGGTCCCGCCACATTGCTCAGTACTAAGGCGTCGTCCGCCCGTTCTCGATAGGTACAGCAGCATCTTAACGAGATAAGTCATGACAACAACGAGATCATCCGCCAAAAAGTTCTTCAATATAAGTAGAATTCTCTGGTCCTTTAAAATTAGAGTACGGTGGACCGGCTTTGCGCATAATTTCAGATAGGCCTTCAATGTAGAGACCACCGACTCCTGACCAGAATCACCTACGGTCTCTAGTTGTGGCGAAAATTTGAAGAATCCAGAGAGGTTCCCCTTCCCTCAATTGTCTCCACAACCGGACTGACTAAAAAATGACTTCGAAGTTCCACTTGAGATGCTCTCCCCAATCGTCTCCTATCAGCTGCTAGGTTTTTGGACGACGTCACGCCAATTAACGAACCTGCAAATTGCGGCACGGTTTCGCCTCAGCAATCGGGCACGTGCAAGGTGTGTCGCAGCACTTGTTTTAACATTTGCGAAACTCAGTAGAGCTCCACCTCCTTCGCAAACCACGTGACGTTTCGGTGTAATCAATGCTCCTGACGCTCATCAGTTTGATAGCAGAACATTTTGATGACCGCTCATCAATTACAGAAGGCTCTACAGCAGCGGAAAACAGCTCAGAATCACGGACAGGCGCGAAATCACAGTTTCCCTGATGTAAGCACCAGTATCCGCAACAGAGGGCTTCACGAGTCAAAAGCTATTGGGCACAGCGACACTCTTTCCACATGACGTCTCCCCCGAGGAAGAAGAAACGAATGGCGAAGTGTGTTCAAAAACCCGGCCGACGACTCCACTCGAGGGAATCCACAGTTCTCTGACTCTGTCCTCTCCTCAAGAAATCGAGTCGAGCGAGTACGGACGAGCGCGTTCCTCGCGCTGGCTTCGACAGTTTCGGTCTGATCCCAAGTGCAAATTCTCCGCTGCCGCGCTGAACCCGCAGGTGCACGTCGTTGTTGATTTACGCGACTGCTAGGAGGAGATAATGTCTCGTGTCGCTGGCAGAGCAAGTGGGCTTATCCCACTCAAAGGAGCTCGAGATCAGGAAGCTCGCTCTCTGTTCGGGCGGGCAGAAGAGAAGATTAGCAGACAAGAACGACCCCTCCTCCCTCTTACTCGAAGTTGCTCCCTTATACATGACTTCACTTCCACTCACACAGTTTTCCATATAACCACATTATCCGTCGTCTAAAACGAATCGGGATGAGCAGCATCCATGAAAAGAGACGGTTCAGCTTTGAGGCTATAGCTGATGCGCGGTATGACTTTTCTGTGCGGTAGGCTGCAAAGAATAACCGAAGAAAGCAAGCTCTGCAAAACTTCAACCTTGGATAGGGAGCACCACATGCTGCTTTTATCAGTACGCTCGTCTCCCTTGTGAACCTGGAGCAGACATTCCATGGGAACACTAAAACCAGTTCGCTGAACGCTAAAGTCAGAGGCACACTTGCTCCTACAAAGCGAACGCTGTCTATACGCTATTTCTCCACTGATGGACTAGATCAATCCAGAGCTTCCCTCCTATATAATATTGACTGTAGACCTGATGAATAAGTTGAAACTATAAGCGCTACATATATAGTTCTCAAAAAGTGCATTCTATGTTGCTGCACAATTTTTGTCCACATTTGGGTTTTCGGAATTTCTTGAGGGCAATTTGGGGAATTCTTAGGATCTCTCTGCAATATCGCGTAGTAGGTTCTAGAAGCTCTCAGGGGACGGGAAACTAAGCGCGTGATCGAGCACGGTCGTTGACCACGGTTGGGATTCACAAGGCACGATCTACTGGGAGCTTTTTATAATAGCACATGCCAATGTCGAAGTCTACACAAAATAGCTCGCTTTCAGGGAGAAGGACCGAAATGTCCCGAAGTTGGCCTCCTCCGGAACCGCACACGGCGATGCTAACTCTCTGGACGACAGTGCATCATCCATCATACAGTGCTGACATGACACCGTCAGGCCACTACCCTCTAGAGCTCTCAAGCAGTACCTGCGCAATAAAAAGTTCCGTAATTGCAACCACCTGAAGGGTGAGATTTTCCTCTTCTTTGACTTAAAGCCTCGCTCTTTCTGGAGCGAGGGCATTGAGACCTCGTCTAAGAAATGGCTTACTAACGATGATTATGTTGTTGATGTATGATTTGTTTTATTGAAGGAGAATAAGGATAAAGGAGGGCGTTACTCAATACCATTTGAGACGCGCCGCGCATTTTACTTCTACGGGATATCGTGGATGTGATTTGAGTGCGCATTTGGCCATATAATGACTTGCGGTGACCAACCTATGAACAAGCCAGCTCTTTATCCTTCCCAGACAAGTTCCGCACCAATTCACTGACCTGGTTGGCCTAGGCAGGAAATCCGAACCAGGAACCTGGCATCGGGTGCGTGCGAGATCAGGCACCTCTTTCGACTGTACTATAGACGCCCAAAGGAAAATACAACTTAGAATCATGCTTTCCCGGGCAAAAGTTACGCACCAACCTAGTATGTTGCTCCCACACAAGTTGGCAAGAGCGCACTGCGCGTTCGGGAAGAGGGGCCACATACGCTTCTGCACTCTCCGAAATGCTTTTACAAGTTCAATTTGGGCTCAGACGTCAAGTCTTCCATCATCTCGAAGTCAGTGGTTCAATATCGAACCTCTCTAGAGAGGATAAGATAATTATCGATCCGTATCCACACCCCAGGGGTGCGTATGGCGCAGTCTAAAGAAGTGTCGGCTGCCGCGTGCACCAGATGCCAGGTTCCTGGTTCGGATTTCCCGTCCAGGACAACCGAGCCTTCCATCCCTCTGGGGTAGGCGGATTTTTACCAGACTTGCCTGGGAAGACAGCGCTCATAGGCTAGCCACTGCAAGTCATGCTATGGCCCCAAATACGCATTCAAATCGCCTCCACGACATCCTGTAGAAATAGAATGGCGCATCCCAAAAAGGATTGAGTAACGCCGTCCTTTACCCTTTACTATTATCCTTATCACACGCCAGTCTATGCTGTGAGGCATATTCGAAGTATCTCCAGGACACCTTATGAAAGTAGGATGACCATTCTCAAGAAGAGGGTGATCGTCGTTTACCCTTTAAATTCGGAAGAAATCAAGCCCTGCCTCTTTAAAAGAAACCACATCGAGGAAAAAAGAAGAAGTGGTGTAAGGTTCACAATCTAGGTCTTCTTCTCGTACCTTTGCTTATCTTGTCGCCACAACCATCATTGGGTAATACTAGAATACATCACAACTGTATTCATTTAGAAAGCGAGAAATCATCAGACTGCACTTTATTCAAAAGAGCTTACAAGAAAACCTTCTTTGAGTCACGGTCATGACTACACCGCTATTCCTTTGCTATCCATTCGGAATAAAATCTTGGCCTGTGCAGCCTTGCATACCGTGGGAAAGGAAACGACTTAATTACTAGTTTAAAAACGTTAAACGGTATGGTGAATATCTCCGAAATTCTACATACACTGTCCGTTCCTCTAAGACCACTATGCGTGCAATAGAAGATATAGGTTCGTAGAGCAAAATGTGGCGCGAGAGCGGCAGTTTTCACCAATCGAGCCGGCACTGAATTCTCAAACTCCCTAGCAAAAAATTTGCCAAATTTTAAGGGGCGATTCGAATAAACTAGTTGACCGGTATCTCCGAGAAGTTTCTTAACAGTCGACCGTGTTCATAGATTTCTGTTTGTTTCCTGTAGTGCCAAATCGAACAGAAGATAACCAAAAACCAACCTGGATACAAACGTTGGGTTGAATATGTGCACAGCGAAAAGCGTGTGTGAAGCGGCTCCAGACGCCGGCAAATAGTGCGACAGAAAGGAGCGAAACGTCAGGGGAGGAAAGTAGGAGCTCCAGCTCGGTCGACTCAGCGCACCCATAGTTGTCGCAGTCAGACTGGCAACTCGCGGTCGTTCGTTTCTGCAAGATCCTTAGATCTGCGTTCTAGCATTCCATGTGATAGTGACAGCGATACACGATATTTCTCGGCGCTCCACAGGCAACCGCAGCGCCGTAAGCGGCGCGTCGAGTGGTAAAGCGGGCGCTGATTAGGTGTGATAGGACGAGGAAGAGTAATGGTGGAACCGAGAGTTCCACGAGCCGAAATTCTGAAGCTACATCCAACAGTGGTTATCCCAAGGAGGCAGAAGGCAGGGGTTCGAGCGCCGCGGATATTCTACCCTTGAGGATGGATCGCAAGAAAATAGTCTTGGAATGAATACAGCATATGGTATGTAATAGGGAACATGCCACTGGAGACCTTACACAGTGTTCATAGTGGCTCTTCTATCTGGCAGCGTACAAATCGATATATCATATTGTAGGGAGAACTCCCGGAATAAGAAAGTAGTCGAGTACTTGTACGTATGATCTCCGCACATATAATCAGTCTATAGGAAAGATTGAACACAAAATCGCTGATGAGTCGGGCAGAAGGGCTTCTAGTTGAAGTGATACTTCGTCACCCCATCACTGTGCTCTAATAAAACAAAAAATCCTGATGTCAACTGAGAAATAGGAATTCTGAGGTATTCGGATGACTTTCGCGAAGTCCACGTTGTGTAGCTGCTGCACATAATTTCTGCGGGTTAGATATTAAGGCCATTAAGTATTGTCAGCTTCGAGTGCACTGAAGAACCTGTGTTTCCAAAAAGTCGGTGAACAGGAGTTTGCAGAACTGGGATCGCTGCGAGACTGAGCAGCTGTTGTGGCGGAGGTGGGTTACGAACACTTGGCTGCAGAGCCACGCCATCAGCAACAGAGCAAGCAGATACCCTGAACGCTCAGCGCTAAACGCTGCAGCTCAAGAAATGCTTGAGTAACTCCAGAGGCGGCCGTCGATGGCTGCTTCTGTTCGAAACAACACTGGACTACCGCCACCTTTCGCATCACCCAAGAAAACCTGCAGCTTTGTGTTGTCTTGCCCGAACGGTATCTAGCCTTCACCCACATTGTCGTTACCATTGGTCTAGGTGAATTCTAGCGTGACTCTTATCGCATTCTCTATCCTCAAGTTATGTGTTTGGCGGAGGCTTGGATAGCCTTGCTAGTACCGTATCGTGCCATGCGATGTTTTTAGGTAGAGCTCTATCTATTCGACGGTGTTGCGGCACTATGCAGTACCAACAATTCCATATTGCAATGGCGAACTTTCAAGAAGAGAGAAATTGGGAGCTGCTACTGATAGAAATTTATGTCATCTCGCATGCAATGTGTGCCTTCTCCATGAGTGTATCTTTTGTTGCACGAATCCTACGCACGCATTTCATGCGCGTGAACCAAGGGATTTGATTGGTTTCACACCCTTGCTATTTCGGAAACTACTCAAAACATTCGCATTCGCAATACATTTGCTGCAAACAGGTGAACACGACCGCCAAAGGAACTCGTATGACTGCTGCTTTTAAGAGCACCGAGGGACTTCAACTTCAGTCTGAAAAGTGGATGAATTTTAAGTGTCTTTGAAGTTAAGAATTCGCCAGAACACCCTCATGAGACATCTGGCCGACGCATGTGCACCGAATGCAGGAATTCGATAAAAGAGCCACTCAAGGTTGCAAAACTCGTCGGAGATTTCAACTGATGAGAGGAGACGTTTTCGACTTTACGGAAGGCACTAAATGCGGCATTTCGTCCCAAGCAAGAGAGCGCAACATTAAGATCTGGTTTCGGGGACGGGATAGTCCGTAATTCCCTGGCTGTTACTCCGACAGCGTTTAGAGGAGTAGGCAGCCGCTACAGCCGTACGTATGAAAAGTCTGGGGAAGCAGTGACAAGCGTGAGAATCGCGGCCCCACACGATGCGCCGTCGGGACCAGAAATCGAAGCGCGAGAGAGATCTGATCGAAGTGGGGACGGTGAGTGGTCGGCGACGTGATACGAGGCGGCCACCCTACAGGCGGAGGAGAGGTCTGCGGCCGCGAAAGTGACAGCGGCAACGAATGGTCACTGCTGACGACGGCTTCAGGATGACCCTGGACACTGCGCTAGCCTTTCCCTTTCATCCCATTACCTTCTATCATAGGCTTAAACCTGAACAGGCGATACTCACTGCGTCATTCATTTGTGTTATGGGCTCTGCAAATAGAGGATGACCAAACGAGCATGTGAAGCCGAGACAGCCTACTAAATCACTGCCCCTTTTTGGCATCTCGTCGAGTTCCGTTTGTAAGCCTTAAGTTCCCAAATCAAACGTGGCCCTTGCAATCTCAAAACAGTTCGAGAATTTACCGACAGGGAGAGTTATGCCGACGGAGTGAAGAGAGCATTCCCAAGTGAGAATCGAAATAAAGGATAAGGATAAAGAACGGCGTTACTCAATCTCATCTGGGATGCGCCAACACATTCTACTTCTACGGGATGTCGTGGAGGCCACATGAATGCGTATTTGGCCATACAATGACTTGCGGTGGCCAGCCGATGAACAAGTCAGCGCTCTATCCTTCCCAGAGAGTCTGGTACCAATTCATCGACCCCGGAAGGATGGAAGGCTTGGTTGGCCTGGGCGGGAAATCCGAACCAGGAACCAGGTATCGGGTGCACGCGACAGTCGCGCCTCCTCCGACTGCGCTACACGCGCCCAGAATCGAAATGCAAATGTTTATTTCTCCGTAGGCAAAATCGAATCAACCCTGCCCAGTTCAACCAGAGGATGCCTGTACCGAAATCTGGTTCCAAGGCTATGGCATAACATCGATAAGAATCATCCTAAATAGAAAATAAACCAGCAAATCGAGAAAGTCCAACGATGCTCCAAAGTCCAACGCTTCGAGTTGGAGCATCTTCAAATTCCCCTTCAGCGACTTCAAAAATATAACTTAGCTACATACTTTAATCTGCTGAACGTGCTTCAAGGGTTTCAGGTAAGAGTAACTGTGGCTCTAGAGCCGATACATTTTCTTCGCAAAACTCACAGTGGAAATTAGTAACACATTAATAATAAAAACTATAAAGGATAAAGGGCGGCATCACTCACTCCCTTTTGGAATGCGCGACGCATCCTACTTCTACGGGATGACATGAAAGTGCGAATGCGTATCTGGCCATACAAAGACTCGCAGTGACCAGCCGATGCAAGTCAGTGCGTTATTCTTCCCAGTCAAGTCTGGGCCAATTCACCGACCTCGGAGGGATGGGAGGCTTGCTTGCCTGAACGGAAATCCGAAGAATTTGGGAGCGGGTGCATGGGAGAGCCGATGCCTCGGCCGACTGCGCGCCACGCGTCAATAAAATAACGCCAATATCAAGCTAACAAACCAGTAACAATAAATCAGAGACAAGTGTGGATACCTGCAGGAAAATCTTTCAAACAAAATCTAGGTCAACACCGAATGGGAGAGGACCAAACCCTCGAGGTGGTTAAATCCTAGGGTTGTGCGTTGTTCCCCACGCAGCCTGTCACACCCACTCCACCTTTGGGTTTACCCGATCCAAATCTGGCGAAAAATCATCGATACGCAAACGGTATTGTCCGCCCTTCGGCGCGCAAAGAGTAAAAAACACTTCTCCATTGAATCTCGATCCGCACGAAAATGAGGGAAAATGAGATGCTTAAACATCCGTAATCACAACATTTCAATCCGAGGGCACTCCGTCAATACCACGGTGCCTCCTTAACATGCATTATCAACCAAGCATCGTTAACTCGATGCAAGGCTCGGGTTCCATATAGTCAGGGCCTGCCATCCAAATGGTCAAATGCAAAATGGATTAAGCCCATCGCGTCCACGGTATCCCGCAGTAAACAGAATGTGTGGCGCATCCCACGTACGGATTGAGTGGTGGCACTTTACCCATTACACGTTAGGAAGTCTGGGCTTCCCATGATCAGAAAGGATTTGAAGCGCACGCTGTTTGCGGATGTGCTCCATAAACCCTTCCACAGATGAAAGCCGTTGGAGGTCAGAAGTCAAACAAAAATCCCAAGCCACGACGAACTGAATGTGGTTCGCGTTTATGCGTTTATGCACGCACAAGCAGATGTAGTGTGACCCAATTTGGACGCTCATTGAGAATGGCAAGTCGAATGACGAATGAAGTGCAAGGAAGTGTCACGAGGATTCTGATCGGCCACTGAACATTCACACTCAGCGAATAAACCAACACGCCTCTCACTTTTTGTTTCAGTTAATGACTGCTCGCTAGTTCTCTCGCCACAACCATGCGTCGAAAATGTCGCGTTATGACGCAAGCGTCGTGCATTCCTTTGCTCCGCAAAGAAGGACTGCGCTCATATCAGGACCCAGTGAACAGGCAACTTTCATCTCTCAAAATGCTCATGACCTTCCTTTCCCTTCCCTCCCTTACCATTTTTCTGCGACTAGGCAGGCAATGAATGATAGGTTTAAGGATAAAAGCCGGTGTAAATCATCCCCTTTGTGATACGCACCATGTACTCCACTTCCCAGGATCGTGGCCACAATTTGAAGGTGCATTTGCATACAAAGGAATTGCAGATTTTAATGAATCTCCCCTCTCCTTCAGATTGAGGCCGACACTACAAGCGGCAATGTTCAGCTAACCGGTAAAGCTGACTCGAAAGACTCTTTGAAGTACGAGAACATCAGTCAGCTAGCATTGTCCCAATCAAAGATTTCTGTGAATGAAGCGCCGTGTTGCGCCGAAACACGAACGAACTTTGCATCTGCTGCACCGCGTGCAGAACTTAGGTTTTCACTGGAGGTAGTTTCCGCTATTTCGTTCATTGCGGCATAAAGCATTATCGTAAGGTGCTGCCACATTATAAACACACCTCTCAGAAGATGAGTCCATAAAAGTTTACGTCGACACCAACGAAGGCTAGACTACAAAACTGGATGAACTGCTTACGATATAGCGACGTTCTCCCTCTTCGCGATGAAGGAAAGGGCAAAAATACCTGCGTCTGCACGATATCGTAAGGCAGCCACTAGACTCTTGAGCAAACCTAGGCGGTTAGGAGCAGGTGTGTCAGGGGTCAAGGGCTAGAACGCAGGCCTCCCGCTGCGTACGGCTCCATCAAGGGTGTCACTAATAGCACCGGACGCTTCGAACTGGGGGCCAAGACTTTCAGTTCAGCTCTTTCTGCCTTCTGCTACTCCTGCGCCGTAAAGCGTTGACGAAATCGAAGGAAGATGCTCAGTCCGAGTACATAGTTCAGGTGGATGAGACGAAGAAAAGAACGACGACGGGAAGAAATTCAACGATCCGCTTTCAGTCGATGTTTATTGGTGACTACCCCTCGGGCATAAGCCCCTCCTCAGGTCTGAACACAACCCCAACATCATCCAACAACCGTCTGCAATCTAGTGCACTCTCTGAAGCCTCGCCCATCGCATGGTTGCCGCATTCTTTGCGTGGATCAGTGCCCTGTGATGAATTTTCTATATGTGAAAGAGCGAGACCACCTCGAAGAGAATGGATGAGCACCTGAGAACTCTGCGTAACCCTCACAAGCTCCAAACTTACGGTGGCTTTTGCGATGGAATTTTTACATGATGCAGGGTCCCGTGTCGGAAGTCCAAAACCATAGCTAATTTTTTCGGAATGCTCTTCTGCGGTCGAAAAAAAGCGTGGGAAAACGTGAGCGCGAAGTTCATCACCCACCAAATGTGGTTGGTGGGCGCAGTGGATAGCTCTGTCGCCTCTCGGGCGCACCGTGTAGGTTTTATGGATCGGCCCCAGGCGTCGCTCAAGTTTTTCCACACATCGGGTCGTACTTGTTATGTGGTTGCACGATCACAGGAGTCAATTTGTGCTGTTAATGCTTTTACTAAGTAAATATAGGTATTTTTGTGTTTTTATTTGAGTTATGTCCCAGTGGATCGAATTTGCACTGTATCATTCTATGGGATCGCTAACATGGACATTTTCTTGCTCACATGAAGAAACTGTGTTTATTGCTGACAGCGAGAACCAACAATGATGATACAGAACTATGAGCCATTCAAAACATAAGCGCTTGTCGCACCAACAGCATCTTACAAACACTGAGGACGAAGAATCTTCCTCTCCCTGACAGGGCATCACCGCCTCTTCGTTGAAGGCATATTCGGTGGGCGTAAAGAAGGGCTCAGGATGACCATCAACATATCCATCTGCCACCCGTGAGTGTGCCAGACATACATGGGCGGAATACCGGAGCGCAGAAGTAGCGGTAGGTCTGGCTTATAATCTGCAATCGAGGAAACGCTTGCGAGTGGGATCCACTTTGTACGGTGTTCGACGCTATGTATTTACTTCTAAGACGCCGTCTCGGCAGTGTGTAGCAAAATCCACACAGACAGCACAAAAGGGCTATATTTGTTTATTGTTCGTGCACAAATCTATTCACGCAAGCACACGATAATAACGACCCGATGTGTACAAAAACTTCGGCGACGCCTGAACCCATTCGGTGCGCCCGAGGGGACATCGCTATCCACTGCGCCAACCGACCACATTCGATAGGTTGTAGCAGAGCGTAATGGACTTTGCGCTCACGTTTTCACACGCCTTTTGACGACCACAGAAGAGCACTCCGAAAAAATTAACTATGGTTTTGGACTCCCCACACGGGACCCCACGTCCCGTAAAAATCCCATCGCAAAAGCTCACCGCAATATTAGAGGCTCTCGTTGACAGAGCTACCCGGGCAGTCCAATTTCGAAGCACCGCACGCTGAGAGGCACGCGTGAGGCGCAGTCGCAATTGCGGATTTCCATCCTCCACAAAAATCTGGCAACTCCCGGTGGAGAGAAAGATCAGTGAAGCGCAAGAAATAAAACTATGGGATCCACCGATTAACAATGGGGAAGAAATGAAGTATGCAACGGGCCTTATCACAGTGTAGAGGCCAGCGAGGTGACCGCTGAAGACCATCGTGACAGATCATTGGCCAGGCACGACTCGACCACATATAAATAGCGCGAGAGCCCGATGCACTTCATTTCCGGCCGACCGATGTCCAAGAAGACCCTGGCCCCTCCCTCCCTCTTAATCCGTCGTGCATTGGAACTCCGTATTTCTTGCCGTTTTACTGTATTGTATATCCGTTTCGTAGCATTATTGTATTCAGAAATGAAGAAGGGTTTATGCCCGAAGCGTAGTCACTTATAAGCATCGACTTCAAGCTTCGAACAGTCGTATCAATCGAACGTACAAAATGAAGCTCTGGGAACCATCCATTTTGAACGACGCGCCCCCAAATGAACGAAATGAATCAGGTCAGGTCGTCCATCTAACAATGCAGCAATGGTTTGTGAACTCTGCGAAACGGCCTTTGAAAAATCACTCTAATACGGAGTGAAGTTACAACTGTTTCTTGAAACATCTGCGGGTGACTGGATATGTTCTAGATAATGGCAGAGCTCATCTATTTTCTGCCACGTTTTCGATATGGATCAATTAGAAAGAATTGGATAAATGGATGATGTCAACCGTTCCCATTTTGGGATGCGCCGCGTTCCCTACTTCTATAGGTGCCACCATTCATCGACCGCGGAGGGACGGGGGCCTGGGTAGGTATGGTCGGAACTAAACAAATAACCTTGATTCAGGGTGCAGACAACAGCTGCAGCCTCCAGCAACTTCGCTACCGCGCCCCTAAGAAAAAACTCAATTCTTCAAAATCGTGACATCTTCCACCTACGGTCTACAATGCATAAAGCTTCAGAAATGAGGTCGAGTAGTCTGGAATAAAGACGGAATTGCTTTCGGCAGTGGAGAGATGTTCTTCAGAATAAAATTAAAAGGATGAGGCCAAATGGGAGGAGTGGTTTTCGGTGGTTTCCGGGTAGGAGCGCGAGCCGTGATGTCAGCCAGATGCTCATGGACGAGCGACTGACTACAACCCAATTGTTGTGAAGTGCCGGTGAGTCCATTCATCATTGCGGAAAACACGCAGAAACAACGGAGTTGACGGCGACATCAGTGACAGCGACCTATACGCTGCCAACAATCAATCACCAGGATAACCTAGATGAGCAACACTCCAAGGGAACGCCAGACATCGCCTGCTGCAACAGGTATATGAACACGACAGGAAGTTGATAGGAGCAGGAAAGTTTGAGGAAGAAGATAGGGGTTGAGAACGTCGAAAAGTTAGCTCCGTGGACTGATGTTCGACCGAAACTGCAGCAGCGAATTCTGATATCAGAGTGTCTGAGAAGGGTATATAGGTAGTTTGTTACTATACCGTTACATGTTAAGGTGCTAAGTTAGGTCCCATTCTGAAAAGGCTGCTGCTGTCTGAATCGTTTTTAGGCAAGATAGGCCAAAATGTAGGGTCGATTACTGCTGTTTCCAGACGCACATGAGAACCCAACTCCTTAGCCTGTAATGTAACGATGTTGTATTGCATGGTCAGTCTGGAGTGTCAAGGTGTACTGGAGTCTATTCTTCTGCCTTTCTTGAGAGGCAGAAGACATCAGACACATGTTTTGTAGAAGGGCAGCGCTGCAGTCCATGTGTCCAGCTCGACCAAAGATTGATTCCACCGTCACAACATTCAAATAACGGACTGGCCGGCTTGACCTCCTTACAGCAACCCAATATAGAACAATGTGGGGGATCGTGGTTCGACGAGTCTACGCGGATAACCGGCATTCAATGACGTGGTGACGATTTTGGTTACACGGACACCAGCGAAGGCGAAACCATCCAGAACCTTGTCAGTAGCATGAATAAGACGATGCGTGGTGCCATAAGAAATAATGGTGGTCCGAGCGACTCTTGAGCTTAGTAAAAAGTTGGTTTTTCACAAGTGGATACCTACTTCTGAAACGCCAATTTCCAACCATTTTCTTCGAAAAAGTCTGACTCTCGTGTGAGACGAAAAAATGCTTTAAGACGAGAGTTGACCTATTTTCGACTACGAAGAATGTAGTGGAGCTGGTGCGGGCCTGCAGAAATAAACGCGAAACAAGACATGGGCAAGTTTTGGATTGGATATATATTTTCGAAACGCCGTGTACATCCAGTGAACTTCTTTTTTTCATTTGAACAAACACTGAAGGTGAAATGAGTTTTTTGTTCAATGGTCGTCCAACTTTTCGTTGTCTACAATTCTAAAGGTGCATCTCGTTCAGCTATCGACTGACGAAAACAAGGGCACTGATCTGCGATTCATATAAAGTGGGCGTTTCTAAATTCATGACGATTCATGACGTGTCCCTGTATAGTAGCTTGGCTAATAGAACTGTTAACAGCGCATACAATTAGGTGGCTGGAAGCTTCACTGAAATGTGTAGAGGAAGGCGAACATATACGGAAAGCAATGAGATGGTTTCAATCGACCCAGTTTTGCTCTGACATTAGATTTTGAATACGGATTCGCAGAAACAGTTGCTCTCGATGTAATAGAAAACACGTTCCCCCCCCCCCCCCCCCCACGCACATTTGTTATAGTGCAGAGCTCATCCTATCAGATGATTGTGCGGTGAGCCTCCAGTCCGCTTCCCGCAAACCCACACGTGCTCTTATCAAGCAGTGAACTGGGTCGTTAAGAGGAACAGAGTCGATGGCGTATCAAAGGAGGTGAGTAATGGCGGCGAATATAAAGGAAAGAAAGCCATGAGCTGCTGTCTTCCTCCGCCCGGCAAACACATCTGCGTCATGCGAGAGGGAGCAAGAACGAGAAGAACGTAACTCGCGAGTCTCAGCACAAGCGATGCGAAGAACGCACTCCCTTGGGCGGGAGCTGCCGAACAGCACGTCTTCGAGCTGCGCCGACCCCGCAAACACGAAGACACAATGGTGACGAGATCGACGTCTTGACGGATATCCCTTGCACCGAAGTCTGGTCTAATGGTAAGATGCGCAAAACTTCTGAAAACACAAACTTTTTCACTTCAAGCGGTTCCTTGACATTCTTCTCCACTGGATCTCCTAAACTCCTATGGAAGATCGAGACCCGCATCTGCGGCAGTGCGTCACGTGCATGTTTGCTGAGGTTGTGATTCTAGAGAACCGATTATCTCGGTAGCCATGAGGACTATGTACGTAGTGCTTTGAAATGTTCATTCACTCTCATACCAAGTGTTTTCGCCGTTTTGTCTATATAGATTTTATTTATTTGTTTATTTATTTATTTATGCACTTTAGCGGGCGCCGTTAGCAAGCAAACACAACTGCGTGCATCACACAAAAAACAGAAACAGAGAAACAACATCCGTGATCCATAGGATGAGGACACTAAAGGATTAATTCGCACATGGGAAGACGCGCATGTCTTTGTTTAACTGCAAATAATACAGCTGAAAACTGGCAGCCGCAATAGGGAAACAAGATTCCTCACGAGCACTTGTGACATACTTTCAAACTGAGTTACTCGCTATCCATGACAACTCAGAAACCCAGGAATGATACGATTTTTTCCAAATTGCACCTTAACAGGGCATGAATCGCTGGCGAGACCACGTTGGAGCGAGCGAACGCTGCGATAATCTACGGCACTTTTCGTTCAACAGTTCTTATGGCAAGAACCCGTTCATATCAGTGCTGCCCTTACATCAGCAGTTGTACCACCCACATCGCTAGAAAGCTGTCGCTCATATCCCGCTAATAGCAGCACTGCTGTAGACAGGTCTTACAAGAGAATGTAGCTAGTTGCTGAAGTCGCCACTTCTCGCGAAATCGCTTAGCTAGTAGCGGGTTTATCTCGATAAGGAGAAGACACAACTATTTAGCTTCCAATCAAGCCGTCAGATCGAATTTTCTTCACGAGACAGGGTGCCGTGTGTGTGGTGGTAGCGCGGTCGGAGAAGGCGCCGGCTGTCGCGTGCACCGATTCCAGGTTCACGGATTACCCACCCAGGCCAACGAAGTCTTCCATCCCTCCGCTGTGTGAACTGGTGCCAGTCGGGTCCGGAAGATAAACAATGACTTCTCCCTCGGTTGGTCACCATAAGCCATTGGGTAGGTATACGTTGAAACTGCCTTGTCTCATCCCGTACAGGTAAAAAGCGTGGTGCACACCAAGAAGGGATTGATTAACGCCGTCGCTCCCTCTTATCCTTCTACACAATATACCCCATAGCACTCACGTACATATGTACTTCGAGACAGCAAGATATCTCAGGCAAATGGCAATGGCAAACACTAACTACACGTCAAGTCCATACGAGTTTCACGACTCCAGTGAATCTTTATTCTTTATGTCACATATCAGCCGAAGGATGCAGATGAGCGCGATCATCTCTTACGAACGTTTCCTCCGCGAAGATGTTTATCTGTGCTACTAGATGAAGATAAATCTGCAATTCGAATGGTCATTCCCTTGTTGATAGTGTACAACAAAATTTTTCCAGGTAACGTTACACCCGATGCAGGCACAACAACTGCATGAAGTGCACGCTTCTTCATCATCGAAGTAGATTATCACCAGGGGCCAGATCCAACGATACCGCCGGCATCATCTCACGGCATTCACCATATCGGCCTACGAAGTGATACAGAGAAATACATACGGATACTAGAGCACCTGAAGTCGAAGATCTACAGAGCGATACAGGTCGTCCGGCGAGTAGCAATGTACGGCGCTGAGTGTTTTGAAGTGATACAGAGAGATACAGAGATACAGATACGATAACCGATATACCATCCACGAGACAGGGTGCCGTGTGTGTGGTGCTAGCGCGGTCGGAGAAGGCGCTGGCTGTCGCGTGCACCGATTCCAGGTTCACGGATTCCCCACCCAGGCCAACGAAGTCTTTTATGAGCTACCAAGCCTCAGCATTTCCGAGAAATGATTCCATAATGGTCTTGTGAGCTCATTCCCCTTCAAATACCTGCCGGTAAGCGGTTGATGAGTCAGGCCCCAGGTTTCAGTTAACATTGGGTAACTTCAGACTACACTTCGATTTTCGCTTGCTTGGCATAAGCGCGCCTGTCATCTTAAACCGCACTATCAAACCGGATATTCAGAGCAGTTTTTAAACAGTTTCCAGCAAAGAACTGCCATGGGATGACGAAGGAAGCAAGATTGGTACTCATTTGGAATGCATGAAAACGCATCCGGTGAGCTAGTGCATAAGTGTTGCTGAGCAGAGAAAAGAGACTTTACAGCGATAGCTTACAGCAGTGCTCATTCGGAGAAAGCCTGCTAGTAGGGTGGCCGCAGAGATGTTCTGCATTTTCCGCTGCCTTCATGCGCGTGGCATTTTCTTGCCGGTGGTTGCTTTTATGAGCTACCAAGCCTCAGCATTTCCGAGAAATGATTCCATAATGGTCTTGTGAGCGCATTCCCCTTCAAGTATTGAAAACCTCTTCCAAACCCTGGGTTCGCACTCGCCGCTTGTAAGCTGCCTAGCAACAGATATAAATAAGATGGTGAGGAAACGATCAAGACTTTAGCTGGATGAGCAGATTGCAACCACGACAGATGTACTATTTTCTCTATAAAACGGGCATCTTTCTAGTCAAAGCAGTATTCTTGGAATGCATCCCGCATAGGTTAGAAGAGTTAAGAAGAAACGAACTTTTGATTTAAAACATGTTCCTAAAAAGTCAACTAGTGTGCGCCAAACAATGGTTCTACCCCAGCTTCTTTCTGCTTCAAACCTCGACGCTGCAAATTGATGAACAATGTATAGCTAGGCCTCGAAGTCTGACGCTGACGCTTAAGTCTGACGCTCTCGAAGCTTCAGGCACAGTCGAGTAACGTTCCTCTTGAAACGTCGTTTGGCACAGTACAAATAGATTATCAATGGTTTAGCTGCTTAATGGTCACAAAATTCCTCTCTTATCAACTGTAAGAATTTTCAAGCATACTTTGAGGAACGGATAAGTCAGGGCCAAAGCGTTTGTTTCTGCTGAACTGATGTCTCATGGTCAGAAGTAACTCCAGCACTATAAACAGATTTTCACTGTTAATGTAATAAAGACCACATATAGTGAACGGGACTACTAGACGGGACAACCCCTTTCTGTAAATTCTTTCACTTGCTGCATTTAAAATACTAAATTAAGCTCAAAAGCAATCTCGTGGTTAGAAAGACAAACGATTATTCAAACGGTATTAGTTTGATGAAGCCAACCGCCTGACTGCTGAAACGAATCCAAAGTGGATTGCTGTTCGCATCTGCCATACACAGATTGCCTAGTGAAACGCAGAACAAAATGTTCAGCCCACTTAGCGACCAAACCTCGGTGATAGACATTAACATAGCGCATTTCTTGCCATCGTATCTGATGTTGTAGAGAGGCTTCTCACGGCACTTTATGAGTTTGGAAGCGCTCCTTACTGTAACTACGGGCCTTCAACTATGGGCAAAAAATGCAGGTGCAATAACCTTCTCCACCGTACCACTGTACACAAACCGATGCCACGTAGAAGCTTGCAGAGTCCAAATAAACGGTATGGGTTCACGATGAGTGTGCATTCTGCGGAGGCTCCGATTCCCCTGAGCGTCATTAGCTCACATCCGATGCAAACCCGACGAACTGCTCTTTCGCGCAAGGTAAACGCCGACTGATTAGCATAGCAATTGGATTTCGAGTGCTTCGGTTGAAATCTGATGCGTATCCACGAAAAGTCGAAAAGCAGGCACAATACTGTTTGGCGCGGACTCACAAAAGTGTCAAGATGCTGTGCCTCGGGAGTGCATGCTGGAACGTGCGCTCTTCAACACCAACGCGATAAATGCCGGAACACGGACTTTGTACAGTTCAGACAGAAAGACGCCAACAGCTTCGCTACCACACACTCGACGCTGAATAGAAGAGAACGCACAGAGCACTTTTATGGCTTCAACCAGAAAAACCCTGCGACAAAGGACCACAAGGCGGACTGCATCACCGCGGAGGTGATTGAGTGCGAAATTGTCCGACGACCTTTTTGCCGAAGATGCTTGAGGGGGATGAAAGCGCTCACAGAGCTGCGAGTCCTCTTCTGCACGCTTCCAGAGTATGGATTACATTGTCGCGCGGAATTCCCACCTCGTTGATTCGGAAAGAATTTCAAATAAAATTACAACAACAAATATGAAAAGGGAACGCTGAAGTACCTTAGTATTACCTTGTTTTTACCCTCAAATGATTTACAGATCCTAACACCGGGCCCTGGAAACCGAATACTTCCAGAAACAATGCTACTTATTTGGGGAGCTCTGCTTCTGCATACGTTACTCCTCGAAACAGAGGTATGTGTGGTGTCAGAGATTATTCGAGGGAGCACTTCCTTTCCGTCCACAGTCCGTCTTATCGGAACTCCGCACGTACTACCACAAGTAGGAATCATATGGAACGATAAATCAACGCCTCTGAGTGTAAGCAGCACACGCAGTCTCGGACTGCTTCCTGTGGCGATCAGGAATCAGCGATCGCTGACCGTTACGTGCGAACACGACGAGGGTCGAGAATCTCCGGAAGTGCAGCGAAACATTCCTGACGACGATAGCAGAAATCGATGGGGCGACGACGGGCGCCTACGCGAGGGCGTGGCCGCTTCTGCCGCCAGCAGGCGCCAGCGAGAGTGCACACGGCGGCGGCGGCGGTCGTCTTGGTGCCTGTTGCCGGCTCGAGCTTGCCGACTGTGGTGTGGTTGCGTGCAGGTACAGGAGCCACATCCTAGCGCGGGAAAGAGATGCCGGACCGCATCTGTTTGTGTGCGAGTCCTCTTAAGGAGATGAGTGCGAGATCTCACGCAGTGTTCTGCAAGATGTTCCGTTAAGTTCATCGGTCACGAAAACTTGGTCGTAAGCGGTCTGAAGGGAGCAGAACTGACACAACTTTGAATGCGATTTAATCATGCATTTCAGTACTGACAGCTACGATCTGCTCGTCTAATGAGAGCCTTCAGACCGTGTGAGCAGGTCCGCACTATACTTATGCTCGAATGACCCATTCGAATAGGTATTCGAATGATTTTCATTCGAATTTGAATATTCGAAAAATCGCGTTTTTCGAATGTATTCGAATTCGAATGTTCAAAAAATCGCGTTTTTCGAATGTATTCGAATTCGAATATTCAAAAAATCGCGTTTTTCGAATGTATTTGAATTCGAATATTCAGAAAAATCGCGTTTTTCGAATATATTCGATTTCGAATGCTCGAAAATTTTCGGTATTCGAAACCATTCGAATATTCGCAATTTCCCAGAAAGCAAAAAATATTCAAGTATTCGAAAAGTGTCATTCGAATGCCCAACAAGAATTTGTGTATCGGCGTATTTTGAAAAGGCTTGGTGGGTTTCTCGGGTAATTTGGGTCGCCAAAACGGTTCTGTCTGTGAATCAAAGCTGTGGTACGATGGTGGCTCGGTGCCCGGATACTGAGCGCCTCATCGATACTAGTCACTTCCCGAAAAGCCTTCCTGTTAAGAGGGAGAACTTCCACAACGTCTCACAATGTTGAATTGCAAAAAATTTTCCACGGAGAATTGCTGCAGTGGTGAATGACCGATCGGGGACCAGTAATAGTCGCCACCCCGATTGGTGAACTCTGAGAGAAAACCACTTTCACCGATAAAAGTATGGATAGTATCAACCGATATTGATTGCCTGATCAATCTGTGACATGATCTTCTGAATTAAGGCGCTCGCTGGAAACGTCTGGATATTTTCCAGTATTTTGTGTACCTATTCTACGCTAATTTTATGCACCTGTTCCTGTCAGTAATTTCTGACACATCGACGATCGACAGCTCTTAGCGCGCTCCTATATAGTATCAGACGTTTTTTTAGATCTTAGAGTATGGACATAAAGGTTAGTTTGATCTGGACCAGTTTTGCATTCCACTCAAGCAGTTCTAGAAGCTATTTTCGCCGTAAACGTAATAACGTAAAGTATGGAGGACAGACAGCAGAAGGAAGGACAAAGGTAAATTCTTGTTTGGGGGGTACCAAGCATTCCAAACGTATTACTGCGCCTGTGCAAAGCGGCCGAGGAAGAGTAGGAATTGTTAACAAAAAAAAATTGAAAATGATGGTTCAAGCGGCGTTTCAAACGGACGTTATTTGTCCTTCACGCTGCGGTCACGGTGCGGCGTAGGTCGGCCGGATGTTATCGATCGATTTTATCGATTTTTGTTCTGAATTGGCCATTTGAAGTGGGATTCACATGGATACGTCGGCCGTATGCCGGACTTCACAAAGGGGAGGCGGTGTAGGTCGGCCGGATGTTATCGATCGATTTTATCGATTTTTGTTCTGAATTGGCCACTTGGAGTGGGATTCGCCTGGATACGTTGGCCGCATGCCGGACTTCACAAAGGGAGGCAGTGTATGTCGGCCGGATGTTATCGATCGATCTATTTTTCTGAAGTTTACCGTAGTTTATCAATATGTTGGCTGGAGAATAATTACATTCACAAGTTCATCGCAAATAAGAAATATTTATTCCTACCACTTACTTGGGTGAATCACCAGAACGAAATGAGACTGGCCCTCATGGGTAGCCTATTCCTAGCTACTTGTAATACAATTTGTGGCCGCAAAATCGACAGTGTGATATTTCACATTTGTAGATGAGCAGGACAGACTTGCTACAGATTTTCATGTAGTACTTTGTCGTCAGTCCTTCATTAGCTGCCGCTAGGCAAAAGCATTGTTTCATGAAAGTTCTTTAACAGTCAGTCTGCCACCAATTTCAAAAAGGATTGTTTTAAAGTGACCTAGAAGCTTACAGTGGCTCAACCAGATAATGTTCCCTTCAAATGTGTTGTAAACCTTTCGTTTGTCCCTCATAAGCAGCAATTAACAAAACACTAGTATTCCCTTGAGAAAAATTCGTATTCCAGTAAGCAAGGAAATTAGACGCTTCCATAAGCCTTTTGATCGTTCTACGTGTAAGTTCTCTATCTCTCTTTTACGACTCACATGGGGGTTTATGAGATGCCTGTCGATAAAAACCTCGTGCTTAACTAGGAAGGGATCCGTTATGTATTGCTTCCCTTTTCTCTTCTGTATTGCCTTCTATCATGTCTATAATACAGGCAGATTTTTCATTCGAATTCGAATATTCGAAACGAATATTCGAATTCGAATGTTCAAAAAATCGCGTTTTTCGAATGTATTCGAATTCGAATATTCAAAAAATCACGTTTTTCGAATCTATTCGAATTCGAATGTTCAGAAAAATCGCGTTTTTCGAATATATTCGATTTCGAATGCTCGAAAATTTTCTGTATTCGAAACCATTCGAATATTCGAAATTTTTGGGAGAGCATAAGTATAGTCCGCACGTTGCCCCGAAGCGGACACCGCCGGCTCTACTGCGTACTGAAGAAGTCCAAAATTTCGCAAAACGGAAGCGATAATCACGACAAAGGCACTGTAAAACGCAACCCGTGTTTCGTAACAAGCCGTAGACATATTGGAGTGCTCTCATACTTCTGCTTCCGTGCCAGCGAGGTTGGTAGGTTGATTCGCTACCGGACTGCTAACAAAGAGTTGTAGCGACACTGCTACACTCAGTGGTGGAAGGTCGTGCCTATGAAGACGAAGAAACGGTTGAGACTTCAAGCTTAGAATAAACTTTTCCACTGGCTGACCTCGCTGGCGCAGAAGCAAAAACACTACAGTTGATAAGGATGCCGACGCTTCAGGATGAAACAACATGGAGACTGTTAGACATTGATGTACTGTTGACGGTACGATGCATTGGATACTTCGCCTGCGCCAAAACGCGGATCAAGATCTTGCGAAGCTCTTGAGCCAAGATTGCTAGGAAGCTTTATTCAGATTATGTTTTGACGTAATCGTCTTCTTCAAAGCCTGAGCGGAATGAAAGGAGTTTGAAAAAATTACTCGTTCAGAAGGGAGAAACCGAAGAAGGCTGCCGTCCCTTAAAGTGAAAGTCCGCCTATTTCAAAGACCTTCCAAACTAGGCAGTACCGAAAATTTAGTTACAAGAACGCCATTGTGCAGTTCCGTTCAGCTCATCATCACAATAAACAAAGAGCCACTGTTCAAAGCATGCTTGATATGTAAGCCACCTTGGTGTCTTCCAATGGCAACTTGAAGTCTTTATCAATGGAAGTGACGTTTGGCAGCGCACTGTCAAATGGATAGGTGTCAAACAACATGAATAAAAAGGGTTGACGGCGTACGCAGGACTCTAAAACGTAACAAAGTTCTGCCTTTCAGTGCCATTCACCGTGGGTGCTTCAGCACCAAAAAGCGAGGCTCTGCTCGCAAGGCTGAGCTAGACGACCTCGTGAGGATCGTTTACACATCCAAACCTTGGCGCACAGCCTGTTAGAAGTTGTCTCTACGTCATCCTGTATAATTTCATTCGGCATGGTCAGCCCGTACGGTAAGGAAGATGACTGCAGCCTCAGGAGCTGTGTACCTCACTAACCGCAAGGAGTAGTACACCGGCTAGACGGCGATTCTCTTTGAGTGCGAGTGCATGCGAATGCACACAATAAGTGCAAGGTCTCCGTGCCCTTGTGGAGCCGGGCTGATAGTGGCATCGCGATTGGGGTAGCGGTGGCGATGCTGGCTCGCCAGTTCTATATCACGGCAAGGCGTTGTGGATTGCGTTCAAGAATCCCGCAATCAAGGCGAAGGAGGAGCTGGCGACGGTAGTCAAGAAGTTGGCGAAATTTGCCGAAATCTGTAGGCTTGACCTCAGAGGGTGTGAATCGATGGGGGAGCTCACTCACCAACGTTTTCTCCATCTTAGGGCGGTTTACCAGCCTTTCAGGTGCCTCCATAAGATCAGTCTGCTTGCTCATTACCTCGTTTTCGTCTCATTCCACTAACTTTTGAAGCTCCTCTAACTTGAAATGGTCCTTGGACGAGAAATTTCTCGAACTCCTTTTGTCTTTTCCAAACTCTGACGGAGGCGGTTACGACGAAAGGTATGTCGAATGAAGCTTTCCTAACAATCTCGGCTCAACAGTTTCACAAAACGCTTTGCACCGCTGTAAAACGACAGACTCAACGATGGTCGGGCATGGGAAATATGTACTTTTCATTTCTGCACGGGTCCTAAGCCAACTCTTCCATCTTTCTGATTCGGTCTCGTACCTTAACAAAGCAACGCTTCCTAATTTTGCTGTACATATATGGATTGATACCAAATCTTTCGACGAAGACCTTGCTTCTCTTAATTTGTCCTCGCGCTCTGAGTTGCTCCATTATCGGCACCCTACATTTTTTGACTCCTTTATATGCATGTGGTCAAGCAGAGCAGTCACTCAAAGCGGCTGCTATTCCAGGGCAACCTAGACTCAGCAGCATAAAGAGGAATCCAAATACCGCTTCTATAAATGCAGTATCAACATTTAAACGGACCTTCAGAAAGGTATGAAAAATAACGCTTCCCGGAATTTAATACGTTTTGGGATTTAGATTCGCTAAAACATGCTCTACTACAGTACCACGCATGTCCTTTGGTAAATTGCCGAAAAAAGCCGCTTTGGAGCGTTTCAAAGCGTCTCTTTTAAATAACTTTAAAATAATCAAGTACTTGTGGTAATCCTACTATCCTACTATATATAAGCGAGAACGGTCGTTTGCTTGTGGGTGTGTTTGTTTGCACAGAAGTGCTGAAGGAGTGTGTTGGGAGGAAGTATGGCGAAGGGGGGGGGGGGGTTGTAGTTGTCACCAGTTGTCAACTGTTGTAGTTGTCGACAGGCGTCCATGCTCAGGTTGAGAAGAGGTGTCACCGATCGCGCAAGGGATGTTCGGATTCGGACGACGTGTCACTGAGGTCGCGCAAAGCAGGCCCGACTTGAGAAGACATGTCACCGACGTCGTTCATCAGGTGCCTGGATTCAGAAGAGTTCGCAATATATCACACTGTAATACCATAGAATAGGCTAACATTCACCTGCGACATAAGAGGATCATTAGGGAATCAATAGATTTATATAAACCAGTAACGTGGTGGGTGAGATAAACACTTTCAACTGAGACCTGAAGAGATGCCATAATCTACGAAAGCATGGCGAAAACCATGTCAGTTGTCACCGATGTCACGCAAAGCACGTTCAGGTTGAGAACACATGTCACCGACGTTGTTCAACAGACGTCCGGGTTCAGAAGATGTGTCACCGATGTCGCGCCAGGGTTCCGAATTCACACCACGTGTTACCAGTGAAGGTGGGACCAGGAATGGGGACCGGTGAGAAAGGGACCAGTAATGGGGACCGGTGAAGGGGGGGGGGGGGCAGGGTCAAGCTTGAGGTTCGGGAATCGAAGGGGGTCGTACTGTAGCCTCGAATGGAGGGGGGTCATACTCTCTCGGTTTTGGCAGAGGATCCCTCCAAATTCAGGTTTTTAGATGATGTTTGCATCTATTAATAAGTTGTTTTTTTCCAGGTGTGACTACGACAATTCGGAGATTTACAAGCACTTGCGTTTCCTGGAGTTAAAAAAATAGGATTGAATATCAAAAAAAATTTTTATGCCGATTACTGTGCAGTGAAAAATAAAGATTTCCTGTCTGCAGATTTATAGTCAAAGAGAGATTTTCATTTTTTCGGATTTTCCCAGGGCGTCATGGACACGGTAGTTTTCTGCCTGATGAGCGACATATACTTCCAGAATTGCACTCTATAAAATTTCAAGTGTAAATTACTGATGACGACCTAAGTGCTTTCCCTACAAGATTTTTGAAGCGCTCTTCGAGTCGATGACGGAATGGCAACCGAAGGACGGACTTGCTTGAAAAGTAATTTCTCTCCTGCAGGAAACAGCATCAGAAAATGAAATCGCACCCTATAAAATTTTAAGCCCGTTTGACACACAGTGATAAAACTATGTTTCTCTGAAACGATATTCTATATGATCAGACGTCTCGATTGACCGAAAAGATATCGACACACTAAACACATGGAACATGTTGCTTTTAGAAACTGCCTTTTAAAGCATAGAAAACACATCTACTAAAGCTTTATGAATTTTCCAGGAGCCCCAAAAAATCTCCGTGTTACGGCAGTTTACATGCGGCTACTGCGTTCTCTGACATGATCAATCGCAATTGAGATATGGATGGACTCCTCGCTGGAAATTTTTTTTCTGCCTTCTGAAGGACAGGACGACAGAGAGTGGAATTGTATCATATAAAATTTTAAGTCGTTCTTAACATACAATTGTAATGGCTCGGATGAGCCTAGTTGTCGTCCCTACCTGGTCGGTGCAGTCCGGCCGGCAGGAGGAGGACGGGCTCGGAGTCGGACGCGGTGTCGTTGGCGGCGGGTGGCAGGAGACGTTCGACCGCTCTCGGTCGAAGCAACGGCAGACTGTCTTGGTGGGCTCACCCGCCACGAGCGACCAATCGCCAGGCCGCAGATCATCGTGGCGCCGGCTTGGTATCGACGGATCGATCTAGCGATCGGATCCGGACCGCCATGGGTGGAAGCAATTTGACGGGACTTGTAGTGAGTAACCGAACTCAGAACAGAACACAGAACACAAACATAACATATGTACATTCTTTACACGCCCCTTCTGGGGGAAGACGGCTACGACGTCTTGTTAATGTTTGCCCCGAGGATGTCCCGTCTGCTTCATGAGATGTGCCTGTTCGAGGCGCTTTTTCTTGGCATCCTTAACGTAGAATGCATCAAAACCTCGGCGTTTCGTCTTCTGCTTTTCAGCTGCCCGGACATTTGCAGTCGTAGATGGGCGGTAAGACTGTGGCTGCTTTACTGGCTTCCTCTGCGCAAGTTCGAACGTCGGCAGCATCAAGATACTGGAAGCAGTATGGGCAAGCTGATTCAAGAATATTTGACATTGCCACGCCATGAGACGGTCTTCGCCTTTCCTGGGGCATACGCGGAGACTTATGGCCGGGTGCTTGATCGGAACGTCGTCTCCGATCGTGCTGTAGAAGTCCACGATTCTTGCGTCGAATCCTCTGGCTGGACCCGACAGGAAAGTTGCCATCTCGCGACACACCCGCCCGATGTGTCGCCATTCCTTTTCCCGTGAGAGCTCGAACGGGGGCGGGAACAACTCCATAGTCCCTCCGCATTGGAGATGGCGCTCTACTGCCTGCTGCACCAACAGCATTTGCTGGGTGCTCTGCACCTCATTGGGCCATACCCATACAAAAGCGGACGAAATGCACTGCTTTTGTAGTTGGTCTGCTAGATCGCCGAAATGCGAATATACCAAGAACTTCACAGTAGCCGGCTCAAGGACATCCGTTAGCACTCTACCGAAGTGCTTTGGCAAGGCGATCATTATCGGATTCCCTGGCATGTCATCCGGTGCCTGTGATGTGATCTGCGTGCGACGAGCCATCGCCATCCTATAATACATCTCGATGTCGTAGCCGGGGCTCGTCGGGAATAAATCGGGGTGCGCCAGTTCCTTGTCCTCGTGCTCTTTCAGGGCGGAGGCGAACGTATAGCAAAACTTGCTATGTGCCTGTATTGCCGTCGCGAGTCCATGTATCGTCAAGTATCTCGACTCCTTATTAAGCAGCTCTGCTTCCTTGCGGTCGTCGCCCCAGTGTGGATGAAGGGCAATTGAGGCCACGTTGGCCAACTCAAACATGTTTCGAACCGGCTTGGAGCGAGCCAGATCCGACAGCAAACCCGGTAGTCCGACTTGAGCACGAGTGTTGAACATGCCACACTGACACGGGTAGAACAGATGCAGGGGATCCTCCCTTGGATCTCCGATCTCGACCCTGAAATCGATCCGATTTACTGACAAGCGCTTATCTGCCTTTCTGGGTCTGCCCCTCTTAGCTCTACGCCTAGCTGTAGCAACAGGTTCGTTATCTACTCCTATTGGCAGCTTCCGGAGTTCATCGAAGGGAACACAGAGCGGGTCCTGGTTGCCATCTATGTGGGTTATCGTCGCGCTATTATCGCTAACCTTAACAACACGGAATGGGCCTGTCCACTCATTTGTAAGCTTCGGGTGGGAAGCCTTCCCCTTCTCCGTTGGTACTCGCATATAGACGCGATCGCCTTCCTTCAAAGGTTTTTCTACCACTTTAGATCTACTGTCGTAGCTCTTTTTCATCGTGGTCCGCGCTTGGTCGTTGCGTTCGCGAGCATTTTGACGCGCCAGCTTTAGGCCAATAACGAGCTCGTGGGCGTAGTCGTCCAAATCGACCATATACGGAGTGATTTCACGGTCAGGCATAGTTTGCCACGGAACTTTGGCATCAAACCCGTGCAAGAGAAAGAATGGAGAGTCCGCTGTCGCTTCATGGGAAGTGGTGTTGTATGCCACCATACAATGAGGTAACATTCTGTCCCCTTCTAGTGGAATTTCCACCTTCTTCCGTAGCATCCCGATGACAGTCCTATTGAACCTCTCAGTAATGCCATTCTCTCGCGGGTTGTATCCTTTCGTGAAGATCTGCTCTATGCCCATCATAGCAGTAAGTTCTGTCATTAGCTTATTGTCGAATTCTCCACCTTGGTCAGAGAGAATCCGTTTTTGGATACGACACCCGTCCGCGATCCATCGCTCAAACAAAGTGCGTGCCACGACTTCGGTTGCCTTTGTCGCGATAGGGTACGCAGCTCCGTACTTTGTGAAATGGTCAATAACGGTTAAGGTGTATCTATTCCCGTTTGAAGTTGGTCCCATTTCCAAGATGTCGATACCAATAACTTCATATGGCTCCGATGTGATTATAGGCTTTAGTGGAGGTGTCATCTTAGGCTGCGCATTGAACAGCGTGCACTTCTTGCACTCCTCACTCCACAGCTTTATATCTCGTGCCATATTTTCCCAGAACACCCTTTTGGATAGGGTGCGAAGCACCTTTCTAGGACCGAAATGTCCTGCTAACAGTGCTGAGTGTGCATCGTCAAAGAGTTTTCTTCGACATGACCGTGGGACCACTCTTCGTATGCATTCCTTATCCAGGAAACACAGGTGACCTTCCTGTAGCGCAAAGTCTGCTACTTTAAGCTTCTTTGCATATGTGGGGAACCGTACCTCCTCGGTGAGGTCTCCGCGTTCCAACGCGTTAAGTATTTGACGGTATGTTTCATCCTCTCTGAGCTCTGTCACTCACTCCGCTTCTTCTTTAGTTGCCGCGACTATGAGCTCGTTCGGAATACTGCCGGTTACGTCGAGGCTCGCAGGGTCCACTGCGCCTCTGCTTAGGGCATCCGCTACTTTATTTGCAGCGCCGTTGACATATGCAACCTTTATGTTGTACTTCTGTAGTTCTAATGCCCAACGGAGCACTCTTGCTGAAACATTAGAACGCGCGAAAAGGGCTGTGAGCGGTTGATGATCCGTGTAGACCTCGATAGGTAGCCCATACACAAACATATGGAATCGCCTCACGGCCATGACAACCGCAAGTGCTTCTAGGTCAGTGATATGGTAGTTACGCTCACTTTTGCTTAAGCCCTTCGACGCGAAGAAAATTGGATGCAGGAAGTTATCGTCTCCTTTTTGGCTCAGCACTGCTCCAAGACCTGAGTAACTGGCATCGGTATGAATGCAGAATGGTTTAGCTCCCGACCTAGCTCCGTCAATATCCGGCTGCGCTAACACCGGTGTAGACGTTAGAGCTGACTTAAGCGTTTCGAACGCCATGATGCGAGAGCTGTCGCACTCGAAGTTACTCTTCTCTGAGGTCATTTCGTGGAGTGGCGCTGCTATTTTCGAGAACCGCAGTATAAACTTCCTGTAATAGGAACACATTCCTAAGAAAGTTCTTAGCTCCGAACATGTCTGTGGCATAGGATATTCACGTATCGCCGCTACTTTCTTCGGATCAGCGTGCAGTCCCTCTTTGTCCAGGACATGCCCGAGAAATTCCACTCTCGGCTCCATCAAGATGCACTTTTTGGGATTGAGTTTCAGGTTTGCCAGTCTCAATCTCGTGAATACCTGCGTTAGTACTTCAGTGTGTCGTTCAGGAGTACTAGTGGCCACAATAACGTCGTCTAGGTAGCACGACACCTCATCTCCTTGTAGCGAGCCTAGAGCAATATGCATCAGCCTTTGGAACTCTGCCGGTGATGACGCTAGCCCGAACGGTAACACCTTGAACTGGTATAATCCTTCGGTTGTAGCAAAAGCGCTCTTTTCCTTAGCGCTGTCTGACAGTTTTACTTGCCAGTGTCCAGCAGAAAGGTCCAGCGTTGAGAAACAGGTCTTACCTTTGAGGTTCTGTAATATCGTATCAATCGTCGGGAGTGGATGGCTATCGATGCGAGTCAGCTGATTCACTTTCCTGTAGTCAACGCAAAGCCTCAGCGATCCGTCCTTCTTTTGTACCAATACAATCGGTGAGGACCATGGTGACTTGCTGGGCTCAATAATATTGCGTTCCTGGAGATCTGCCAGGATCTTACGCAGTTCTACGCGCGTGCCGAGCGGTATTGGTCGCGGTTTCTGGCGTACTGGAGCCGCTGACCCTGTGTCAATGTGGTGCTCAATCAGGTGGGTCTGAGTGAGTTCCTGTTCCGTCACTGCGAAAACATCATTGAACTCCTTTACCGCTGCCACTACTGTGCTTTCAAGGCATCGCTCGGCCTTATTTGCACTGAGCAACCCTATCAGGGTATCCCAACGGTCCGCCATTGGTGCGCTGGTACGCTCCAGCATGTTTACACACTCTACTGGAGGCTTCTCTATGATTGGACCGTGGTCCCATTTACCAACTTTTTCACCTGCCCGAAACGTTTTGGCTGTGTCGCTGGTATTTAATACAGGGAGGTCCACCGTCATTTTGTTTACTCCACATATAGTGTGCGGTATCATCTTGCACGATGACCAAAGAATTTGCTCAGGCTCTGGCGAAATGGTCTTTATCGAAACCATCTTTGTTTCGCCAGGTTTAATATAGACTCTTTTCGCTACCACCGCATTTTCCGTTGCTTGACTCCTCTTGGCCTTGTAGGGGATGAGTTGCGAAGCTACACCATCCTTGATGTGTGAGTGAGCACTCTTCTTCGGCTTGTATTTGGACTTAGGTCCGTTCCTTTCCGCGGGCCTACCTTTGTCCCGTTCGCCTGTTTGTGTGCCTATGGTCCTCGACTTCGGCCTTTGCTGTGCGGTTGGAGAGGCTTGCACCCCAATCTTATCTAAGATATTGGTGCCTAACACAATTGTGTCATCCGCTCCTTTCTTCACCAAGAAAACCACTCGCTCCTCTGGTCCATCCTTGGGTGTCAAGGTGAGTCTGACGGCACCTTTGAACGACATTCGATGCCCGGACGCATCGTATATATGTGTTCGGCTATCGAGCTCCACCTCTTCGACATCCGCGTCAAGATCGAATCCTGACTTCGACGCTGTGGTCAGGGTGTCCAACGGCAAAACGCTCACTTGTGACCCTGTATCGACCAAAGCTCTGTAGCTCCGTCCGAGAAGTTGCACTTCGCACGTGGTTTTCGGCCCGAATATTTCGTTACCTTGCTGTCGGACTCCTGTGGCATGACACGACCAGTTTTCTAATATTGTGCTGAAAGTCCTTTTGGGTTGCTCGTTCTGTACAGGGCCTTAGGCTTTTGGCGATGTCCTTTCGTCCTGTTGCCTGCTGTTCTGCAGCCCTCTTGATTTGCAATCCCTTTGGAAATGTCCAAGCTTCCCGCATTTCCGACACGTTCTCGTGGTGTTGTCGCTCGGAGCGACAGCTGGTGGAGGGGGTGATGCGTCGTTAGAAGATCCACCCGTATCAACATTCGAAACACGTGAGGTTTCCCTTTGGGCGGGTGTTTGCCTGTTGTAGTTCTTTCCAACAGATCGACGGTACCCTTTTTGTTCCTCCACACGCTTCGGTTCTGCCACCGAGCGCACCGCTGTGGCCACTTTCTTGCTCCTTTCGATCCCCTGCGCGAGATTCTTGAGCTTTTCGTAGGCCTCCTGAGGTGCCGAGGTTTCCATTACAGTGAAAAGTTGGAAATATTCCGGCCATTTCGTCAGTTGTGACACCAGTTCGCTATCACGTACCATGGACAAGTCAGTCTCTGTGGCGTCAGGGTTTGCGGCTCTCGTGAGGCTCTCAAGCTGTACGCAGTATTCAGAGACAGACCCCGTCATTCTCAACTGTTTTAGCTCCATGTGAGCCTCCATCCGCTTGGCCGAACTATTTTCGGCGAACTTCGCCTTTAGGGCAGCCACCAAGTCAGCAAACCCACCATATCGAATCTCATTTGGTAAGGTTTTCATGACCGCTCTCGGATACCCTTCTAACTTTTCACTCATTAGATGGATGAGCATATCGTCTGTTAGCCCAATCCTACCGTATTTCATTGTGAAGGATGTTACAAACTTTGTAAACCCTTTTCCCTCGGGGTGGTTAAAATTTTTAACCTCCGGAAGCGCCATTGCAGCTAATACGACTCCTACCCCTCCATCAGAATGTGAGCTAACATCAGTCAATGTTGGAGACGTACCTCTTGGAACGTTGTCCCTGCTCGCCGAGGGCGCCCGTGGTTGCTGCTGGTCCATGGAGGCGTCGATCTGAACATGTCGTGTTCTTAGGACATCAGTCGCACCATCGGTAGTGTTAGCGTATAGCCGATCCCACCTACCACTGGCTGCTCGCACCGCATCAAACGTCACCGGTGGCAACGGGGCTTCCATGTCTAGATCGCCGGTATTCAGCAACCGGAAAGCACTTCGGAATTGCTCCTCCTGAGCGTTGGCCTCCATGTGAGTCGTCGAGTCCATTGGCTGGGGTTCCGTTGTCGATTGAGCCTGCAACTCAGTTATGTTGACCAGCGTTGAGTTATTGAGGACCAAAGGTTTCCTTCTGGGTAGCACCCCTTTACCTATGGTAGACATTTGAGAACTATCTCCATTTTGTCTTTCCTCAATTAGGCCCTTTACCGTATCTACGACCCTCGTAGACTCGACATCTAACAGTTTTGACAATGCGCGCATAGACATGTCGTCATGTATCGCTTGGTCAAAACTGCGCTCAGCTCCTCATGGTGTTTCTTGTTCGCATCTGCAACTGTGCGCTCAACCTTGAGGGCTGCTTCGCTAAGGAGAGGTAATACGCTAAGTATCGCTTCGCACCCTGGCTCAAGAAGTTTGTGCCACTTCTGTATTGCCCTTCTGGTTTTGAGGTTTCGCTCTCCCTAAGCGCATCTGCCACTTGCTCTGGCAATTGAGTAAGTTTCGACACGTGAGCAGTGATCGCAGTAGTCGCAAGTTTTACCTGCAGCGTATTCTGTTGAGCCATGGCCTGCAATTGCTGTCTCAGCTGTGCCAGCTCTTGCTGCAGCTTCGCCATTCTGCTCTGCTCTTGCTCATCTTCCTCGATGATGCGGTCGATTTCCCTTTCCATGTCATCTGACATTGTCACTGCAACAGCCTGTGTCAGGACCAGTGGGATCCGCTGTGCCGAGGACTGTTGCCAGTTCCTCCTGTCGTGTGACTTCGTCCCACGACTATGCTGACACTCCCTTCTCTGTTGGAGTTGCAGCAGATCACAAAGTAGCTATCCGCTACAGCGCAAAAAAAAATTTTGCGCAGCGTTTCCCCTTAGAACACGCGTGTGCCTCTGTCCCTCAGCCACTACTTGTGAGTGGTCACCGAGGGGGCTGCTCTGTCTAGCAGCTTTTCGAACCCGCCGCGACTAGCGACCCTTCGGTCCGATATGTGCGTTTCGGGAACTCAGGAATTCCATGGCTCCCTACTGCACACTTAGACTGCAGCCGAGGAGTACTCCCCTCGGCTCTCGCTAGTCCTTCAAACTTACCTTCACCGAACTCGAGACGTTCGGCCCCCATGTAATGGCTCGGATGAGCCTAGTTGTCGTCCCTACCTTGTCGGTGCAGTCCGGGCGGCAGGAGACGTTCGACCGCTCTCGGTCGAAGCAACGGCAGACTGTCTTGGTGGGCTCCCGGCTGCCGGGCGGAGCCCACCCGCCACGAGCGACCAATCGCCAGGCCGCAGATCATCGTGGCGCGGGCTTGGTATCGACGGATCGATCTACCGATCGGATCCGGACCGCCATGGGTGGAAGCAATTTGACGGGACTTGTAGTGAGTAACCGAACTCAGAACAAAACACAGAACACAAACATAACATATGTACATTCTTTACACAATAAAAACTATGCTTCTCCGCTGCGATGAAGATATGACGAGGATTGATCGCATACAAAATTCTCATTTTTCATGAAAATATTATTTTTTAGCCGAAGCAGATCACCCATACGGATAAAATTTAGCCATAAGAACCTAGAAGTTTTGATCAATTCACTGTGAAAAAATTGTGATTTTCTGGATAGAACAGGTTGAATCGACCTCTGGTCGACTTTGCACCAACGTCATCGGAGCATAAAATTGAACGTTCGCAAAAAGGTTCATAACTCGGTAAGTTTTTCGAATTTTGAAAATTCTTCTAGCCTGTCAAAAAGAAGATAAAACGCACTTTCTCATGTTGTAAAAATCGTTTTCCAGAAAAGGAGTCGTCACGCGTGGCTGCTGGTTCGATTTTTGTGCGAAAAAAACTGAAGTGGCTTCACAAAAATATTCATAACTTGACCAATTCTTCGAAGTTTCGCAACTCCGCTAGCTTTTCAAAAACTAGAGAAAGAGCACTTTCTTGCTATATAAGAATTAATGTCCAAAAATTCGGTCTTCATGCCCGGCAAAAATCGACCAGAAATCGAACCCCCCCCCCGCCCCGCATGAAGATCCCTTTTTTGCTAAACATATTTGTAACCATAAAGAAGCGCTGTTTATCTACTTTTCAGAAAGCTAGCGGAATTTTCGAATTTCTAAAAAATAACCGAGTTATGAATATTTTTGTGAAATCACTTCGATGACGCCGGTGAAGGATTCAGTTCACGACTTCCGAAAATTGATCATATCTCGGCTATTTTTCCGAAAATCAAAAATCCCGCTCGCTCATCAAAAAATAGAGCAAATATGCTTTCTAACCATATAAAAACCGCTTTCCAAGAAAGGGGTCTTCATGCGGGGCGGGTGGGGTTCGATTTTCGGTACGTATTTTCGCGACATGGAACCGAAATTGAACCTCCCCTGCCGCGCATGAAGACCGATTTTTTGGACAATAATTCTTATACAGCAAGAAAGGGCTCTTCCTCTAGTTTCTGAAAAGCTAGCGGGATTTTGAAACTTCGAAGAATTGGTCAAGTTATGAATATTTTTGTGAAGCCACTTCAATTTTTTCGCTCAAAAATCGAACCAGCAGCCACGCGTGACGACTCCTTTTTTGGAAAAGATTTTTACACTATGAGAAAGAGCGTTTTATCTTCTTCTTGACAGGCTAGAAGAATTTTCAAAATACGAAAAACTTACCGAGTTATGAACCTGTTTGTGAACGTTTAGTTTCATGCTCCGATGACGTTGGTGCAAAGTCGACCTGAGGTCGATTCATCCTGTTCGATCCAGAAAATCATGATTTTTTCACTGTGCATTGACCATGACTTGGAAGTTTTTGTGGCAAAATTTTATTCGTATGGGTGGTCTGCTTCGGCTAAAAAATATTTTTTTCATGAAAAACGAGAATTTTGCTTACGATCCATCCTAATCATATCGTCATCGCAGTTCCGTCATCGCTGCGGAGAATCTTGTTTTTTTGCTGTATCATGTACAGAGCTGGGGTTTTTCAGCTCCATTTTCGTTTTTTATGACGTTTTCGTAGGATGGGAGAACATTATTTCCGAGAGAAGTCCATCGTCCATCCTTCCTTTTTCCGCTCCATAATCGATTCGAGGAACGCTTCAAAAAATTTATAAGGAAAGCACTTAAGTCGTCGTCAGAAAGTAATACTCAAAGTTTTATATAACACAATTTCGGAGCACAATTTCAGATGCAAACGTCGCTACTTCAGGTAGAAGAATGTTCCGTGTCCATGGTGTCCTGAAAAAAAAAAAACTCAAAAAAAAAACTAAATTGAACAGTGATGATTGGAAACTGCTACCAGAAGATCTTTATTTTGAAGTGTCGAAAATAGCGTTCAAAATTTTAAAGAATTTTATTGTGTTTTGAAAACATTATTGATCAGGGAACTCGTTTCATTGTCCTCTTCAGTGCCGAAGCCGCACAAAAGGAAAAGAAGAATCTATTAAAGAGTTCAAACTGCACAAGAAACCTTGAAAAAATCAAGAAATACAAGAAATAGAACAGTGGAAGAGAGAGGGAGGGGGTCGTACAAATTCCGCTTCAGAGGGGGGGGTCGTAAATTTCCAGCAAAAATCGAATCCCACGCTTGACCCTGGGGGAGGGGGAGTGGTCCGGTGAAGAGTGGACCGGTGAAGGAGGGGGAGGGGTCCACTGAAGGGGGGACCGATAGAGGGTTAACCAGTGAAAGAGGGAACCAGGTGAAGGGGACCGGTGAGGAAGGTACCAGTAATGGGGACCGGTGAATGGGGGGGGGGGGGAAGGGGTCCAGTGAAGAGGGACCGAAAAGGGTTGATGAACAAAAGAGGGACCAGTGAGAGTGGGACCAGTGATGGGGATTTGTGAAGGATAGGATGACCAGCAAAGAGGGGACCAGTAAGGGGAGGTCCAGTGAAGGTGGGAGCAGTAGTAGGGACCGACGAAGGGGGGGGACCAGTGAAGGGTGAACCGGAAAAGGGCTGACAATAAAGGGAACCAGTGATAAGGGACCAGTTAAGGGTGGTCCAGTGAAGGTGATGGACCTGTTTTGCCCTATTTCGCTATAACATTCTATATAATAAAACCAGTTTTTTAATGAATGAGAGAAGGGCTAAAGAGAAGAAGAAGACTTCTGGGGTGTTCTATTCTCCGGGTTAACCAGACGTTTGGCGGCCGGCAGGCGCCGTTGAACGTCTGGTAAGCATATATTTGTGCTCAGCAGCTCGAGCTCTATCTTTTGACATAGGCGTGACACAATCAATCGAGACAACCTGTAGAGCGAGCAACAGATTGTAGAGTGACCGTTTGAGAAGATTTATCTGAAATTCCTAGCTGTCCTAATCAGGCATTGTTCTAAGACTGTCCGGCTTGCCTTTTGAGTGCGCCGTGAACAATGCGTACAGAATCGAACCTATCAATCGAATGGGGCGACCGCTCCCAAGTGTACGCGAAGGCGAGTTCGTAGCGCAATATCTCTATCAAGTTCGAATCTTTCCGACTGCAACTCGAGGACATTGTAGGCAACACAAGTTTCTTGGCGTGATCTAAAGCACAACCGTGTAGCTGATGGACGGGAAATTGTCAAAAAAATGGACTAAGTTACAGCGCTGCGAAACTGCGGGTGAGGCTTGCGTGACGTATTTTTTTTCAGGAAGAACACTTTAGGTTCTTTAAGATGACTTACACCCGATGATGCTTACAGCTTCCTAGCTGTTTAAACTGCCTTAGCCCCAGCTGCCATTTTAGGGCTGCGGACTTAGCGATTGAAGTTTCCTGCGCTCTTACTCACCCACATTGGAGTTTTCGACACTCGCAATAACACCATTAGCTTCACCACGAAAAGCTCTATCGAACGATGTCAATCTCGACCAATTTCAAAAAAAAATCGATTTTTTGACAATTTCCCGTCGAGGGTAGGGACGAGCCTGCGCGGACGATGACGTCATCGAAAGTCGATATTTTCGAAATTGGCCCAATTTCTTCGTTCAAAATCATCTAGGGGTTATTTGAGGCGCTGATTACGAACCCTATGTCCGTTTTTGAAAATTCCGCCGCCTTCGGTAGGTTTTGGATTTTCTTCTACATAACTGAGAGTGGGTGAATCACCAACTACCCTCAGTTATCGGTATGGGTGGTCTCTTACTGTAATCGTCCAAACGGACTTCGGAATCGTGTTCGGTACCCCGAATTAGAACCGGCGAATAAGAATAAACGAATCTGTGATCCTGACCCAACCACCCTCAGTTATCTAGAAGAAAATCCAAAACCTACCGAAGTCGGCGGAGTTTTCAAAAACGGACATAGGATTCGTATTCAGCGCCCCAATAACCCCTAGATCATTTTGAATGACGAAATTGGGCCAATTTCGAAAATATCGATTTTCGATGACGTCATCGTCCGACTGCCGCGGCCTCGAGCAGCCTCGTCGCGAAGTTGTCACAAAATCGATTTTTCTGAAATTGGTCGATATTGATACCGTTCGATAGAGCTCTTCGAGCTGCACAGAATCGTAGCATTGCTAGTGTCGAATACGCAAACATGGGCAAGTAAGGGCCGAAGTAACTTTACAGCTCCTGTCCGCTGCTCTAAAATAGCAAATGGGGCTAAGGCAGTTTAGACAGCTGCGTAGCCGTGAGCAAGTTATCGTAAAGTGTCTTGCGTCTTCTGATCGCACACACATTTTGAGGCCTTTTGCTCGTTGTGCCTTCGCGCAGTGGTCCACTGAAATCGGAAAGAATACATCACAAATACGTCCGAAGTCGGCCAAATTATCAAAAACGGACAACGGACAGGATTCGTAATCAGCGCTCCAAATAACCCCTAGATGATTTTGAACGAACAAATTGGGCCAAATCCGAAAATATCGATTTTCGATGACGTCATCGTCCGCACAGGCTCGTCACTGTCCTCGCCGGGAAACTGTCAAAAAATCGATTTTTCTAGAATTGGTCGAGATTGACATCGTTCGACAAGCTTTTCGTGCTGAAGCTAATGGTGTTATTGCGAGTGTCGAAAACTTAAATGTGGGCGAGTAAAGGCGCAGGAAACTTCAACCGCTCTAAAGTCCGCCGCCCTAAATGACAGTTTAAACAGCTAGGAAGCTGTAAGCACGTCATCTTAAGGAACCTAAAGTGTTCTGCTCGAAAAAAAATGCGTCACGTAAGCCTCACCCGCAATTTCGCGCGCTGTAACTTAGTCCATTTTTTTGACAATTTCCCGTCCATCAGCTACACGGTTGTGCTTTAGATCACGCCAAGAAACTTGTGCTGCCTACAATGTCCTCGAGTTGCAGTCGGAAAGATTCGAACTTGATAGAGGTTGCGCTACGAACTCGCCTGCGCGTGCACTTGCGAGCGGTCGCCCCACATTGATAGGTCTTCTTCTGTATGCATTGTTCACTCCGCACTCCAAAGGCAAGCTGGACAGTCTTAGAACAAATTAGGACAGCTGGGAATTTCCGGTAAATCTCCTCAAACAATCACTCTACAATCTGTTGCTCACTCTACAGGTTGTCTCGATTGATTGTATCGGGCCTATATGCATTGTTCAACTCTGCTGAGGTTTATATGTCAAAAGATAGAGTTCGACCTGCTAAGCACAAATATATGCTTTATTTTCACAATTACTTGATTTTTAAAAAGTTTTTCAAAAAAGCCGATGGAACGCTCCAAAGCGGCTTTTCCGGCAATTTATTTATTTATTTATTTATTTATTTATTTAGTTATTTATTTATTTATTTATTTATTTATTTATTTATTTATTTATTTATTTACACATCCATAGGGATGTGCCACCAATGATCGAGAAAAAATTGCCCGGAAAGAACACGAATAGGAAAAAAACTCAGAACTCAACTTACAATCAGCGAAAGCGCTAAAAAGCTATTGAGAACATTGATGAAAGGGCCACCATCTATGAACCTGCGCATCTATGAAGGAGGAAATAACCAGAGAAGGGTAGGACAGCCAACCAACAAGTAACATGATCACTACAGAAAACCAGACCTTGCCCATGGTATACTATGGTGCCATTATACACCTCAATAAGGAAAAACAACTGAGTAATAAAGGCTATATAGTGCCTACGAAGATGACTATCCACAGGCCAGTTGTATGTGTATGACAGACAGCGCTTTTGCCTGATGCATGTAACAAGCTGTCAGAAACTGGCAGTATTATTATGATAGTGATCCTGAGGCACATGAAGGTTTGGCAATAAATAAACCACTTCAAAGTGATGGTGACCCCCATAGTATTAGAATCAAGGCACGGAGCCTGATGACAATGGCAATTGACGAAAGGACATGCGTGGTGCTGTATCAGCAAAGCATTGAGCTTTTTACATATGTAAGAGTCCTCTTCCCATTTAAGACTCCGAAAAGCGGAGGCAGGTCAAGCGATGCTGTGCTGCAAGAGTCAAGTGGTGGAGAATGAAAGAGAAGGAAGCAGCAGTCATTTCTCGCGTGCGACTACCGACCGTTACCACTACCGACCGTTACGACTATCGGTGAAACTTGGGAGAAAGGCGACCGACGTGGTACATCAAGCTGCACGGTCGGAACTTGACACTACGAAGCCTGGACGACGCAAGGTCAGCGAGCATGCATTGCTTGATCTTTTGCCTCTAGGTCATCTGTGGAAGGATGACGTGAAGGCAAAAGACGAGAAAAGAAGTCGCTTTATCAAGAGTTTCTCAGCGACAAGACAGCTGACAGAAGTGTCACGAGGCGAAGAAGGCTGTGAAGAAGGCTATGGCCGTTGCAAAAGCCACTCATTATAAGATGTCTAAGAAAAACTCGAGTCGCGTGATGGCGGTGTTTGTACCGACTTGCGAAAAACCGCCATCGCCAAACCGAGGATATCGAGAAATTCTTTGGCATCAATGATGAAAACAGCCGTCTTTTATGAACCGCAATGAAGCGCTGAAGCGATAGCGCGATTATTTCGAGGGAATTTTGACTGAAGACTTCTCTCATATGGCCGTCCCCTCTGTGGCTTCTGTCCACGGTCCCGTTCACAGGATCACCGTGGAAAAAACAGAAGCGGCCCTGAAGAAGATGAAGCTTGGCAAGGCGACAGGCCCCGATGATCTGGCAGCCGATCTATGGAAATCGAGGCTCTGGTATCCTACTGAGTGGTTGGTTAAGTTCTTCAACCGGGTAGTCACCTGTCACCTGTCGTCCCGTTGATCATCGACTTACTCGAGCGGGCGCCAGCAGCGTCTCCATTCGTCCCTGTCGCGTGCCAGAGTGCTCCATGGATCCTCCTCGGTCGAAGAGCGTAATAGCGGTCGTTCAGGGCTTTCACGAAGAAGTCCGACCAACGCGTTTTCGGTCGTCCTGGTGTTCTCTTGACATCCCGCGGAATCCAGTCGGTGACGGCTCTCGTCCGTCTCTGGTGTCTGCGAATCGCATTACGTGGCCGGCCCACCTAATTTTCGACAACTTGGCCCACGCGACAGCGTCTCTGATCTTCGAACGTCGGCGAAGCTCAGAACTCCGAAGGCCTTCTCTCACTTACGTGAGTCGTGTCACTCCGAGCACCGTCCTCTCGATTACACGCTGCGCGACGCTGATCGCGTGTTCATCCTGCTTCCGTATAGCCCAGGTCTCTGAGGCATATGTTAGGGCAGGAAGAACAGTGGAGTCGAATAGGTGGGCACGGAGTCGGACGTTCTTCGTCTTCTTCACGACTTCTTCGACGCTCTTGAAAGCTCCCCAAGCCGCTCATTTTCCCCTGCTCAGCTCTGGTGCTAGGTCGTTGGTTGGCCACATTGACTTCGCGACCCAGATAGACGTAGCTGTAGCATTCGGAGATGTTCGATCCGTTGAGCGAGAATGGGGCATCAGAAACTTGTCCGTTCCTCATGAACATCGTCTTCGTAAGATTCAGCTGCAGTCCAACGTTCCCACATACACGATCGAAGTCGGCCGGCATTCGCTCCGCCTGACTGATGCTCGGTGTTATGAGCACGATGTCGTCAGCAAAGCGAAGATGATGTAGTTGCCGGCCGTCGACCTTCACTCCCATGTCTTCCCATTCTAGTTCGCGCATGACGTTCTCGAGAGTGGAGCTGAAGAGCTTCGGGGATATGGTATCCACCTGCAGAACCCCTGGCTGTCCTTCGTCCAGCGTTCTGCTGATCCTATTCAGGATCACTCGAGTGAACAGCTTGTAGACTACGGACAGCAGGCAGATCGGGCGATAGTTGCCAATGTCGTGCACGTCTCCCTTCTTGTACAGGAAGACGGTCCTGCTGGTCTTCCACTGAGATGGAACCTTGCACTCCGACAGGTAACGTGTGAAGAGCCGCGCCAGGGTGTTGATGAGCGTAGGCGGGAGGTTCTTCAGGTGTTCGGGTCTGATCCTGTCGGGACCGGGTGCTGTACGTTTCTTCACCGACGAGATGGCGTGTCGGATTTCGGAAGAGAGAACAGAGGGGACGACGTATCCATCCTGCGGAAGATGGCGTGCGGGCAGGTGGACGTGGCTATCGAAGAGATAGGAGTAAAAGTCGTGGATCACCTTCTCCATGGTCCTTCTGGAAGAGGTGACGGTTCCGTCAAGACGTCGGAGAGCGGTCATCTTGGTCTTGAAGTTGGCGAAGTTCCGGCGGGCATTGCGGATGCTCAACCCTGTCTCTGCAGCTTCAGCCAACACTTCACCCCTTTTCTCCTCAAGATATTCCTTTATCGCCGTTCTGCATAGGTTCGCAAGCTCGGACGTCAGCTAGTAGTTGCTTGACGCTCGTGCTGCTCCACCCTGGCGTATCAGCTCGAGAGTTCCCGGAGACAGACGTCTCTTGGTGGTCTTCAAGCTCTCGGCGCCCTTAGTACTATCGCGGAGATGGTGCACAAAGTGGTCGTATTCCTCGTCGATGTTGTCTATAACGGTATTTTCCCAAAGGCCGGCAAGAGAGGTGTAAAGGTCCCAGTTGATGGTCGTTCTGGGACTCCTCTTCTTGAACATCACGGTGTTCTCTCCTTGACGCGAAAAGCGGAACCTCGCGCGAAGGAGGCGGTGGTCCGATCCGTGTAGAACTTGGGGACAACGGAGACGTCGGTCTGGCAATACTTGCGATTGAAGATGATGTGGTCGATCTCGTTGTGGAACTGGCCACAGGGGGATTCTCAGGTCCATCGTAGGGAGGGAGGCTTCTGGAACTGAGAGTTTCCATGGATGGTCTTGGTCGACATAATAAACTCAGACAGCCTTTCGCCTTGCTCGTTCCACTCCAAACCGTGGGTTCCGATGTGAAGTTCTTCGGGCGCCCTTCTGGCCCGATGTTGGCGCTGAAGCCGCCGGCGATCACCTTGTAGAAGGTGTGCTCTTCTTTATAGAACTTCTCCAGCTCCACGTAGAAGGCTTCGACCTCTTCGTCGTCGTAGTTTGATGTTGGTGCATACGCGATGATTACAGTCAAAGCTGGCACGGAGCCACATCGCTTCAGTCGCAGACGTTCGATTCGAGTTGTCAGAGACTCGTACGAATCGATGTTCTTGGCCAAGTGCGTGTTGATGAGGACACCAACGCCGCCTACTCTCCTGCTGTCCCATGTTCCGAGGAACAGTTCTTCTCCGGAGTCGTGGGCGGCGTGTAGGGGGCGGTGTCTTCTCGTCTCGGTCAGTCCGATGACGCCGTACTTGATCTTCCTGACTTGCATCATCAGATCCTGGACGGATGCTTCCGATGCAAGCGTGCGGGCGTTGTAAGTACAGATCGTCATCCTAGTCCTTCTCTATTTGCGCAGTCTGGTTAGGCCCTGAGATTTTAGCAGCCTTTCCGTACTCGTCCTTCCCATCGCTGCAGAAATGGGGGCTCTTTCGGGGTCAGGGAAATGAGTCCCTTTAGTGCTGCTGTTTTTGACTTGAGTACACACGGGCAGCCACTGGAATACACACGGGTTCTTCGCCCGCACGACAGAGCTAGTCGGCCCCGTCGTGCGGGCGAAGAACTCCGGGCAGCCAGCCAAACTGCCCGAAGGGACGGGGCGAGACTTAAGGCGGCCTCGAATCGCCTTACATGTACTCCCAGTCTACCGAGTGCAAGCTTTTGGCCGAGCCGACACAGTTACAATCCGCACAGGCGCAAACACATCCATGCACAATGTGCATGAATATGCCGCTCCCACGCACAAGGAACGCGTCGACCCGACACAGCAGGAGCAAGGAGTCCATCCCCTGCATCCCACCTGCGTCTCTGGGCAGTACACGGTCGCATTTGGTTCGCGTTTAATTCCCCTATCCACCACCCGGGGACGCGCCACGTGGCCCTGCGACAAGCGGCCCGAGATCCCTCTTAACAAGAGAGCCCGAAGGCTCTCTATCGAGGGAGATCCGTGGAGAGACGTTCCTTAATGAAGGAAACCTTCGACGACCAGAGCGAAGAAGGGTTACCCACTCTTTCATCAGATTATGCTAGATTAACGACATTTGGCTAGACAAAAGGACGCTCCGCTACTGTTTCCACTAGCTTATTTTTCCTTTCCTGCCTGGGAACCAACCTGTGTGCGTAATTACGATTTACGCTTTTACGATTTGCGACAATTTTTGGGAAATTTTTTACGATTAACGATTTACGACATTTTGGGTCGCAAATCGTAAATTTTCGCAAATTTGATCTTTGATTACCAGGCACTCACACCTAGCGCGCTCAGGTTTGCGTATACTTTTGCCTAATTTCTGTCAATAGACACCTTCCTCAGCCCTCCGGAATCCGTGTGTGGAGTATTTGACGGTCTTGCTTTTATCAGGTTTTTAGAGAATAGATGAGTGAGAGAGAATCCTGAACGGAGGGATTCGCGAAATCGTCAAGCTTTTCGACATCTAGTACGGCTTCGTGACTGGTTGTGGCAAACATGCCTTCTGGATGAGAAGCATCGCGAGAAATAGAAGCCGGTGCATATAGCCTTCCTCAACTTGGAGAACGCCTTCGATCGCGTACCGCGTGAGCCTACATGATACGCCTTGCGACAAGACAACGTACCTGAGGAACTTATAGGATGGGCGCGAATGCTCCACTCTTGCTCAAAGGGTAGAATACGAGTTGCAGCAGCACCCTTAATGGAGTCCCCATGTGGGGTGCTACTGGTTCTGCATTTCCCCAGTCCTCTTTGTTATCGTCATGGATGCCTTTACGCGAGATCTTCAGCAGCGTGTTCCATGAACGCTGCTTTATGCTGATGACGTGATGCTCGCTTGCGAAAACAAAGACGATCTCGAGCGGCAGGTGCAAGACCGCCTGGCGAAGTTCGGACTCAAGTTGAACGTCAAGAAGGAAGAGAACACAACTACTGTCGTAAGTAAGTTCCGGATCCGTTATGAGAAAGACACTGAGCTTGCATGCACTTCGGTTTTCAAACAGTTGGAACCAGCAATAGCGTCCGACGACGATCCGATGGTTGAAGTGAGCTCACGCATCAGTGCGAATTGGTTAACGTGGCGCTCCTTGACTGGCGTGCTCTGCAATAAGAAGATACCAGAGCGCTGAAGTTCGAAAATAACAGAGTCGTCCGCCCAGTGGCAGTGTGCGGCGCTCAGTGCTGGCCTGCGAAGAACAAGGAAGCTAAAACGCGATTCAGCGGCATGGAGACAAAAATGCTGCGCTGGACGGCTGGCGTCACGCGCATAGATCGCGTAGGAAACGATGCAGCAGTTCGGTCTCGCGCGGAAAGCTGAAAACATGCACGGACCTCACCCGCTACAGCCACGTTCTTCATGGAAGGGAAGACAGCGTCGGCAAGATTGGCCTGGTGTTGGAAGTGTCAGGAAAGCGGCCTAGAGGACGCCCGAAGCTGCGCTGATCTCGATACGTTACAAATGGACACGAAAGTAACTGGCGTCCACCCTGATCATGCGCAGGATCGGGAAAGGTGGCTTCACGACACCAGCGACGATGCGGGATAAACGCCCAAGGGGAAGAAGAGGTTATACGACCGTGGGTCTCTTTTCGGGCTTCTTAAGCGCTGTGTTGACGTTAGCAGTAAGTTCCTGCTAATAATGTCGCAGTCTATCATCAGAACAAGAGGCCATCACCTTCGGTTATTTCCAGGAAGTACGCGCATGCAGCTTTATACGGAATCCTTTGGTGCCGAGTGATAGGAGCGTGGAATCTGCTTCCGCCGTCACTACTTACATATCTCGTCACCTCCAAATAACTACATTCGGCACTTATAAGGCTTTCTAAAATGTGGGGTCTTTCAAAATTTTATTATCTGTTGGCCAATGTAGTAGCCAATTTGTTGTTATATTTCAGGAAGGGGCGCGCGTGGCGCAGTCGGAGGAGGCGCGACTGTCGCGTGCACCCGATACCAGGTTCGTGGTTCGGGTTTCCCGCCCAGGCCAACCAAGCCTTCCATCCCTCCGGGGTCGGTGAATTGGTACCAGACTTGTCTGGGAAGGATAAAGCGCTGACTTGTTCATCGGCTGACCACCGCAAGTCATTGTATGGCCAAATATGCATTCATGTCGCCTCCACGACATCCCGTAGAAGTAGAATGCGCTGGCGCATCCCAGAAGGGATTGAGTAACGCCGTCCTTTATCCTTTATCCCCATTTCAGGAAGCTGGAAGTTCGGCTACGGTCTCATCGTCTCGGGAAAAATATTTAGAAAGCGACGGAACGGTCCCACGTGGATGCCGCTCACGTTCTACCCGCACTCGATCGGACCGGAACGTCGGGAAGCCGTCATAAGACGATAAGTTGGCGGTGCAGTTGTACCTCGCACCTAACATGACGGCATCCGCATCAAGAAAATTCAATTTGAACGATGGATGCTTCTCACTACAGAAACTGAGCATCGCCAAAATAGCAACTTTTTCAATTTCTTCAATTTTTAAACGTTTTATCGGCTGTCTATAACGTATGTCGTCCGTTCTAAATTGAACCAAGGACTTTCTATATTCGTTTCGAACAGACTTCCCTATGAAGGTGTTTTTGAAAACCACTGCCTCGAGTAGCTGTGAAAGTTCAGTAATGTGCTGAAAATTGCGGACTATTTCTCCCTTCCATTTTTCCTACATGCTGCCGGCTTTTGACCAAAGCGGTTGAGAGGAGGAAGGCTGATCACGACCGATCGCACGTGGAAACGACCCAAGGCGATACTTATCGTCTGGATCCCTAATTATAACAGCGCTAGACGGCGCTTCGCACTCGGACCGGTTTACTGGCCATTAGGTCATGGACGACGATCCGAGGAGAACAGCTACTGTCTAATCCCTAGAGGCTGGACTTCATCATTTTCGGAATCAGTGTCTTTACTTAGCTCGCCCACCCGAGCTTGGAAATTCTCAGGGTACTGGGTGCTCCAAAAATGTTGTCACAGCTTAAACGGTCATAGGAACTTTGCCACTCGAAACGGACACTCTCTAGATAAAGATTATGTTGGTAGTATTGTGGATGGCAGTCAGGTGGCCGTGACTGAAATGGATAAGGCTAATGTTTTGGCTGACAAATTTTGTGAAGTTTTTCTTTCTGACGATGAAGGCACGCCAGTGTTTAGGGCGGAAGTCTCTGAACCCACGCAGTCTTTTCCGTGGTTTACTAAAGATGAGCTTTATAGGGTCATAATTGGCTGGTCAGATTCCTCGTCACTAACACCTGATTTTATTCCAGCCATTTTCATCAAAAAGATCGCCCACGTTGTGGTGGGCGCACTTTCGTATTTATTCAGTCAAACCTTAATGTATGCTAAAGTTCCTACGAGATGAAAACACTTTCTCGTAACCCCACTACTGAAGAAGGACCCTGCTAGCAATGTTGACAACTACAGACCCGTGAGTATTACGTTATTTTCCTGCAGAACTTTTGAGAAGGTCCTAAGAAGCCACATTTTTTGATTATCTTCTAAAAAATAAAATTATACCAAAAAGTCAGCATGGATTTATACCAGGACGGTCGGCTGAATCGAATATGTTGAAATGCATAAATGACTGGTCTAATTGCTTCGACACAAAAAAAGTCATGCGACGTGGTGTACTTTGACTTCTCTTAAGCTTTTGATAGAGTTAGCCACAGTAAGCTGCTACAAAGGATTTCTCCGCTTGGTATTCACCCAGTTATTTGTAACTGGCTACACGAATTCTTAGCCAACAGAACGTTTCAAGTAAAAGTAGGTTAAGCTCTATCTGACTGCAGGCAGGTTAAGAGTGGTGTTCCCCAGGGTGGGGTGCTTTCTCCTTTACTGTTCATGACCTATACCTCCGATATACCAGAACTCTTTATGTGCAATGGTGTTGTAGTCAAGTAGTTTGCGGACGATATCAAGATCTACTGTGAACTACTATCTTCTGAAGACCACAGTATCTTGCAGTTGGCCATTCAGAAACTGCGAGACAGGTCCACTGCATGGAATCTCCCTTTAGCGCCAGAAAAGACGGTGTTTATGAGAACAGGATCGTCGGCCGCATTCCAAATTTTCAAAGGTCTCTGCACTCGCAACAATGCAGTTCTGGTACAAGCCTACAAAACATATGTAAGACCTATCGTTGAGAGTGGATCTACCGTGTTCTCTCCTTATAAAAAGAAGGACATTACTTTTCTGGAGAAGATTCAGAACAGTTATACAAGGAAAATCCTACTTCGATCAGGAAGCTTTCTGTACTCTAGAATACCTCGAGGAAACATTAGAAATAGATATTTTGCACACATTGGAATCCCGTAGTAAGCTTAGAGATGTTTGTGCTATCTTCAAAATGCCGTCAGGAATCATGGACGTCAATGCTTCTCAATTTTGTTCTCTCCTACCTTCTAGAACTGGAGGTGGTTCGGAAAAGATCTCTTTTCGAAGCCCTAGAACTACACAAAGGTTAGGAGTTTTTACTTGCAGAGCAGGATCAACTTATTTGTCTCTAAAACACAATTTTTGTGCTGTCAAGCAGGTTTCCAGCTCTTTCAAACGTATGGCTGAGAAGAAGCTACTTCTCTTTTAAAATTTTGAGAACCATGATATCTCTCTTTGCACGGTGTTTTGTTTTTCTCTAACGTGTGTCTTATACCACGTAATAAATTATTATTATTATTATTATTATTATTATTATTATTATTATTATTATTATTAAGATTAAACACTCTTCTAAGCAATCTTGATGCTTTTGAAGTCAAACAGAGCTGGGCATATTCATATCAAACCGGACACTTCAAATGAAATTGAACACTCACCTAAGCAAGCTTGACGTTTCTGAAATCAACTAATCATCTCCTATATCAGGCGCGCCATTGATTAAGCATTGACTCTCCGAGACGGTTAGGAAAATTTTTTCGTTCAAGCAAAGTTTAGCATGACTTCCATGGGGACTTTTAAATTTGGCGGCTCACAGACAGCTGTCGGTACACCCAGCTGTTGCGTTACACCCGCACCTCGTCTACGAAGACGAAGCCACGCCAGGCTTCGTCAGTCTCGACCTCGGCTCGCCCTCGGCGGCTCGGTCCGGCCTCGTCAGCCCGTTACCCGTCTCCGTGTCCGCTACCGTATCCACCCTGTTACGTAATAAAGATATAAGCCATCTGTATGTAAGGACACAAGAAAGGAACTCCCTGCTTTCAAGATAGGCCCCTAGAACCTTTAACTTGATATGGAGGTCCCGGGGAGATTCTTGTGATACCTAATGAATTTGAAGTTTTTATTTAAAATAAATTTATTTCTTTAAAATAGTCAAAGTTTTCTCCTTACTAACTACCTAGTTAGCTAGTAATTATTACTCCTCCCAACACGCATCCTACTTCGGACGATCTGACGATTGCCGACCCGGAAGACTGCCAGACCCTTACAGGTGAGCGACTTCCGTTGTCGATCGACTCTTTCTATTGCCCCTCGCGGTGTAGATCGTATTTGAAAATATATTTAATATTTATATTAAATTCAAAGCTAAATCGCGCGTAACATCATACAAATCCATTTCTTAAGCTGTGAGCAATATAGTTTTCGCGAAGGCCTCGTGGGAGACTTTGCTCCAAGATCAGCGTGGGCTGGCGTAAATAATAGCTTGACCGTACACTGTGGGCTACGCACTCCCGTTTCAGAGGCGGCTAGGGGTATTCCCCTACAGGAAGGGGTTAGATACGTTTGTCCCACAAATGGATATTGTACTAAAGATCTGTACACAGGGAAATACCTAAGGACATTAGTATGTATAGTAATCCTTCTCATTTCTTTAATAGTCCTGGCGACGAGATCCCACATTTCAACGGCTCCCTTTATATCTAGGTTGGTACTTCGTATAATTCATTGTTATTTTTATTTGGTGAATCTTTTTTATTTTGAACCTAGGTAAGAATCGATTGTCTTGACGAGGCTGGCCTGGCAATTGCGGCAAAGCTCGCTTTCCACCCAGACAGCGAGACTTCTGACATGAAGCTCACGTTAAAGGTCTGGGCGTCTCTGTTCAAGAGAACGACCAGACCACATGGCTTCCACGGGCAGATGTAGGTTTCACTTTTCGGCCACATCAGGCTACGTCCTGATGTGGGCCTTTTATGCAATTCACGCGATTATTTTCGATGGTTTTTGCTTAGCCGTGCTGAGATCCGAGATACGAGAAGCCGGAAGAGATCTTCCCCCCCCCCCCGAAGGTACTCTAGGGAGATCAACGGATCAGCTTATCCAAAGAAGGTTCGCTCCCGAGAGGGATGACAGCGTCATCTCCGGAGTTTTCCTTCACCAACCGGTCTGAGACTAAGGCTTCTCCGCCTGCAATGTCAGTCCTTCCCATAATATTAGTCTTTCACTCATTTTTAGCTTCATGGATCGCGCCCACGTTATTTGCTTCATTGCATTACACATATTTCCGCCGACTGTGAAATAAGGACTCGTTCGCCATATAGTCATGACTCTAAATAAAATAATAAAACAGGCCTCTGCACAAGGTAGAAAAAAAGGATATCGAATTTCAATCCAGTAAGTCTTTCCTGCAATCGGAACTTATTCGAAGGAGTTCATAAAGTTATCCAGCTTTAAATAGCGCAAGGTTCCGACGCACCTGGTTAGCAGAACCCGTCTAGCGGACCCTATACACACCAGACGTCTGCTGTTTAATTAGAGTGCGCTGGCGACTTGTCACCCCGTCCCCGCGTAATCACGCATGTTGCAAGGCCAGGGGAATCAGGGACGGCTCTTCTAAAACGACAGAGTCGTACTATCGGTGGTCCTGGCAGTCGTACTACTACAGCGCGACCCCATAAATTTCCTCGTCACACAGATTACAGCGTGCAGAGGCGACCGACCAACTGTCCGACCAACTGTCCGACCAACTGTCTGACCAACTGTCCGACCAACTGACCAACCAATTGTCCGACAACTGACCTACCAACTGGCCGCAGATAATAAATTATTAGGACAGACACTGTCTTTACACTGACCAAGAAGACGGCAGATTAATCTGGCCACACAAGATGACAACATGTCAATCCCGATAGTGGAGTCTTACACTTCGTACTACACGGCACCCACCACAATAATTTGCAGCCTAGCCAACTTACAATGTGCGGCAGCCTTCCTGGTAGTAGCCACTCTGGGAAATATGAAAATTATTACACCAGAGACACCACTGTGTACTTCTTGACCTCAGAAGTCTCCTACATAATCCGCTTATAGCGCTGGCGACATGGCACAACCGTTACCCGCCGTTCATCATGTACGCAGACACCTCGCGGCATATCCTCTTGCCCCAGGAAAATATCCTGATAACGCAGTCCAGGGACCAATATGTTTATTTACTAAACAATATAAAGACAGTGAAACTGTTAAGTGTTTGCAGTAAGAAACATAGACTGAAATGCAGTCTTTGGAGGTGAAGAGATATATGAAAAAAGGTCTTCAAAATACTTTCAAAATTTTTAAGATTTCAACTCTCCTACAGAAAAAAGGAATTCAGAAAAAAAAACACATCAGGCTGAAACCTTATAGTAGAACTAAGAGTGATCATATCATACATAAGTACTACCATAGACTAGCCATCAATATTCTTGCTTTGCCTGGGTGTGAAATTCACTCCCAAGCACACTCATCCCACGGCGCCTTACTCCACTTCGCTATGGTGCCTAGAAATGTCTTAAAATCAAAAATCGACCTTTTCTTATATCTACAGTGCATATTTCGAACAGCTTCCAGCTATATAAAATACCTCATGCATTTTGTTTGAACTAGAAATAGGCTTTGATATCAGACTTTAAATTTAAAAAAAATCAAATTTGTTCCACACACTTCACTATTTCAAAATCTTTCTTAAAAACTTATTAATTCTTTTAACAACCGTAAGTTAGAATAAAAGCACGACATAGCATGGAGACATGAAATAGTCTCTGTAAAATACGTTCAGTGTAGCCACTCTACATTTGGGGACTGCTGATGCAAGTTCGTTTCCTACAATTTTTGAAAAAAGCTTACAGTCAACATGCCTTTCAGGAGAAGCTAAACCACGCTCCACTTCCTCACTAGTTTAAAAAGATTCTTAAGACAAGTATAAATCGTACTAACATTTGCAACATTCTTGCATTTTTCTTCAATTTACTAAGCAAATTTTCTTCATAAACCCTTAAAAATGGTCTAAAACTGATTTGTAAGTACATGTGGAACGGAGCAAAGCTTTTAAAACATTTTGCCTAAGTAGCGACTCAAACCCGCTACCATTCGAACGATGCAGCGCCTTGTAGCAATGCACTATGTACTCCTATAACAATTTCTAACGCAGAATCGATCCTTTCACTATTTGGCGCCCTGCTTCCAAAGCATGATTTTAGCTGCGAATTCCTTACTTCTATTTTCACTTAATTTTTTACTTTACGAAACTTTAAAAACTAAAATCAATTTAAATCCCGAACTATTGTTTACAATTATTAATTTTCGAGAAATTTACCAATTTTGAAATGCTCAAGTTTGTGGTAGAAAGAATTTACAGAAAAGTTGGACCATGAGATGTCAGAAACCACTAAATCAACAACAAAGAATAATTTATATTCTGATCTAAAATAGCTGAAATTTGAAGTAAGATCCAGGATGGTGCAGTGCAAACACGCGTGACTGGAAATCTACACATGGTTCGAATCTCACCCCAGGTACAAATTTTTGCTTGTCTTGTAAGTGATTTGAAACACAATAATATGAAAAATATGCCTCACTAGCGCACTGGCAAGTCTTCTGACTGCAAATTTTACTGTGCAGGTTCGGATCCCGCCAGGGGTACAATTTTTGCGACTACGCCCACTAGAATATTTGAGACTCAGCTTGCATCATATGCAACCTTCTAATAAATTGAAGAAGAGTCAGCGCTCATAAATAGCAAATAACGCCATAAACTAGCAAGAGCTAAATGCATGAAATTTAAAGGTTTCAGAAAAAAATATTTACATCCTAGACAAAGTTTGCCAAATAGGACGCATAAGACCTTGATAAAATAACTGCTTAATAGAATTGGTGTAGGAACAAAGTTCACTTTTCAAATCGCATTGAGCTTAAATAGCCTAACAGCAGATCATAGCCAACCAACGTTTAGAATCTACATGAATGATGGAAATAACCATCACAAACTTCTCAAACTTAGAAAATTGTTATTAGTTTAGGTGATTACAATTAAGTAATTTCAAAATCACATGTAGAATCCTCAAATTTAAATGAATTTCTAACGAGTAGATTCTGATTAAAAAAAACGTTCAAATTACAACAGTTTTATCTTTAGTAAAAGTGATCATGAATTCATTCGTTCAAAAAAATCCTAAAGACTACACATAACGAAAGCTCGGAACCTTTTCATGAAATTACTTTTGCGCGCATTCGACTACACTTTTAATAACAGGATTTCTTCCAAATTGTCATAAATACTGATCTAACCATTAGATTCTTATAGAAGTTAGTAATAAGACTATAACACACTATAGACACCCAAAAGTTAAATTTACCTTTTCAGTAACTTTAGATTTCAATATTTTTATTCAAAAAATCTTCTAAAATTAATTTTGTTTAAATTTTTAAAAATAAACCATCGAAGACGATTTGTCGTTGCCGTGTTTATAGGTTTGTTATAATTCTATTATGCTACTTTCGATGAAATCCGGGAGAGTTAATGCTACTCTGAGTGAGCTGGTTTACCGCAGTTTTTTCAGAGAAAGTTGCGTAAATCTTCAAAAACTCGGAAGTAACATTAGCAAGTATACAAGATTTTATGCCTCTATACTATTATACAAGGTATAGCCCATTTTTCTTTATACATGGAAGAATGGGTGAAAGCATCCTCAATTTGCCGTCCACACTCGCATCTGCTGTATACGCATTCGCCGACCAATTCACTGTTGGCCTCAGCGAGAGGCGAAATTGGAGCGAAGACGGAGCTCTACAAATCAAGACACGACCAACTGCATAAGGTATTCCCTACGGAACTTTCCACTGGAGATTTAGCACTGCAACATGACCATGCTATGTGTCCAAAACTTACAAGCCAGTGGAAATGTCCTTTCATGGTCGAAGTATTCGATCGACAAATATAAGATTTCACGACCTTGTTAATCGCCAAAAAGCGATAGACAGTTCAATATCAATCGCCTAAAAATATATTTTAGCACGACGTTCTATGAACAATAAAGAATTTCCTACAACTTAATCAAGTTGTTAGAATTTTCTTAAGTAAGTTTGAATTTAACCTCACTGCCGCCTCAGCGCAAAGTCATAGGAAATGTCCTTTGAACGGCGATTCAAAGAATTCTAGAAAGCGTCATAAAAAAAAACACACCTCTTTTCTAAGCTCCGCCTCTGTGTCAACCGCACAATGAACTTTGCTTGAAAAATTCAGGCTCACACTTGACAAACCGTTCTCTATATGATACATAAAAATGCCAATGACGTTATGTATTTTTGCGTTTTCATAGAAATGTTACTCAAACAAATTTCACAAATGTTCAATTTTGTATTCGGGCAATTTGACTTGAACATCGTCTCATTCCACCCTTAATCTCCAAGCTCGGGGACAAGCTTATTCTCAATGAATGTGCAGATCCGCCTGCTTCTCCTGGTTAGGCATCCAACCAACAACATCACATTGTGACACCTTCTATCCTCAACTTCCATCATACAGTAGAAGCTAATAGCGTAACTACTTTGTAGTTCCTATTTTTCCTTCTTCCGTAAATATGCAGAATATGCTTTCTCTCGGATATGATTCGTATGTAAACACGATGGCGATGTTCCTAAGCTCGAGGGCGAGCTTTATCGAGGAATGGAGATGTCGGATCACAGACAGCTGTCGGTACACCCAGCTGTCGCGTTACACCCGCACCTCGTCTACGAAGACGAAGCCACGCCTGGCTTCGTCAGTCTCGACCTCGGCTTGCCCTCGGCGGCTCGGCCCGGCCTCGTCAGCCCGTTACCCGTCTCCGTGTCCGCTACCGTATCCACCCTGTTACGTAATAAAGATATAAGCCATCTGTATGTAAGGACACAAGAAGGGAACTCCCTGCTCTCAAGATAGGCCCCTAGAACCTATAACTTGATAAATTCATCTGCTCCAACAAGTGAGCGCACTGTTTGAAATTCTATAATTTTTTACTTTTCAAGGAAAAAACCCTTGCCTTAAATCTTAATCTGAAGTATAGTAAGGCAGCAATTTTTAGGCTCTCAAAAGAAGAGATCACGCCATGCACTCTCTGCACTCCGGAAAATTTACTTCGATGGTTAGCGTAACTGTGCGCTTTCTCACTGCTATCAATCAAAAATCGCGATATCCTGGACACGTGCATGGCGTAATCTCTTGTTTGAGCGATAAAAAAACTGTCGCCTTCCTGCACTTTGTAACAAATTCCAAACCATTATTTTTCGTAGAAATATAAATTGTCATACCATATAATAACGCAGGGGCGCGTGTAGCGCAGTTGGAGGAGGCGCCGGCTGTCGCGTGTACCCGATACCAGGTTCCTGGTTCGGATTTCCGGCCCAGACCAACCAAGCCTTCGATCCCTACGGAGTCGGTGAATTGGTACCAGACTTGTCTGGGCCGGATAGAGCGCTGACTTGTTCATCGGCTTGCCACCGCAAGTCATTGTTTGGCGAAATACGCATTCAAATCGCCTCCACGACATCCCGTAGAAGTAGAATGCGCATCCCAAAGGGGATTGAGTAACGCCGTCCTTTATCCTTTTATAATAAAGCAACATCGAGGCCATTCTAAGGCTATGACTGTTTACTAGAGGCTTCTGGCTTTCAAGGACGCAAACCGCGACCTCTGGCTGGATAACGGCATGGTGGGGAATTTGAATCTAATTCTTTCGGATTTAAGCGCTGCACCCTGCATATAAAAAGTCGAAAACGTCTGCACTTCATCTGCGTCCAAACCACGCCACTTTAGCCACAGCTCTTCCTCTCTATGGAGCATTGGTCTGCAACGTACCAGAGCTACGGCACGTAGCTCTTGAACGTAAAAGAGAAGCGGCAAGGTCACTTGGTGAAACACTTGACCGGGAAACGTCAAGAAGTCGGGAGTCCAAGTGTCATCCAACCACGGAAGGAAATCGGCTAATAAAACTAAGAAGCCTAAACCAAGCCCTAACAGTCCTCTTGCGTTTTCCTTAGTAAAGTTCAGTATCACCGCTCTGTCCTAGTGCGGGGTGAGCATCCGCTAGGGAAATGAAATGCTCTGTCTCCTGTTGGCTGCGTATTGGAAATATAAAAGTCCAACAGGGGCCGTACCATTCCCACCTTTCTTCCTGTATTGGGCTCTCGCGTGTAGCAAAATTGCTCGTGTTTAGTTTATGTACTTCAAGACAATCTATGAAATCTCTCTTGCCATCAAGAAGAAAACGCCAAAAGAAGAAGACTTCGCCGTCTCGTGCTTACATTGTTTACGATAATACTTTAAGAAAGAAAAGTATTTCAAAGCCAAGACAACAAAATAATGGTCACTCCGTAAATTGATGCCTAAATTTTTAATTTCCCTTATTCGCCGCAACGGAGTGGCGTTCTACCCCCCCCCCCCGCCCTTTAAAAAGAGGCCTGAGAAATGTCTGCGTCTCCACTATCTCGTAAGGCTGCCACTGGACTCTCGCAAGCCCAGGGGGTTGGGGTGGGCGAGCCATGGTGACGAGAGGGCAGAGCCCTCGACCCCCATTCGCCGCGGACCTAACTCGCGCGTTGCAATCGCGCCAGCTTCTCCTTCTTTCGCGAATGCCAACCGCGTTTTGGGAGAATGGAGTGGAATGCTGCGGGAGCGGGATGACATCGCCTACCTCAAGCTCTCCCCATTTCATGAATACAGCCACAAGAGAGGTACCGGCCGCAGACTCATAGGAGGCCTCAAATAGTGCTACGGAACGCATGACGAAGTCCGGAAGCACCTTCTCAGAACTCAGCTTTATTCTACCCATGACAAACAAACTGCAGGACCTCCATCTTCAATGCAGTACTCCTCTTTAGTGTGTTTCTATCGTGAAAATTTCACAATTCGTTTAAGACATGCATTTTAAAACATGAGATTTATACTGCGTAAGGACGATCCAAACTGGCTGACAGTGAGACCAACAATCACGGCAACTCTTCGTACCGGTCGGAGCAATACTGAGACCCGCAACCCCCGTACATCAAAACATGACCAAGAACCTCAACATGAGACGCGGAAGGAGAATAGATGGTAGCACTGAGTGGAAGTGAGAAAGAATGGTTGTCAGCCGACGATTCGTTGCAGGAGTTTCGGTTGCTTTTCGCCAGCACATACATTCCTCATCGGAGCGTAGCTGTGCCGATAGGGAAGGAGACATTCTCGTAGGCGCACAGCATGCACATGTCGATCGCTGCCACAACGGTGGTGCCCTGAATCGCGAATCCGTTGACGGCCCCGAACGACGGCCCTCGCAGCGTATCCAGCTCCACGTTCTGACTCAGCAACTCTGACAACCACTGCGACTGCCGAGTACCCGAAGAGATGTTCGTCCTAAAAAACATTGAAGTCACATTGATCGCAGTTGCACCTCCGTGAACTTCTGATGGCTGATAATAAGGTAGTGTGTGAGAGAGAGGGAAAAAGATAAAGAGAAAAGTGTGAGAGAGAGAAAAGGAGCTCCTTACAATAAAGCGGTGTACAACCAACGATTAGATCTTAATTCGATGAGAGGAATCTGCAATTCCAGCCGTCCGCTGAGTACTCATCGAAAGGAAATGCAAAAACAATCACGCGAGTGTGACTTATGGAAAAGAAAATCGATTTGAAGTCCGAAACCTCAAGGTATCTCTGGGCTCGGATATCTTATCAGCCTTCGGAGATGCGTAATGAGTTACTGAAAACAGCTGAAGCCGTAAGCACATTGGAAGAGCAAAAGATTTTCTCCAACACTTCTAATTAGAGAATTAGAAATGAAAACATAGAGACCGCGAAAGCCTTAGCCATGAATTAACCTTTCCCGTCGCAAATTGATTTAAGGAGGTGGTCTTTTGGTGTCGAAAAAACATAGTCGAAGAGTAGACTTGCAGTGAATATATCCCCTCTAAACGTCCACCAAATTAGTAAACGTTCTGTATGCGGAATGGGTTAATCTAGCATAAATGAGGCATTAGATAGCAGAACATGACGGGTTTTCATCAACTTCGCTTTTTCGACTATGAAGCCTGGAGTTGTCAATTTCTTCCTAACAACGTTTCAGACCATGGTTCTTTATCCAGGCTAGGAGTGAGAATGCTACATTCTTATACATACGTCTCTAAAACACCAAACATTCTACACAATAACGCGTTACAGCGTTGGGATTCACGGGAGAAGATGGAGAATCCAAAGACTTCAACTATGGTCTTAGGAAAAAGAAAACCATACTACGTAAAGAAATGCATTAAATGTGTAACAAGCACTCAGGCTTGAAGAAGAATTAGCGGTCTCCACAAACTGTGTTCGTAGAGGTGGAAACAAGAAATAAACGAATGATGAAGTCTCTAGAACCTACGTGATGATCGAAGACACATCCCAGTGGACTAAACTACCGTCGGCAGATGCACACACGAAGTGATCTCCACATTCCGGATGGAACCCTACCTGAATTTGACGCTTGAAAAGGGGCAGATGAGTTACCTAAATGATAGAAACCTGAGTAATAGTGGATGTTGACACGTCGAAGGAGTTTGTGACCAAGTCGTGAGAGACGCCTCTCACGTCGCAGAACCCGACTGTACCAAGATCCGTTCCAAACGACACCTGTAATTTGCAGCACAATGAAACGAATATAATCACCGTCGCGAAGAGAAGTATCGAAGACTCACCAGACTCGCTTGGGCAGGATGGTTCGCCAGTGTGGTGACCGCATCGAGCCGTCTCTTTGATGGCACGAATACATTGCACGGCTTCGAGGATTTCGACCGGCAGTCCCACATCAGCACTTGGCCAGCGGAGTGGCCAGACACCAACAGAGACCCTCCTGAGAGGGTGCAAATGGACCGTACTCCAGAATTCCCCTGCACGAACGGGTACGGAGTAGAAGAGAACAAGATAAGTAACGGGAACTTGTCACGAGTGATACCAGCATACAACGTTGATACCTACCTTGGAGAAGACAGAACCGCTTCCAGACTCAATGTCTACCTTCGCGAGAGACCCATTTGACGAACCACTGGAGCCATGTGCGCAGCTCATAATGAGTCAAAAAGTTAGAAAAACCGAATTTTACCTTATGATATTGTTGGTGTCGAATTCGCAGAGAACGCGCGAGTTACCTTTGCCATGGAGGTTTGAAAACTCCTTCACCTAAACGCGACAAATGACGGAATGCGGACATCATAAGCGAGGACTAATTCATTCATCGATCTTCACTGACCATGAAAGTCGCTCAAATGTCGACATATGAACCTGAGGTGCCGATCAGTAGACTAACATTCGTTCTTTTTTAATAGCAGCACGGTCTATTAAGCGAATTGCTGAGTAAAACGTAACTAGGAGAGCGGAAGGAAAGCGCTATGCGATCGATCAGCGGCGTTGTATCCCTGTCAGCATTTACCACTTAAGTATCAAGTAAAGAATGTCGCTTTGCATCAGTGTCAAGTCAAGAATATAGCTTAATAACAATAATAGACTAATATTTTAGAAGTGAATTCTTTGACACACGTAGATGGAATAGCGCTCATAAAAGCTACCTCCACTGAAATATTTAAGGATTGAATTTTTCAACACCACCGACTTTCCTAACTGGAATCATTTTTTGAACCCATTTTGAAGTGAGAAATAGAGTACCACAAAACAAAGTCATAAAAGGCGAAGATGCCAGAGATACCTAGTGTCGCGAACAATCTTCACTAGACGAACTTTATCGAAAACAGTGGACACAGTGGAGTCTAAAAGGTTTAACAGAAACCTCAAGAGCTACCTATGTGAATATACACAGACACCGATATAAATACAGATATTTATGAAAGAGCAGAAAAGACATACCTTAGCTAATTCATCGTCCCTACCATTAAGCACCAGGATTTGTCCATTGCTAAGCGAAACACACAGGAGTTCGGAAGAGACTGAACTGAAACAAAAACGCTGATGAAAATACAATAGGAAACGGAAAGCACCTCTGCTATACAATGTACCGCGTCCCACTTTGAACGGAACATGATTAGGCACGACTTCTGATTGCAACAGAAAGTTCTGAGGATTAATTTTTGCCCTTTTCACACTAGAGTTTACTGTTCTAGCACAATCATAATGTGGGGGTTGGCCTCCGCTAGGAAAGCGAAATATTCTATCCTACCACAGGTTGCATATCGAAAATAAGCCTGCCAGGGCTTACACCCCAACCCCAACCCGGCTTAAACAAAACAACCCGGTAAACGCTTAAACAAAACACATAAAAGGCTGATGCTGCGGTGCAGGGTACGCGGTAGGGGTTGCTTTTCATGAGTACGTCACGAACCACAAACAGGCAAACTAAACCTTCCATTCCCACAGGATTTACAGAATTAGTGTCACGCTTGTTGGGGAACGAAGACACACTGACCCTCAGGCTCCTCCGAAATCAACGTATAGGTCCAAAAGCCTTTCAAGGTCCTCCCAAAAGTCCACTTAAAGCCGAGTGCAAAGCCCACTTTTAAAGGCGTTTCATTACGCCAATCTTTATCGTTCGCCGTACTATCAACATATACAGAGAATTCTCCGAGAACCTAAAGAAAAGACGGTAATGTTCTCGGAATGTGAAGAAGAAAGAAGCTGTAATTATGGATCTCGAAGACCTAAGAGAAGGAGATGTCTAAGAAAAACGCCTAATATTTCAAGAAATCGTTCAAGTGAAGAAACTCACAAACAAAACTCCCTCAGGTCAATTACAGACCTAACAAACTACTACACGAACTACATCAGTATTTTCATGTTTTCTTCTAGCTTCACACGCGACCTTCGACAATATAGTAACGGGAAGACAGGCCCCTGACCTTAAAGTAGGTAAGTGTAGGACACAATGACATCTCAGCGGGATAAATACAATTTTCGACCATACACAGCGGCTTCAAATCCACGGTCCAGCTGCTGAGCTCTAGTCAAGGGCTGAAAACAGCGCAAACACAGCAGCAATACTAGCTTCTAAGCCGCCCAGGTGTCGTCACCACTAACCTTCGCGGAAATTCTACCAACATGTAACCATTTGCTACAACTTTTACCCACCCACCCCCCCCCCTTCCTTCCTCTTCTATGAACCACCTCTTCTTCTTCGCCCACAATGACAGAATACGTCCTAGACCGTGAGAAGCTCAACAATATTTATTGGGTGCTTCTCTTACACCGAAAAATTTTCAACACTACTTGTGGCAGTACTTGATGAGCCGCCAGGATAAGCTTTAATAGGAGTATAATATCAATGGACGAGCTTGCATTGACCGAGGATAAGGGTATCAAAGGACCGAGCCGACAGCACTGCGAGGATTGTAGCCCAAACGCGAAACTGAGAAGGCTCAGGCAAGACAAACGAGAGAGCGAAAGCATATTTTCCGGCCGTTGAAGTCTCCTACACAGGGACGTCCTACGACATTATAGTCACGGAAGGGCAGGCCCCTGATCTTAATGTAGTCAAAAATGTTCACAAGAGCACCAGAAATAAGGCCTCTGTGGATAATTGATGCGAAGACAGCAGTTCATCGGGCAGTACGGTGTTACAGCGCTTCAAAAAGGCTTGGTTGAGAACCAGACCCTATCACGAGCAGAAACTGAACCCGCATTTTCCTCATAGGAGTTTCTCTGGCACTATTGTACTCCCACGACTCCAGAGATCGAAGAGAGGACGGAAAAAATTTCGCCCCGGGGGGGGGGGGGGGGGGGTTGGAGTGCTGATTACGAATCTGACATCCGTTTCCCTATTACGGTAGGTGTCGGTGGCTAACGTGATGATCGTTGATTTGGCCCTAACTTCGTAATGGGGGGCGGGGGTGACATTTGAGATGACGATCACGAATCTGACATCTGTTTTTGGTTCCCGGGTTCAGATCGACGAAGCGGTGTAAATGGACTCGAGGGTGGTCACCATGTAGGACACCCCTATGCAACGTCTTGTGTTGCACAAAAATAAAAATTTTATGCAGAACTGGAGTGTTCTGTACCAGTGGTGAACTGAATTAGGGCATTTCTGATGGCTGGACATCCGTGTGCTATACGTATGCTCTCGCAAAAACGTCGAATATTCGAACGGCTTTGAATGCCGAAAATTTTCGAGCATTCGAAATCGAATGTATTTGAAAAACGCGATTTTTCTGAATAATCGAATTTGAATACTTTCGAAATACGCGATTTCTGTATACTCGAATTCGAATACTTTCGAAAAACGCGATTTTTTTTTGAACATTCGAATTCGAGTGAAATTCAACCGAATACCTATTCGAATGGGTCATTCGAGCATAAGTACAGGGTGGCTGAAAAGTTCGGGCAATTTTTTGTGGTACTACTTTTGGCTTTGAAATTGAAGTTTTTGGTTGTTTCTGTTGCTTCCGTTGTATTCCTCGCGCAATTTTGATCTAGAATGTGTTGCTCCATTTTTCTTATCTTCAGTTGTGATTGTGATATGTTTCGTGAAAGTCAACGTGTCACCGTCGTCGAGTTGCACAAGGCGGGAATGAAGACCGCGGTCATGGTTCGGACAACCGGCTTCCAACAAAGGATCGCCTACAAGACTGTAAAGCGCTACAAGGAGACTGGCGGATCCTCGGAGCGTCCCTGCAGCGGCCGTCCCACCACAGCGACATCACCGGAGAACATCAACAAGGTTCGTTGTCGCATTCGCCGCAATTCTGAGGTGTCCATGAAAAAGATGGCTATGGATCCCGGGATCAGTAGAGAAGGAGTCTGACATATTGCCAGGAGAAAGCCGGGATTACGCACTACAAAGTCGCTCGCATTCACTTTCTCAACGACGAAATGAAAGCTGAGAGGTTGAGGAAATGCAGGCGAAGGCGTCGGCTGGTCGGCGGTAGTCGCTTGTGGAGGATGCTGTTCACCGACGAGAAGATATTCGCGGTCCAGCCGGTTCACAACCGTCAGAATCGCCGGCAACTGCTCAAGAAGGGTCAGCAGAAGACGACAACAGCAAGGACCATCAGCCGCAGTCATTTTCCAGCCTCGGTGATGCTTTGGGGTGGGATATGCGCTACCGGAAAGACGCCACTGGTCTTCATGAGTGCAACGTCAAAATGAACGCCACCAGCTACCAGCAACGTGTCCTCCGCGACGTACTGGACCCGTGGGCGACGTACCATTTTCACGAAACTGGATTTTCTCCTCAGCAGGACTGCGCATTCCGCCAAATCCACGATTGCCGTTTGCGAGGAGCTCTTCCCAGGCTTTTGGAGCAAGGACATCTAACCATCCAACTCGCCTGATCTCAACCCGATGGATATTCGGTGTGGTCAGTCATGGAGCAGAAGATCTCTACTACAAGATACGCCACTGTTTAGCGGCTAAAAGCGGCGTTGATGCAGTCCTGAGACGAGATTACAGCGGATCAGTGTGCGACCATCGACATCGACTTCCCAAAGCGACCGCGAAAATGTATTGAAGCCAAAGTAGGCAATTTTGAGCACTTGTTGTGAATTTTTCTGTTGTATTCTGTTGTTATTGATCTAATGAAGTCGCTGTTATTTGTGTTTGCAAATCTGTTTCGTTTATGTAATTTTTTCGTACCGCTGAAATACTTTGAAAAATTGCCCGAACTTTTCAGCCACCCTGTATACTGTGTGCCAGGGCAAATATCCACGAGTAAATGGTGACCCCCTCCCCAACCCCGATGCCGCAGAGCGACTATGCGGCTATAAGCATGTCAGCAGTCGGCAAAATGTCCCCACATAACTCCCATAGACGAAGTCTGGAAGGAATCGATGAACATAACCTCGACATCCTTGGCCAGCCGTACCTACCGTAACCTTCCGTAATCGGCAGAAATTTCAATAAAGCATGTCAAATTCGCGATCAGCCCCAGGGCGAAATTTGGGCGATTTTTTTACCTCTACTCGACCTCTGTGGAGTGTCAAAAGTACAATGGTGCCGTTTCTCTCTTCACGTCAGTAATGCGGAGTGGCGTTTCTACACAGTGGTTGCACGATTTGGTAAGAAGGCATGTGTAGTCAAGTTACATCAGAAATGGCCTACCTCAGTTCACTGTAGGCGTAGAACACACCAGTGCTGCAAAGAATCCGGTTCCAAAAGCACAAACCGATTTGTAGGGCTGTTCCACATGGTGCCCCCCCCTCGACCCTATTTGCGCCTGAGGCAGCCACTAGACTTTCAGCTCCTTCAGAGCCTATCAGCACGATCGATTTGTGTCAGACGTTGACCGTTTGAGAGTGGGAGGTGAAGATAGTGTAGTGGCTGCTAATTCTGCCCTTGAGAAGAGCGTCGTGCTGAAGGACATGAGAACCGGTGTCGAACAATCAGCAGAATCGTTAAGCAGAACAACAGTCCCAGGACAGGACATTACTAGGGAGAGGAAAAAGCTGAACAAGACAAGCAGCTGCGCTTAAGCGATCTTAGGTTAGTGATGCGGCAAGGTTTCGTGTTCGACACGCCAGACACGGCGTTGATCGTGTTCGGAATACTTGTATCCAAAAATGGAAGAAAGAACATCTTAGCTCCATGTTTTCGGCAGGACGAAGATGGTGTGGTGAATAACGACAGATGTACGTTAGGCCTGTGTTATACTTCGGCGACTCGTCGGCGACGCTGTGTTGCGCGGGCTGCTACGCAGCGCGTAGCAGCCCGTCTAACACTGTCGCCGACTCGCCGACAACAGCGTCGCCGAAATATAACATAGGCCGGTACTAGTGTACTTTTGTACCGCACTAAATCTTGATCAAAATAGGTCTACTAGGGGTAATCTGCCATGGGAAGAACGAATATCGTAGTCGTTTTTTTTTTGCGGAAATGCCTTATAAGCGCGTTATATCAAGTTGAAATCGCCCAGGGCCTCGCGAAATAGCGCGCGCTGGTAAGAGACGCAGAGTGTGCGCCTCGGCGCAATGTGGCTCGGGGGGGGGGGGGTCACCCCCCTACACAACGGTTTGTGCTTTCTGAAACCGGAATTTTTTTGCAGCACTGGTGTGTTCTACCCCTACAGTGAACTGAGGTAGGCCATTTCCGATGTAATTTCACACACACGTATCCTTTACTAAGGCGGACAACCACTAGTAGGGGGGTGACCCCCCCCCGAGCCACATTGCGCCTGCGCCTCCTACCGATGCGCACTATTTCGCCATCTCTAGCCTGCAGCAGAGGTTAGCCAGAGCATAAGCCTTGAAATCTCGAAAAGCCTTGAAAGCTCTGTTCTGTGCTCTCCTCCGCTGACGCGGAGGAGAGCACAGAATTGGGCAGGGGAAGGGACTCCGGGGTGTGGGCTCACTAGCGCACCCGTGTTAAAATTTCTTTCATCCTGGAGTTCCCTGCCTTGCCCAGTACGGAAGCAAATAAGACGCGGATAGACAATTATAAACGGCGGATATCAGGACCGGCTCACCGTAACCGCAGTGCGGGTCGCGCCGAGACTTTGCTGTCTGCGCTCTCCTAGCTCAGAGATCGCGCGTCGGCGTCCACGCTGCGACGTCCGATCAATGTCTTGTGCGCCCGCGATGGCACCGTGTGCAGGTGGGTCGTGGTGCAGCAGGTAGAGGGTTCGCTTCATGCGAGGGATGTCGAGGGTTCGGTTTCCGTTCGTCGCGGTGTTCTTGCACTTGAGCTGAGTGTCTGAGATCTGAGAGGTTTCGACGTCTACACGACGTTGCGCGTTTTTTGCACATTGTTTCAGCCGTATGAGCTTCGCCGCTCGAAGAGCGCAGAACCCAGCCGCGGATTTCCCCTGAGCGACGAAAGCAGTTTCCATACAAGCAGTATTATGGCACACACCCTGGAGTCCCTTCCTTAGCCTGGCTCTGCGCTCGAAGAGCGAATTCAGCCGCGAATTCCCTCTGAGCGAAGAAAGTAGTCTCCATACGAGCAGCTTGCATGGCACACACCCTGGAGTCCGCTCGAAGAGCGCAGAACCCAGCCGCGAACTCCTCCTGAGCGAAGAAAGCAGTCTCCATACGAGCAGCTTGCATGGCACACATCCTGGAGTCCCTTCCTTAGCCTGGCTCTGCGCTCGAAGAGCGCAGAACCCTGCCGCGGATTCCCCCTGAGCGACGAAAGCAGTTTCCATACAAGCAGTATTATGGCACACACCCTGGAGTCCCTTCCTTAGCCTGGCTCTGCGCTCGAAGAGCGCAGAACCCAGCCGCGAACTCCTCCTGAGCGAAGAAAGCAGTCTCCATACGAGCAGCTTGCATGGCACACATCCTGGAGTCCCTTCCTTAGCCTGGATCTGAGCTCGAAGAGCGCAGAACACAGCCGCGAATTCCCTCTGAGCGAAGAAAGTAGTCTCCATACGAGCAGCTTGCATGGCACACACCCTGGAGTCCGCTCGAAGAGCGCAAAACCCAGCCGCGGATTCCCCCTGAGCGACGAAAGCAGTTTCCATACGAGCAGTATTATGCATACACCCTGGAGTCCCTTCCCTAGCCTGCTCGAAGAGCGCAGAACCCAGCCGCGAATTCCCTCTGAGCGAAGGAAGCAGTCTCCATACGAGCAACTTGTATGGCATACACCCTGGGTCCCTTCCCTAGTCTTGTTCTGCGATTGCACAATGGACGTCTCACCCGACGCCTAAGGTTACGGTGAGCCGATCCTGATATCCGCCGTTTATAATCCTGTGACGCGGATCTTTAAAACGAGGAGATAAGACTGCATTCACATTCGCGCTGTGTAGCTAGTCGCCACGGCGTGCCCACTCCCCCTCGGAGACGGCCGCGAGTGCGTGCTGGTAGGGGCGGAGTCTCTGCGTCTCTTACCAGCGCGCGCTATTTCGCAAGGCCTTGAGCGATTCTAACTTAATATAACGCGCTTATAAGGCATTTCCGCAAAAAACGACTATGATATTCGTTCTTCCCATGGCAGACTACCCTTAGGAGACCTAGTTTGAACAAGATTTAGTGCGGTACAAAAAGTACCTAGTGCCCATAGGCCTTACTCTTGTGGAGTGCATCGCGCACTCGACGCGTGGGCGACAAAGGAAGTAAGCAAGTAGATACCGGTGAATTGCTCTGCAGCTTTCGATACCGGTTCATAGTTTCCTGTTGAGGGATCGAACGCCCTTTCTGACTGAATAATCTACTGAATAACGCAAAATCGCCGACAGAAGAGACGCACCACATGTCACAAGGATCAACCTCAAGCTGAAAGCTGCACAGCTCCTCGAAGGGCTCTGCGGCCTCGGAGCCGTCGCCACACAGCTTCCACAACGCCACGCAACGTCCCTCAGAATATCCAAGCCAAACGACACGATCCGTCTTCGGAAGAAATGCGACCTGTTGCAAAAGTGGACTGTGACAAGCGAATAAGCAGGCACTGCGAAACGAATGCTGGCCGACTACCTTCCTAAGTTTGGTGAAGGTGGACTGTGACATGTCCTTCTTGTTCTTCTCGGCCTCCACATTATCGTCTGGAGGCAGAGTGAAAGTGGAAGACCCCATCCTGCCGATTTCGATCGCTCACTACACGACGTGCCCTGAAGGATTTCAACTGCAGCTGGCACACTCCTTCTTTTTAACATCGAGGGATGCGGAAGATAGAGGGTTGACGCCGGCTGCCTTCACGTCTCAAATTTCGACAGAAATGCGGAGCTAACGGTTGTGCGAAGGGCGAAGAATGCCGCGCTCCAATCTGCCAATGGCGGCTCGAAGTTACGGCTCGCCGATCGCCGCCGTGACTGCCGCGCCGCGACGTCGCCAGCGATGCATCGCGGCCCGCTTCTACTACACTGCGACGCCCCTTCAGAGTCGGGGCATGACTTCTGCCGTGCCTGAGGGAGGAAATCCCAATGGCGGGGGTGGGGGAGGATCACCATGAAGGGCAGCCCTACACAACGTTTTCTGTTGTGGTTTATGCAGCATTGCTGTGCTCTACACCTATGGTGAACTGAGCTAGGTCATTTTTGATTTAGTTACCAACAGGCACGTGTCTTCCACTCGACGCTACATTTACTATGCTGAACTTTCCACGGGAGAGTTGTCGGGGGCGGGGCGACGGGCTTCGGGCGCGGAACTCACCATGGAGCGCGCTTTAACCGATGCCACCTCCAGGGATTATGGCAACCACCCAAAGTTGGAGGGAAATCGATGGCTTATTTCATCTTATACACCTGCCCGTCGTTTTAGGTGATACGCAGGACGCAGGACTTATCCATTGCAGTGGTCGAGAATTAATTATGTTGTCGAAATCTCACCTATTCGCTTTTAAAAGAAGTGGGTTTGGAAACGAGGTAGAAATCGGTTTTAAGGGCACCTATTTGTCCTCGTGTGTCTAGTTCGCAGGAGAATGTTGTTTTGTACACTACCAGCCATAATGAAATTCCACTGCGCTTGTCGTGACGCTGGTGGTCGCTCCCCCGTCGAAGCATCGGCGGAGAGGGGGGAACGCACCCACGCCCCGGCTTGGAGCCCTCCTAGAACTGCCGCTCGCTAAGGGTACCCGCCCTAAGACCACGTGGTGTTGTTGCCCATATACCCTATGCGGATCCAATCTGCCGCGGTGTTAAGGTATGATCCCAATCCAACACACTTCCATGAAACACCTTGCAACGAGCACAGGACTCGACATTTGCCCAGGGGTACCCCTTTGGTCGAGGCGTCCCCCAACCTCTGGCGGTCCCCCTGGAATTAGACTGGCTCGCACTCTTCGATATATTCAACCGACACGAGCTTGACAGACCATATTAAATAGATAGCAACTATAGACTATATAAGTTTATGATAGACTAACTATTTACGGTACAATATACAAAACCTACTAAGAGACTCTACGGGTTAAGGGAAGGCCGCATCCAGCCTATCAGGGCCTAGCAAAACCGACAACCCGCCTGCCATGGCCGGCCCTGCCCCTGTGGCGTATGCCAAGTCAAGGGCGACGGGGCCGGTCAGACGACCGGCGTTACCTACTGGTCACAGGAAGTGGACGAGGCGACGAAGGCTGGAGAAGTCGAGCATGACGACCGATGGACACTCCAAGATGACGGCAGCACTTCGACGACGTAAGCCGGACGACTTCTTTGACCTCGCGCTAAGGCGTAGCCTTCCTCGACGGCAGCAGACGGTAGCGGACGATGGAGACTAGGAGACGACCGCCAGCGGGAGCGGCGAGCCGACGATTGACTGGTAGCCCGGCTAGAGCGCTCAAGGGCGCGCTGCCCTGCGTCTCTAGCCGTTTCCAGAAGCTTCCTGCCTAGGTGACGCGTTGGCGCAGGCTTCGACGTGTCAATCGACGCGTTTTGACCTGTTGACCCCCGCAGCGACCGTACAGTCGTAAGGAAGTCACGACATTGGGGGCCGCGACGAGAAGACCCACTAGGTAGTTGTGGCCTTGCTGCTTACCTACTAAGAAATAGACACGTCAAGCATCGAAGACTACTTGGTTGACTTTTGGCGGCGGCGTGGCGAACGATGCCACGGTGCGTGCGCCGCAGGGTGTGACAGGTGCGGCCCAAGGTCGGGTTAGCATGACGAGACATTTGGGGCCAACGTGCTTGCCCACGAGTTAATGACACATGATAAACGAGAAAGTAACTAGCTAAGTGAAAACATAACAAAAACACGACAAAAGAATAACAGGATTAAAACCTCAATGGGATAGAGGGGAGATCTGTAACTATACCGGTAGAGTGAGGTAACGGGTTATGTGAAGCGTAGTGGGTAAGTGAAGATGGAAGTGAAGTGAAGTGAAGTGGGTGTTGAAGTCTACGATGGACGAACTACCATGGACGAGACTATGGGCGACTACGACGGACGTTGAAGTGAAGTTGACGTTGATGACGATATAAGTGCTATATACAGCTATATACAGGTCGGCGACTCGAACGGCAGAAGTGGAAGTGAACGGCAGCTCGACAGGAGTTAAGGCTGGAGCGGCACGGACAACGAACGCACAGCGCGAGTAAGAACACCAGACCTGAATAAAAGGCTGGGAAGCACTGTGTTAGGAATAGAAAATGGAATAGAAAAAAGGAATAGAAAATGAAAAGAATATATTGGTTGTATAATAAAGATATTGAGATGATAAAGGGTGTATATGTAGAAATAATATATAAGGATTATAAAAGGAATAAAGTGTGAGAGCAATATAAGAAAGGAATGAAAGAAGAAAATAAAGAAGAAGCAAATAGAAATGAGAGTAAACATACCATATTAATCCTCAGCGAATGTTTCTTCCTTCGAGCTTCAGTTTTTAGAGGTGGTAACGCAGTCATGCTTCCTCTTTCTCCTTAAGGCGGCGAGCGATGAACGCTTTGCGGCGTGCCCTCCGCATGTGCCTAATCCAGCGCTCATTGCTGAGGTCCCGTATTGCGTGGCGGTTATGAGCGTAGAACGCGATGTGGTGATCGTCCAAGCCGCACTCGAGGCATCCTTTAGGAGGCTGTTCGCACTCATGGTCTAAGTGATGTCCGCCACAGCGGAAGCAGCGCACATTCCTCGTGTGAATGTGGATGCGATCGCTGATCCGCGGCACGTTCCGGCAAGATGACGAGAAATGGTTCTCGCGACAGAACCAGCATTCTAGGACCGGAGGTGGCGTGGTCTGGACGAGGGGTGTTGGGTCACACATAGACCGGCGAACGGGTGGTGGTGGTACGGCTGGACTGCGTGCGCGTACCTGAAGGACTGGTGTGGCTGGCCTTGGTGGCGGTGGCGATAGCGCGGGCGATGGTGATGCGGGCTGTGCCGGCCTTGCTGCGAGCTGCGGTGTGTATGGCCTGTGAGGGATGTGGTCAGCGGGCTCTAAGGAAGCCTGCTGGACTGCAGCGTGCGCTGTAGGAGCCGCCTGGTGTCGCGTCTCATGCCGGCTTGTGGGGTTCCATCAGAATCCCTCCCTGCTAGCCGAGTTGTTCGAAGCAATGCTGCTCTAAGGGCAGGGGCGGGAACGGCGGCGATGGTGGATACATGTTGATGTTGGGCTGGCAGGGCTCGCGCGGCTGTGCAGACCGTGATGGTGTAGAGAAGTCAGTAACAAATGGAAGGTCATTTCTCTAGAGAGTGCAATACCCGCGTTCTCACACAGACCTGCCGATGCTCCGTAATAGCGACAGCCGTGTTTGGCACAGTTTATAAAAGAAGGATCAAGCTGAACCTAGGCGGCTTGTTTACCCTCTCCAGCTGATCCGCCTCTGGCGTTCGGATCCCCTTTGAAGCTGGTGGCTTTGGCCGTTCGTCCCTGGACCCGCCTTATGCGATTCCTTCCCCCCCCCCTTCTTTACCATCCATCTGCCTTATCCTGTATTGTCTAATAGATAATGCTGATAAATTATTTTCGTCAAAGTGTTTATTGAAGCGTTCAAACGGACAAAAATCTGTTGTATGAGATGTAACGCCGGGTGTTTCACCCGGGGGCTGGATGTCTAGGGTGTGGCCTGAACCGGACAGGGAAATCGATTTATCTGCTCCTTATGGCACCAGCAGGGGTCAGTCCGTCCGCCTCTGCTGTGCCCGCGCTCTGCTGTGCCCGCGCTCCTCTCCGTACCGGCCACTCGCCAGGCACCACCGAGACAAGAATGAGTCCGGCGCGCCGGGCCCGCTTTATATGGGTTTGCGCGAGGGGAAGGCAGGCCCCTTAGGCCCCGTTTATACTTCGTCGCGGCGCGATGCCATGGCCACGCAATGAGGCCAAATTGATCGATCGCGTCGCACAATCAATATGGCCACTATACGTGGCGTCGCGTCGCGCCGCGACGAAGTATAAACGGGGCCTTAGGCCCCGTTTATACTTCGTCGCAGCGCGACGCGATGGCTACGCAATGAGGCCAAATTGATCGATCGCGTCGCACAATCAATATGGCCACTATACATGGCGTCGCGTCGCCCCGCGACGAAGTATAAACCGGGCCTTACGCGGGCATGCTCCGCCCCGCCGCCGCCGCACGGCCGGCGCCGGGCACTGGCGATTCAGACGGCGATCGATCGCCCCGCTGCTGGCCAGTACAGGGATAGTGAGATCGACACGATTATTAACAGAACAAAATACAACTAATAACAACTAACAACACATAGAACAGCATAAACAACTAGAAAACACAATAAACAACCTAGTAAATACCACTACACAGTCATATCACTTCTTTCTTTCTTGACAAAGAACGATTTCTGCTGGTCGGATACGGGTCCGATGGAGTGTTTAAACGGAAGTCATTACGACCGTCTTTAAAAGAAGCTTGTCCGTTACAGTGGCGTGGTCTGCATGCTGGACTGCTGTTGGCGCGGTGGACCCCAAATGAGCGATGCCGATGGGTAACGGATGTAGCTAGAGGACCATGGCAGAATGCGTGTTGGTAGGCTCCTTGGACGATCTAGTGGCATGTCCAAAAATTGAAGCTGCTCTGCCAACGGCATGCCATGGAGCGGTCCAAATGGCGAGTCGCTGAGTGTGCTGAAGGGTTCAATCACAGCCTCCATAGGGACCGGTCGCCTGATGAGCGGGCTGCGTGCGCGAAAGAGCACGCGTACATTTTCAGGCGTTAAGCCTGAGGGCGATTGCGACTGCCGTGGAGTGGACGCGCTAAGGGGTGGTTGAGCAGGCTGTGGATGGTGAGCGTGCGCGTGCGTCAGTGAGGAAGATGTAGTGCTAGATGCGTTAAGGCGGCGGCGGTGTGCAAGCGTGAAATAGTCGCGGATGGACGATACTCAAAGAGAGATGGCTGAGATGAAGGAAGAGGGGAACCGGAGATGGATAATGAGATGGAGAGTGAGTGGGTGTGTTTACAAGAGGAGGAGGAGGAGAAGTAAAAATAGCAGATCTACGAGAAGTGCGAGGAGCGCCGGGAGAAAAGTGTGAAGGCGTTTTAGGGAAGGTGCGAGGGCGACCAAAATAGAGAGGACCGGCGCGGTTAGGATAAAGTGGATGAGAACCTAGAAAGAGGGAGGTATCGAAAGTAGAGGATGAAGGTTGAGAAAGAGGAGTTGAGGTATGAGAGGAAGATGGCGCTGTAAACATGTAGGGCTCCACGTGCCACGGATCACGTTGACGAGGCTTAAGAAAAGCCTCGTACCGCGACTCTCGTACTCGTGGAGGTGACACCCACGGGCTAAGGCGGCGACGGCGTAGTGGAGAAACGCTGCGCAGCGGCGATGATGAGAAGCGCAATGATGCAAATGATGGCAGATGGACCGGCTAAGGGTGTGCTGGCAGCGCGCGCAGCGTCCATCGTCTACGCTATGGGGAGTCTGAAGGCGTTGGTGTTGGTCGACCGTGGCGGAGCAAGAGCAGCAGCGACGCGAATGATGGCATGAGAATTACATTATGAGAAAGTATCTAAAATGGAGGGCACGTGAAGCGCAGACGGAGGACGCGTCGGCTGTCGCCTGCACCCGATACCAGGTTCCTGGTCCGGATTTCCCGCCCAGGGCAACCAAGCCTTCCATCCCTCCGGGGTCGGTGAATTGGTACCAGATTTGTCTGGGAAGGAAAAAGCGCTGACTTGTTCATCGGCTGGCCACCGCAAGTCACTTCTCGTATGGCCAAATACGCATTCAACACGTTTCTGCGACGTAGAACTAGAATGCGTGCAGCATCCCAAGGAGGATTGAATAACGCCGTCCTTTCTCCTTTATCCTTTTATCTAAAATGAAACAAATGTGGAGTGAAATGAGAGTGGAAGCGCGTGCGCGACGAAAAAAGGAGGAGTTGCAATAAAAAATTATAATAAATGTGAGGCAATAGAATAGGGATGAATATGATGGACATGAAAGTGATAGGGAAGTAATAAGAGACAGAAGAGATAGAAAAAGGAGGAAGAGGTAGAAGAAGCAACGAACCTCTATTTTGTCACTATTCTTCTCTAATCCTTGGGGAGGATTAGAGAAGAATAGTGACAAAATAGAGGTATAAAAGTTTATGTTTAAAAGTTAAAAATGATAGGATAAAGAACGGCGTTACTCAATCCCCTCTTGGATGCGCCAGCGCATTCTACTTCTACGGGATGTCGTGGAGGCGACACGAATGCGTATTTGGCCATACAATGACTTGCGGTGGCCAGCCGATGAACAAGTCAGCGCTTTATCCTTCCCAGACACGTCTGGTACCAATTCACCGACCCCGGAGGGATGGAAGGCTTGGTTGGCCTGGGCGGGAAATCCGAACCAGGAACCTGGTATCGGGTGCACGCGACAGTCGCGCCTCCGCCGACTGCGCTACACGCGCCCGTTTAAAAGTTACTTAGACTATACATTGTTAAGAGGGATAAAGAAACAGAAATGAAAGAGTCGTTTTCTAAGAGAAAACTGAGTGAACAAAGTGGCTCAGTTTTGATGTAGAATGATGTTGATGTAGCTCTGGTGCAGAACAAAATTTGGCGACGTGTGATTATTTTAGTCGCGAGTCCTTAAGAGGAGTGAAGATGAGGAAGAATAGACTCGCTAAGCGGGGTGAGATAGGAGCGGGCGAGAATGAGAGGATGAAGAAACGAAGTAAGGACACAAAAATGACGAAGGAATAGGACACGGAAGCCTAACTAGAGAACAGGCCCGTAAAAATTAAAAGGAAGTTGAATAAAGTGTATAAAAGTTCTAATGAAGTAGTCGCGTACGCTTTAGGGGCGCATCGTGGAGAAAAACATATAAAAAATAGCGCAATCACACGTCATAGTGCTTAAGAATATTGAACTTACCTCTAGTGAGTTGAAAGTTTTATATACGTTTGTGAAGACCTCGAAGAGACGAATCGAACGATACTAACTTCTTCTCAAACAACCTAAAATTAAATGAGTTATGAACATGCGACGGTTTGCGAGGGATTTTTCCGTCGCAAACTGTCTTTTTGACCTCGCGACGCGGGCGGTATTGTACAACACCAGTAAAATTTATAGTAGTTTATTTATTTATTTATTTAATAAAAGCGTAAGCATGATAGTCACGTGTAAAACAAATGTGAAAAAGGAACAAGTTCTACTAAAAAAGTCAGAAAACAATAACGAAACGCAGACTAGAGACATTTGTAACTCTGAAAGCGGCTATGAACAGAATTTAGTCTATTTTATTTAATTTAGTTAAGATCTACTGACTTCTATAACTTCGCCGTGTGGTACTATTCAAGACGAATTAGTCCGAGAAAAGTAACAACATTCTGCAGCAACTGCAGCAACGTGTCAAGGCACGTCACTGGACGAGCTGTTTGAAGTATTGTGCGATAAAATGTATTCTCGGTGAACATTCGTTTTGGCGCCTACCTGTTCATTCTCGGTCTCCAAAAAAGTCATCCTGTGCATTACAAAGTGTCATAGAAAAATCAGAGGTATGAAATAGTTTAAATAAAGAAAACTGTCGTGTCCTGAGATGCTCCGAAAGCCTGAAAAGTTGAACACGTTGTGATTAATTCGACAACTGCTCTACAAAGTGCTCTATTTTCAGCTGTAAACATACAAAATATCATTATCAAAAGATAACATACACAAAACTTTCGTCAGCGTTTTTTCTGACAAATTACTAAATTGAACAGTTCCTCAGTAACACTCTTTCTTGAACTAATCTAACACAGTGGAAGTTGACCTGGAAGGAAGGACCTATTAAGGGGTACAAAAATCGCATGAAAATTTTTAAAAAATTCAATGCGGATAGGAAATAAAACGGTGGTCTACACAAGGGGGGGGGGGGTCGTGCCAGATCCATCCCTGGAGGGGGGTTGTAAATTTTCGGCAAAAATCGTACCCCATGCTTGACCCTGGCCGCGGTCCGCTCAATTCACCTTGGCCCATACGTGGCTCGGTCAGCACGCTAAGATCGGTGGATGCATGTGTCGTTGACCGTTCAGCCGTGTTCACTCCGCGTCCCGCGATTATCACGCGGTCGACGCCCCCCCCCCCCCCCTTAATGCGCCTTTTATACTCCCGCCGCTGCTCGGCGTGTCAATTTTGGGAGCGGCGCGGCCAGTCGCGGCGCTGCGCGATTGCAGTTAGAAAGGGGAGCGTCAGCGACGTACGGCCACGAGCTTCTGCGCATTACGGCTCGTGCTCCGAAAACGGTCCATGAGTCATTGGGGGAGCAAAACAGAAAGGATTCGTCTGGCTGAAAGCGATGAAAAAAAGCGAAAAAAGCTAATATCTACAACTTTTCACCCAGACTGAAAACAGTGTTCGAGTGCTGTAGGTACTCATTGTAGCACGTATTTCAAACGCTGTTGCTTTGTGTGTTTATTCTTGCGTTTAAACCGTATCATACGGGTTAAAATGAAGCTATAATGTCAGTATGGGACACTGCCGTGTTCAAGATACACTTTACAACGACAAAATTGCAAAGAGCAAGCCCAGCAATGCAGAATCCAGACCCCGGATTCGAACCCCTGACCCCTTTCCTGCAAGTCCGACCCCGTATCCACTCGGCCATCCAGTCGCTGCAGCCTTGCTGGTGAGCGGCGCACCTCAATGTTGCATTTTGACTACTGTACCGCTAACAAGCAAATTGTGAAATCGCTGTAAGTGCGATACTGCTCCAGTCCCAAACATTTCGCAAATCAGATTCTAAACACCTCATGGTAGTTGCAGACCTCTGTTTTGCTTTATCGGCCCGCACTGAAGTGAAACGGTTTTTGCAATTTTTGACCTACCCAGATTTCCGCAGGAAATTTGGAAACCACTGCGGTGCTTCTCAGACAACGCCCTACAACCCTATATAGGTCACTTTTAAAATTGCCACGGGAAGTTCATTAACCTCCCTTGTCAGAACAAAAAGGGTGAGTTCCGGGTCGAAGCCACCCATCAACATAGCATACTTTGGAAACATGAGGACACTTCAGCAGAAGATAGTCCTGCACCTGCTGATACCTCCGCTTGGGTGGACCCCCTACTGAGTGTCTTTCAAGACTTGGATGACTCGGCTACTGTTCGGTGGTAGGACGCAAAGCTTCTTCGCGATGTGACGCTATAGCAGATGTTCGCCAAGAGTCTCGACATAGTTCGTGATTGGCACAGGCGATCAGGGACGAAAACGCGTCCTTACTCGCAGGGCTAAACAGTTCTTTTCGTGCAATCGATGACCGCATTCGGTCTATGCCCACGGTCGCCACTCTCGACCCGGACTCGACTGCCCTAAGGACAGTCTCCTTCCCTAGGACCAGAGACGGGGTCCAATTCTCAGTCTGGTTGTGACGATTTGAGGACATCGCACGCATGCATGCGACACCAATGTCGTCGGAGCAGAAGGCCAATCTACTGATAGCGTACCTAGACGGTGTCGCTAGAGAGAAGATAGAGGAACTGTCCGACGAAGATCGGAGGTGCTTCGAATCTACCGTGACTCACATGAAGAAGTTCTTTGAGGGGCCCCATCAGCGCTACCTGGCCCGCCAGACATTATCATTCTGCAAGCAGGAACCAGGAGAGCCGTCAGCTGTGTTCGCCAATCGTCTCCTACATTTGGTTCGAGCGGTCGCCGCGGGTCAGGACCCCTCGACGCAGAAGGAACGCGTGCTGGAGGAGTGCGTAGCCCGCCTGCGCCCTGACATCAGGTATTTCATTAAGCTAGATAATCCTTCATTGTTTGAGCAGGCCGTCAACAAAGCTCAAACGGTGGAGCAGCTTCTAGCCGAAACCGCCTCGGATCGCCTCATTAACCCTGCGGGTCAACCGCCACAAGTGGGAGACAGCGCCCTCGACTACCCACGTCAGCTGAGGTTCAACACATCCACACGTAGAAGAACTGAAACTGGCTCCAATTCTTTCAGGCACTGGCAGACTCCGGAGCGAAGACGATCCACTGCTAGTCGACTGAGGGACGGTAACGACAGCAATTGTCGAACCAATTGGAATGCTATAATTGTGGAGGTTCGGGTCACTTGCGAGTCAATGCCCTTCTCCAAGACGTCAGCAAGGGCCGAGACCTTCAGGTACACGCTCTGGAAATTTTTCTAACCCTCGTCGGGGAAGTGCACAGAATCGTCAGAAACCCACAACATCTTTGGCTCCATCCGAGGACTTGACGGTAGACAAAGCCAGTAGTAAGATAAATGCTCTTTCACTTTCGCTTCAGGAAAGTAAGGCTGCACTTGCTCAAGCTAATGCACGAGTGTCAGCGTTACTGGATCGGAACGAAGAGCTTTCTAAATCAGTTTTTCCTAGACGCTTTTTTGTATGACTGGTCGTGGCTCTATAGCTCCCTGGGGGTTACTCCCATCCAGTCTGGTTTTGCCTCACGGTGGTGTGAACGGCGGTGATCGACTCTGGCGCATAGTTTTGTCGTATAACTGTTCTCATGACTATAGATGTCTCTACGCCTCTGCTAGCTCTGACGGTCCAGCTCTGTCGTCCCAACACCAAGCGGTATAACTCTCCGAAGTCTGTGCAAAATGGGCGAGAAGACGGTTTTGTATTCCGTCAACTTCTTTGGTGCTCGTTCTGAGTCTATAAAGCCGTTTCCGTTGAACATTGGTGACCAATGTGCAGCACGGCAGGTGTGAGGTTGGTTCTCTGGCTAAATCAGGCAGCGTAGCCAAAACGTCCAACCCGTTGGAATTCGAATGGCCATCGGCTCTCTTTGGCTAATGCGTTGAACACAAGCTTACGGTCGTAAACTGTTACCTAATTTTGGCGACCACTCATGGACGTCACCGCTCCGCAGCACCCGAGTCCCCAGTCGTGATATGGGACATTGCCCTAATCAAGGCGATTCGTGCGTTCTTCGCGATGGTTCCATGATGTTGTGGTCGTCGAGTCAGAAGGAGTAGTGGCACAGTAATAACTCTCTGTCATTATGCCCTGATGTCACTGGATGACAAGATTAAGTCGTTCGCATTTCCACTGCATTCGGCGTTGCTGGTGGATACTACATATGTAGTGCGCATTATGATGCAGCGGCTCGATATTGCCGCATCCTATCACGGAAATGGTAGGTTGCAAATCATTCCATGTACCTCGGGGACTGTAGGGAACAATAAGGCTTTCGTAAAGTGGGTGACCGCTGAATTCGTCGTTGTTGTTACGATGATGAACTAATCGGGCTCTGCCTCAATCAGCTTGACAGAAATGACGGCACCAAACACTGACTTCCCGGCTACGAAGACCGTTTGAATGACAAGCAGCGGTATGTCAGAAGTGCCCACCTGCACGGCTCGAATCTGGTCACCTCGCAGTGACAGCTGCGCCAGGGGCCCAAGGTAATCGACATTGACGGTGGAGGTGGAGGCAGAGCAGGAATTGACCAGGGAAGATGCACCCTATGGTCGTAAGCAGCATCCAGGATCTGATGTGTCGTCAGTGCTGATCATCTTTGTCCAGTTCAGCTAAGATTTTGTGCTCTGCAAGCAGCGTGAACACTGGATCCGCACTGCAGGGTAGGTTTCCCAAGCGAACACAGATGTTCAACTCGCGCTCGCTCTCTGATCTCCTTCGGCAAAACCGTTCCAGAGTTCGAGCAAAAGACAGGTGACATGATACAGTGGACCGGAGCTCGACATAGGTTATGCGGGTCATATGCTCGAATTTTGCCTTGTGCACCACCATATGAGTAACGATGTAGAATCATGGCTCGTGCCTTAGCTGGCCTCGTATCCAATTGCTTAGCGTATATCGATGACGTGGTCATATTCGACAGTGATTTCAAAAGCCATGTAGCGTCTTTAAGGAAGGTTTTCGAGCGATTCCGATTCTACAACCTCAAAATCTCAAGAAATTCACCGAAATCGGTCAGGCGAAAATAACGTTTCCCGGCCACACTGCCAACTTGATAGGTGACTCGTATGACTGGTAGATGGATCCACATATAGGCCTGCTGCAGAGTGATCCACAATTGACGGGCTTCTCGAAGCTGCTCCACGCGGTCGACCTCCATGCGGATGGATGAGGACGCATCTGTGATCCAGACACCTGCGGAACGGTGGCGAACCACATCCTGCCTCAGATCTCATATCACTCAGAAGAAACTCTACCCGCATCGGGTAGTCCAGCAGATTCGGAATTGTGGCGGTGAACCGGTGGATCCTGCTGTCGTCGTCTGCAGTTGCATATGACGAGAGTGCAGAAGACGCTGCTCGGAAGACCTTAGCCATGGTCAGCATAGCTGTGTCCCGAGAAGTGCGTTAGCTGTCAAAGTCGACAAGTCGATCAGCTAGCCAGGCTGACTCGGTAAGTTTATGGACCTACAGCGGTACAACTGCCTCATCGGGGTTGGCCGGCTGAAAGAGCATATCGATACAGCTGATCTCTGGCATCGATACAGCTGATCTCGAGCCTGGACGGACTTCGGTGGCTCGGAAAATCAGGCTGCACACGAGGACTTCTGACAGCATAACGCCTTCATCATCGCACCCTCACGTACGTTTTACCAGCTGAAGTGAGCAAGGGTTTGCGTGATCGTTACAACTTCCGGGGCTCGTTCGAAGGCCATCTTGTAGTTGTTGATGAACGGACCTCTTCGCTTCGCTGACAGCACGAATCCGTAGCGAAGTTCACCCCAAACAGGAGGCGTAATGAATGCGAACCTTGCGACTCTGAAGAAGATCGTTACGTCGGGATCCAGCGCTGCTGTGCGTTGCTTCCGAGCCCGACGAAGATAAGCATCTGGCGAAGCCAATGCGGCCAGTATGGACATAAAATCATACAGCCACACGAATTTCCGCTCAGAGACAAGCTGCTGTCATATCCGTACTTGTCAGACTCCACATTGTAGGCAAATCTTTCCAGCAGGATGCAGTGGAGTTCGCCGCGATCGGGAAGGAAGATGAAGAAGTTCTTGGCGACTTGGCCATCAGGCACGCCCAGGAGCGTAACATCGACCCAAAAAGGGAAGCGGACATTTATGCCCAAAGTCTGTTAACCTTCCTCCACTTGGCACGGCGAACGGCTTCCGACGTCAACAAAGATGCGAGACACGTTCAAAAGGCACTATAATGATCATCACCTTTCTTCATCAAGGTTCGAGTTAAAGACCGCGTGTTTCTGTTTCTGGAACGACGGCTGAGGAGCGACACATGCTGCTGAACACGATGCGGTTCCAAAGCCAGTCCCTACCGTTTATGTTCTTGGACGTGCGGAGGCAATGGTCTGCACCACTCTGGTAGGACGTATTCTAGCAAGGGGCATCGCCGCCAGCAGCATATGCACGATCACGTTCTACGAAGAACATACCGACGTCTGGCGGATTTTGCACGCGACGCCGGCGTAGTTCTTTCCACCGTGGATGCCATCCAGGGCAGAGAAAAGAACGTGGTTGTGCTGCTTACCACGAGGACGGACTTCAGGATGTAGGGGAATTCTTGGACGATCCATATCGAATGAATGTGGCGCTCACGCGTTGCAAGCACGGACAGTTCGTGTTGGGCCATCAGTCCTCACTTGCGGTTGTGCCGTTCTGGAGTGCAGTTCTCGCGCGGGCAAGGTGGCACGGAGCCATCGTTCCAGCCATGAATTTGGGAGACTACCTTCCACCACAATAGGTAGGTTTCTCAGTTTGTTCTAGAGATCGGTTTCGTCACGCATATTTCAGCTAAATTCTGGGTCACGATCTTTTGGTGAAAAGGGGGAGGTGTAAGCGAAGGTAGCTGAGCGTTCTGTGATTTCCACGCCTTCTCTGATCCGATTGATTCCAGCGAGCCGAGACGGGGAGCGATCGTGGAGATGCGACGAGGCGACGACAGCGGCCGGCGGCCGGCGGCTTCGAGGACGGCGGCGAGGACGAGGAGCCGAACGACGACAAGCTGATGGCAGACTCCGGCGGTAGCACGACCGACTCCTTACCCCGAAGCTCTGTGATCCACTCTACCATCATGTATTCCGTCCGCCCCATTCTGGATAAACCATATTATCCCGTGTTTCCACCCCTCATACTTACTGCGTACATCTTAGCCAGTAACAAGTTCCCTGACACGTCTTGTGGCAAGAATAGTGCATTTTGCTCCACTTCATAGGCGCCGGTGGAATACCTATTTCGGAACGGTGTAGAGTGTTACTACTATCGTAAGGTATTTAAGAAGGTTATGAATGGGATTCTTCCATGACTTTCAATATACACCATACATTTGATCTGTTTATTTAGAAGAATTGTTGAAGAAAATCCATCAACTATCAAAAGATACTTATCAGAGTGTTTTACTGTGTAATGACAATAGAAGAAGACATTGACGGACTTGAATATTAAGACGGGACACTTTAAGCACTAAAGCCCGGACCGAGCAAAGCATGGCAGATATTTGGCTTTCAGAAACATGTTACGATTGCAGAAAAGACTAAATTGAAGGTGAAGACTCTTGATGAATATTGACGATCAATCCGTTCATGCATTCGATCACCGTCGCACTGAAGCGTTTCTCACTTCCGACATCTGAGAGGTCGTTCCGACGTTTCCGGCACTAGCGCCACATGAGATAAGATGTTTCACCACCTTAAACCTCTGAGGTTGTCAAGGACAAAAAATAGTAGAACCATCTGCATTCGGATACGCACTTCTGACATAGTCGCTCTTGCCGCTGGATTCTTGGCAAACACTTTCTCGACGAAGAACTTTTTCACACGCTCCGGCGTGACCGGAGGGAAGGTTACACACTTTCCGGCGATCACCTGAACACCGACTGCTCTGTCTGTAAGATTCCACTATGCACATTGTTAAGTCAGGTCGAAGCTGGAAACCAACCGCCGCTTTAACTTCGGCATTCGTCTGACCATCCCACGGTTCTGCGCCATCGGCGAAGATTTCGTAAACCAATACTCCAAAACTGAATACATCCGTTTTCAAAGAAAATGTGAACGTCGTGATGGTTTCGGGTGCAAGCCACTTTATGGGCAGCTTCATTGCCGTCTTCAATTTGTAGTGAACTCCGAGCCGCGATAAACCGAAATCGCTTATCTTTACCTAAGCAGAGATTATTAGTTTGTTACATGTGGAGGATCGAAATCCGACTCCACTAAGGTTATATTAAGCATCGTGGGTCGGAAGCATTTTCTTTGTGGATTACGTTCTGGAAACATTCTAAAGGTACTTATTTCGAAGGCATTTCGATTTCGTAGGTGACCAACACAAACTTATGGGGCTACTTGCTGAAAGATCCAGAGAGTTCACGAATCTAGAATCGATTCGGGAAAAGGCTAATTTAACGCCACCTTCATGGAATGGCCAACAAATATTATGCGACAACGCATCGTAGAATGCGCCCCCATTTTCCATTGCTGCACGAGTCAATCTCAACCGTACTCTCATCTCCTATTAGACTACGAAAGCGCATCCACGCTTCGTAGCAAATCTATCAGAAAAATGAATTTCGCTGAAAACCGGAAGCCCTTCAGTTCTACTATTATGCTCAACACTTACGTTCGGAGATTTACGCTTCGAAACTAGACCAACCACTAACGTATAACTGTCACAATCTGCATAAATGTGTAGAAGTAAATGCTTTCTCACCACGCCTCATCTTTTTTACTGACGTTATATATATATAACACTAAACCAGTGACGGTGTTAATCTCCACGAATACATTAACTAGAAATCTAGGGTATCACCCAGATTCGTAGTTGATATATAGGAGAATAGCATTAAATTAAGACACACTATATTCATTCCATATCATGCTCAATGAAGACGTATGTTGTGCGCTATATTACCCCTGCGGGATTGTGCCTCCGACCATTCCTCCTTCAGGTAAACAAAGTAAGCCGCTAATTTGTTACAATATCTTGGTCGCACATCTGACTCTACAAGTTATAATCTAATCGAAAATCAAGAGGGCCAGTTATAACGGTCGCAATAGTAAGAGAAAATAATAGCAAAAGCTTGAGAGTTCTTTGCTGCTAGACGCAGGCGGTTCTAGGATAACTAGGGTGGTTAGAATAAAAATAAGGTCCTGACAGGTCGACATTACATCATTATACAGTTCAAGAAAACCATGTGACGACTAACACCAGTTGCTGAAATGAAATGGCACTGGCGTAGCTCTCTAGTATATCGCTGTTTTTTAGCAAGCCTTTTCCTAGCTGCATCCTTTTTTAAATACAAGCATTTAGATACGTCGTTGGGGCAGTAAAGCTTGCTGCAGCTTGTGAAACAACACGATGCCAAATTTGGCTGCAGTGATGTCAGACAGCGGAGTTTATCTGACTTTTAGGAAGGTGGAGTTGTCGGGTGGTCGGTCGGAAGAAGAGCGCCCTAGCGTGCGGGAGCCTAGGTTGCTATCCGATTGTGGGAAAACTAGCGGGAAAAGGCCGGGAGGCCCCCAAACCGTCTACTGGTGACAGTTTTTCGTCTTCTGCTTCGACGTGAACGGGCGCTCTACTGATCCCGACCAGGGGTGTGCGTTTACCGGTTAACGATTTACCCATTTACCGGATTTACCGGCATTTTCGCGATAAATTCTCTTAACGAAATTTCCGGCAAATTCCCAAATCTACCGGAAAATTTAACGACCTTTATCATGCAAAACCATGTTTTTATGTATCGAATGGAGAAGGAAACATACTACCGATTTCTGTTTAGAAGCGATTGCTTCTATCTTCTCCGATAACTTGCTATTAGCGTTCGTGGTCCTCAACCTCATATAAACATTCATGCCCACATCAGGAGGCGGAGATGGTGCACTTCAGTGTGAAAGCGTGCTCCACTGGGATAGTACCTCGCGCTGACATTCCTCACACGACATGAGACAATTTGGACTAGAGATATAGAAGCTCTCGGAATAGACGATCGCCAGAGGAAAAAGGAGAAGATAAGCTCATGTCTTGTTCCCATAAATTAGTCCAAAATGTAAGTCATTGGAATGTACTCTGCTAGTCTACCTGGTCTCCTGGTGGACTCTTCAACTGGGGCCGGATTCATCAACGACTATCCCAAGAGTCAGAGACGCAGGCTCCATCGTGGGTATATTGGGTAGATATACCCACGATGGAGCCTGCGTCTCTGACTCTTGTCTTATATCTACCTGACTCTTATTCTATCTCTACCCCTTATACCCCGCATACCCACGGGTTTGAATGTTGATGAATCCGGCCCCTGAATTCCGTATAAGAAAAGAAAGAAGTCCGTTATCATGTCACATCTCGTTGTTTTTCTGAAGTGTTTGGCTTTGCTCCAAAGTACAGCTTAATAGTTCAAAAAGTAGTAGTTTAAGGTGTAAATCACTCCTTCATGGAATGAAATTATGATAATTGTGATAATTTCAAAAAGCAGTCAGAATGTTGAAAAAAGAAAAATATCACAATGTTCCACTGAATGTCGGACGTTCCAGAAATGTTTTTGTAGAGTTTTGATTAAGCACCCACAATATAGACCGTTATACTTGTGCAATGTTAGGCTTCCGGTTGCTTTGTTTGTTGTGGGTTGCTCGTTGCTCTCAGGTCGTCGTTTGCTTTAGGATGACGTATGCATGATAAAATGAAGAGGATATGGTTTTTCTGAACGTGGTGATGTTTCGGTGAAAAGCTTTACGCTTTTTTTTACACTACCGCCGCTTAAAACTAGTTATTTTGTGGGATTATTAAATTTGAAAAAATTAACGGGTTTACCGAATTTACCGGAATTTACCGGCGAATTCCCGCGTTAAAAATATGCGGTAAAAAATTTACCGGCGGCAAGTCAGCGCCCACCCTTGATCCCGACGTCCCTACACACCCTCTTGCCATCCTCGACTATCCCAGCCTTTGTTTTGGTTCTGTTTACTTACCAAATAAACAGTTGGTTGTTCCGTGTTTATGTTTATCGTAATTGCGGTTTTCGGTTCCCACGCACCATGCCGGGCTGTTTTGTGGAACATTAAAACTCACATGGGGGCCGAGCCGGGAATCCCTGAATACCTCTCACATCGGTAGAGGTGCGGTGTGACACAATTCTGATCAAGTGTAGATAAAAACCTTGAAAACTGACGGAATTTTCGTTACAACCTAGTCCTACTATATATAGCTTAACTAATATGCGCGTCATATTGTCCATCACAAAAAGGTCTTGAAGGTGTGGGCTTTACCCAACATCCAACGAGTCATCCAATGTACATCGAGATTAAGAAAGCGCGTCACAGACGTGCAACGAGTGTGTGTTTGTCTGCAAGCCCGTAGGTAAAGGGGTAACGGGAGGGGGGGGGGGACTGTAAGGCGAACTACTACAGGAATATGCCCTCGGGCAGTAGAGGGGGTATCGACCCAATATCGAGCGCCGTTATTTGTGCCTCTACAGATTAGGCACTTCGAATAGGGACTTTTACAATTAGATATTATAATGGAAGACGCCTCTGGAGTACGGCATTTTTGTTCGTCTGTTTCCCACCACAACTTCGTAGCATTACTCGCGTGAATGCGATGGAGGGTGAAAAATTCATCGGAACCGTTTTGAAGACCCAGCCGTATCCTAGTACCATCTTCTACTATATATAACATGTAAGGCTAGTTTTTGCTGCAGGAACGTGAAGGTTTGAAAGCCTAAAGAAGAAAAAGACGGCCAAGGCTCCAATCTAAGCTCCTCGGAAAGCAGCCGGCCGTCTGACTGCCGCTGGGCTGTTTAACGTCTGGAGCGACATGAGAAAAGCAGGTTTCGTCTAGTACTAACTATACGCTCACCACACGTTCCTGATTTATCAAACAATTTCGTGCTGCTAAATCGCGGTGCATGCACTGGTTTAGGTGCAAATACTCCACTCCTAACGCTGCACCAAGGCACATGTCCAGCTTTTCCTTCACGTCCACTTTGTTTGCGTTCTCCTTTAGGAAGGTGTTCAGTGCACCACCTGAAACGGAACTGTATTGTCATGTTGATCCGATACCACCTTGATCGTTCTGCCTTGATGTACCCGCATAAAAGGCGGGGAAGAGCCGCAACGAGGCTTCAACTCTCGTTCAGCATTATTATTCTGCACTCCCATAAAGCTATTATTTCTAGCCGTGTTCGAGCCAGGGGAAGGGTCTGAACCGTATGTCTGAACGGGGGGAGCGACTCATATAGTGAGAATCCCCACCCCTCAATTAGTTTGAAAATGTGTTTATTTTTTGCCAAGTCGTTAAACCCAAGGAATAGGGGTTGGGACACGGCGCATCACGCGTTTGGAGGTTTTGTCAGCCCATGATGCTCCTGCCGGTAAGCGTAGTGGAAGTGCGGTTGCTTCGTGCGAGGAAGGTCGGGGGTCTGCTTCCTCTGCGCTGCTGCATTTTTGCATTTCAACTGACTGGTTGAAATTTGGGAGATTCTGACGTCTGTACCATTTTCAAACGTTTTCTGCGCATTTTCCAGCTGTGGAAAGGATGTTCCTTTTTGCAGGTCAAAAGGAAGGTCGTGCACAACGACGTGGGAGTGAAATCGCTTCATAAGCAACTTCATGTAACTGAAGAAGCCCACGTCGGCTGGCTGAATCTGGCCGGCGGCACCCGAAGGTATAGTCCGAATATTCAAGATCTTCCCTCGGGGTAGAGCAGCTTGGATCGAAACGTGGTTCGCGAAGCCAGCCGACTGAAAGTCCAGAATAACAGTACAGTTATTGGGCATCTGTGGGACGAAGACATGCTTAAAGAAGGAGAGCATAGTTGAAAAATGCGCTGAAGACTTCTGAAAATGGTATAGACGTCAGAATCCTTCAAATCTCAGCCAGTCAGTTGATCTGCAGAAATGCAACAGCACAGAGGAAACAACCCCCGACCTTCCTCGCACCACTGCGCTTCGAGTCGCTTGCCGGCAGGGGCATTGTGGACGTGCAAGGCCCCCGAACTCGTGAGGCGCCGATTTCATTGTAACTGCATTGGCCCCCTACTCCTTGAGTTTAACGACTTGGCAAAAAAGAGGCACATTTTTATACTAATTGAGGGGTGGGGGTTCTCCCTGTATGAGTCGCTCCCCCCGTTCAGACATACGCTTCAGACTCTTCCGTTGTAAGTTTGAAACCTGGTACCTACCACACCAACTGACTCGCCTAGTTGCCACTGGGCTGCAGTTGTAGAAAAGTGTGATGTTCCCAAAAAGGGAAGGATACCAGATGCCTTGGTACTTTATGATGATATGTATAACACTGGATGCGGCGTCGAACGCTTATTCCAAATGTAGGTAGGCTGGAACCAGCGGCGAGGGCCGAGTAGTGGTGGATTAGTGGGCAGAGGAGCGGCATGGTGAGACAAAGTGGTTTGTGGTCACACTCTTCTGTAGTGCAAAGTTTTAGCAATTCCTAAAAAAGACCCCAATTAACCTAAGCGCTATGTATAATCGCAAGGTTCCAGAAAAGAAACCTAATTCATAAATAAATTCATAAATACTATTGTTCTTTCACGCCTCCAGAGTGGAAAAGTTTCTCCCAACAAACTTTACACAGGTTATTCAAGACGCTGTCACTTATGTATGCAAGCTCTGTCTTTAGAATTCTGATTGATGATGGTGGGATATGTAATGATCGTTACTCATGTTCAACAACACCTACAGAAGCCCACCGTAATCTAACAAAATTTTAAAAACAGACCTTACATAAGTGATCAGTGGTTGAGGGAGGATCCTCTATCCACTTTCATATGAGCGATTCATATACTCTACCAGTAATACTATTGGGTTGATCGAAAAGTTTTGCAACATTAGCACAACAATATTTATTTATTTATTTATTTATTTATTTATTCAAGAAAAATTCAGCTGGGTTGATAGATAGCTTTCCGGAAAGTATTTTGTACATCATGACAAGATCCAAGATTTTTCTTCTATTCTTCAGTGAAGGGAGACCAAACTGGACAGAGCGCTGATGTCCATTCGGTAGCTGGTTATAGTCTACTGAGAAGCATCTCATCATAAGCTTTCGCGTAAAATTGTTTTGAACACTTTCTAATAGATCGATGTCACTCTTCTTGGTTGGATTGAATACGGTAGTACCTGATTCAACAATTGGTCTCACATAGGTTTTGTACGCAAGTATATATACCTCTGGAGCGTTTGAATGCAAAGCTCTGAAAAGGTTGTAGATGCGATAACTGGCTCATTTCACCAGAATTCTACAGTGTTTAGAAAAACACAAATCACTTCTAATAGTGAAACCCAAATCACGAGCTTCTTGAACTTCGTCTAGAGCTTCACCTTTAATGCTGTAGGTTTGAGTCACTGTATGACCTCTAGGTCCAATCACCAGAAGATGTGTCTTTTCTGCAGAAAGCGGGAGATCCCATTTTTCTGCCCACTGGATTACTCTGGCTTACTGCATCAATTGCTGACTGAAGAGAAGTTGAGTCTTCAGTACGCTCTATTTTTTTGTAAATTTTGACATCATCGGCATACATCTTGCAGGCGACCCCTAACCTTGTTATGTGAGCTGGCAGTTCATAGGTATATATAAGGAACAGAATAGGAGACAACACACCTCCTTGAGGAACACCGCTGTATACGGAGAAAACCTCGGAGTACTGTCCCTTGACCTTAACCTGATACGTTCTTTTTGACAAAAACTGTCGGGTCCAATTAACAATCATCGGATGAATTCCTACTGCTTTCATCTTAAGGACTAATTTTTCCACAGGAACTTTATCGAAAGCCTTTGAAAAGTCACAATACACTACATCACTGCGCTTCTTCTCATCAAATGCCTTTGACCAGTCATTGAGAGATGTAAGAAGGGCAGTTTCCACTGACCTCCCTTTCATGAACCCATGTTGGTCTCTGGAGATTACATTATGGGATTCAAGATGCATTAAGATGTGCTTCTTGAGGATCTTTTCGAATGTTCTTGCAAATATTGAGGTAATGCTAACTGGTCTATAATTCCTGGGACCGTTTTGTGGAGCCTTTTTGGAAATAGGTGTTACAAACGCGTGCTTCCATCTAACAGGGACTTCCGATCTCATCAAGCTTAAATTGAATATATGTTCCAAAGGGTAGGCTATGTGGGGAACGATGTTCTTTATAAAGCTGACAGGAATAAAGTCCGGTGAGAGAGAAAAAGATTTGGGCCACTTTGCCAGCACGTCCATAATTTCGTCCTTGTGAAACCAGGGAGCAGAGTTCATTTGGGGAAAACGCGGTAGATCTTCATCATATTCAGTCTCAGACCAGTCTAAACTAACTTGGCTCTTGTTGTATACTTTCTGGAACACTTCTCCCAATAAATCTGCCTTTTCCTTATCTGAAGAAATAAGTCCTCCATTACTATTAACTAAAGCAGGTATTACATTGTCACTACCAGAACGAGTGCTAATAAACTTGTAAAATGCCCGCCTATCCTTTGATTGCATTACTTTTCTTTCGATATACATATTGTACCGCCGAAGGGCTTTAGCATGTTTGATAGACAATGTCTCATATAAAGCCCAATCCTCCTGTCTATTAGTGACGCATGCTTTATTCCAGCAGTAGAACCGATAATTATTCAATCTTCTAAGATGGTCAGGGACTCCTTTTTCACCTTCACCCATTCTTCGCATTGGCACGAACATTTCGATTGTATGATGAATAATTGTGAGTAGTGTTTCATAGAGCTGATCGACGGTGCTCCCGGAGCTCATTATTCCGAGCCAGTCAATACTGGCAAGGTAGATCCCAATTTGATAATAATCGGCGCATTTATAACTTCTAATCCATCTAATTTCACTATTTTTGTGCTTTAAGTCCATTTGAAACGTGACCATGGCATGATCACTGCTACCCATGGGTGGACCTATTTGCACATCACTCACGAAACCTGCCTTATTGCACAGAAGAAGGTCCAAAACTGAATTTCTCCTGGTTGGAGCCAGCACCAAATGCTCGAAACCGTGAGTTTCAAAAACAGAGGAAAAGCATCTAGATATATATCCGCACCGAATAGACATCAAATCTGGCAAGTTGAAGTCTCCCAACAAGACTGTTGTTATGTCTATAGCAGAATAATCGCTTATTGCCTTTGTAAGCTGATGTGACCTTGAGGCACTACAGCCGGGAGTTCTGTACACGCATATGACGCGAAACACATTATCATCATGGTTCACATCGCAAACCAAAATCTCATAGCTGTTTGGTACCGATTCACTGAAGACTTATTAGAATACAATACAATATAATATGGATAAAGAACGGCGTTACTCAATCCATTTTGGGATGCGCCACGCATTCTACTTTTTCGGGATGTCGTGGAGGCGACTTGAATGCGTGTTTGGCCATACAATGACTTACGGTGGCCAGCCGATGAACAAGTCAGCGCTCTATCCTTCCCAGACAAGTCCGGTACCAACTTACCGACCCCGGAGAGATGGAAGGCTTGGTTGGCCTGAGCGGGAAATCCGAACCAGGAACTTGGCATCGAGTGCACGCGACAACCGGCGCCTCCTCCGACTGCACTAGGCGTGCCCAATACAATATAATACAATATACAAAAACTCAGTCCACGATATGTCCCCCATACAGGTCCAAGATCTTGCCCCTTCTTTCAGGCAGCCTTTCAATTCTTTTCCGCCAGAATTCCGAGTACTGTGAGGAAAATAATTCAGAAACCTCCATTTCCTGTTGACGTCGATCGTCCCTCTCTACCTCGAAGGTGCTGCTTCAGAGCTCTGAACAGGTGGTAGTCAGAAGGAGCGAGGTCTGGAGAGTACGACAAATGGGGCAGAACTTCCCAGCAGAACTCTTGGATTTTCTCTCGACTCACTTTTGCGACACAAGGATGCCCGATGTCGTGCAGCAGGTAGACATTTTCCCGTTCTGGACTTTTCTGGCGTAAGGCATCGGCCAAGCTCTAGAGCTGAGTAGCGTGGACAGATGCCGTGACTATCGTCTTACTATCCAGCAACTCCCAGTAAAGCATGCCTTCTGAGTCCCACCAGCAACATAGAAGAACCTTATTTTCGTGGTGTCCACGTTTCGGTTGCATTGGAGCGGGTCTCCGCATGGGAGCATTGGCTCTCACGGGTGTGGTTAACATAAGGAACCCAGCTTTCATCACCAGTAACAATGTCCTCCAGAAAGTCCTTTCCGTGCAGGCGAAGAAGCAGCCACTCAGAAACACTGATTCTGCATGCCTTGTTAGAGTCCCGCAGCTCATGTGGTGCCCAAGACAACAAAACTTTGCGGTATCCTAGAATCTCCAGCTGTCCCATGACGGTGCTTTGCGTACATCCAATTGTCGCCGCCAATTCGCGAGTGGTTGAATTGGGCTTCACCTTAAGGCTTCGCGCAAGTTGCCTTCTTCCGCAATAGAGGGGCGTCCGGAACGAGGTCGATTTTCAAGAGAGATATCTCCAGCCCTGATACCAACGGACTACTGTTCAATAGTGAATGACATTCTCTTGAATGCAGCACAGGTGTTGGAGGCTGCAGTCCATGCGGAATGGCCTTGCAAAAATTCGTAGTAGACGATAGGTCGCAGGATGTTGCTGCTTATCGTTGACATTGCTTCTGCATTCCTACTCGACTAGATCTTATATAATATGTCTCAGGAAGCTTGGAGAATGTGCTGTGACGTCACCATACAAGATCAATTCTGTAAGAGCTTTAACAAATTTAACTGGCAGTAGCGTAAAGTGTTGCAAGACTTTTCGATCAACTTAATACTATACTTTTGCTTTTCCGAAATTTTTCGAATGAACGAATAACCGAATAACCCCATTTTTCGGTTATTCGAATCCTACTATATATAAAAGAGTAAGCGGTTCTGTCTGTCCTTCCGTCTGTCCGTCCGTCTGTCCGTCCGTCTGTGAATCTTGCCTTTCATAATCGTCGCGTGACAGGCGTCCGGGTTGAGACGAGGTGTGACCAACGTCGTGTCGCGTGCGTCAGAAGACGTGTCACCGATGTCGCGCAAAGGACGAACGGTTTGAAAAGACGTGTTACCGACGTCGCTCGACACGCGTCCGGGTTCACGAGTTGTGTCACCCATGCCGCGCTGTGGGTGTCTAGGTTCAGAGGAGGTGTCACCGATGTCGCCCAAGTGGTGTCCGGATTTAGAGGACGTGTCGCCGATGTCGCGCAAAGGACGAACGGTTTAAAAAAGCGTGTTACCGACGTCGCTCGACACGCGTCCGGGTTCAGGAGTTGTGTCACTCATGTCGCGCAGTGGGTGTCCAGATTCAGACGACGTGTCACCGATGTCGCGCAAAGGACGAACGGTTCGAGGGTCCAGTAATGAGGGGGGGGGAGTAGAAAGGAGAAGGACCAGTGAAGAGGGGACCATTAAGGGAGACTGCTGCATGGGGAAGGTCCAGTAATGGGGGGGGGGGAGTGGAAAGAAGAAGGACCAGTGAAGAGGGGACCAATAAGGGGGACCACTGCAGGGGAGGGTCCAGTAATGGGGGGAGTGGAAAGAAAGAGGACCAGTGAAGAGGGGACCACTGCAGGGGAGGGTCCAGTAATGGGGGGGGGGAGTGGAAAGGAGGAGGACCAGTGAAGAGGGGACCACTAAGAGGGAGCACTGCAGGGGAGGGTCCAGTAATGGGGGGAGTGGAAAGAAGGAGGACCAGTGAAGAGGGGACCACTAAAGGGGACCACTGCAGGGAAGGGTCGGTGAGGGGAGACCGGTAACGGGGGAAGGGACCAGTGAAGAGGGGATCAGTAAAAGGGACCAGAAAAAGGGAGGACCAGCAAAGGTGGAACCAGTAACGGGGGGGGGGAAGGAGGCCCAATGAAGAGGGGACCAGTATAAGGGGGGGGGGGAGGGGTGGGAGAGGAGAGAGACGGTAAAGGGGACCAGCGAAGATGGGACCACTGAAGGAGATCAATATCGTCCAACGGGTATCAGGCTTCAGAAGACGTGCTGCTGAGGTCGTCACATGTGCGTTGGGGCTCAGCAGATGTATCACAGACGATATGAGCATGCGTCCGGATTCAGAACACGTGACCCAGACGTCGTACAACGTGCGCCCAGATCCAGAAATCGTTCCACAGATCGTACTTGCACAGCATTCGTGAGAAGACTTTTTAAAGGCATCGTTCGACAAGCGTGCGCGTACTTCACTCTCACTCGCCTTTATTTTTTTTTTCATTCTGGCACAAGTGTAAGGGGTATTGGCGGGGTTGAGAGTGAGCGTGAGGATAATGGTTAAAGTTATCGGAGGAACATGATTGCTGTCGGACAGTTAACGGTATCGAGCGGTCTACCGACACCCATTGGTTTCATTTATGTTGCCGCAGATTAAGCACTTTGAGTTGAGACTCTCACAGTCTGTTCCTCAGGACTTAGTAGAACATGTACTTCGGAGAATGAAATGAAAGTAAGAGGGCCTAAAGACGAAAAGAACACGGTCGGGGTGTTCTATACTCGGGGTTTGGGGGCGGCCGAGGGGCCGCTGAACGTCTGGTTTCTGAATAATCGAGTAACCCCGTTTTTCGGTTATTCGAATTTCCGAATAATCGAATATTCGAAAAAATCGAATAATCGAATAAACTTTATTATGACTTAATATGTATTAATAAGGACGATGAGATTTTTGTGTTAGCCAAATTCGTTTGATATCGCTTATTCACTTCAAAGGTGCATTGTGTAGGTTGAAGTAAGTATAGTAAAGTAAGTTTAACGACAACAAAGTAAAAGATCAGAATTCTTTTAAAAAATGCAAATAATGGAGATATTCAATATCTTCTAAGAACCGTTTACAATACTCGTTAAGATGGCAAGACATGAGAATTTTTTTCTACAAAAAAATCCTACAGAAATCCTACAGAAATACGTGTGCAAAGCATCTTCGCACAAGTGCAAAACTTTTGCGAAAAAACTCGTTCACTCTACTTGTTCCGTTCATTACCTCACAGGAATCTTCAACCATCTACCATTTTTAGTCGAAATTCAATGTTTTTCAAAACAAATTCAACGCTTTTAAAATAAATTTCAACGTTCTTCTGGAATCTTTCCCGTGTAACAACGTTCAATTTGATTTGAAAAACGCTGAATTTCAACTGAAAATGGTATATTATCGTGTTATATATGCAAACTGTGAGCTTCAGCCCCAGAGCAATCGAGGTCGCTGAGCACGAATCTGAAATTCATTTTTTAATTTTTCGACGAAATTTGTGTTTAATGCGCAAATTTCGTAGAGAGAATTCAACAGTATGGCATTGATGATACTCGTGGTCGCAGAGAATGCAAATGTGAAGTTAGATTTTGAAAATATCGACCAAGACCGGTCATACAATTAATTCGCCTCAACGAGTTCTCCATGGAAAATCAATAGCTCGATCAACTTCAACCGATAGTTTCAAAAACGAACTTCAGATTTGTGTTCAGCGGGATCGACTGCCCCAAGGGCTGAAATTTCGGACCGCAGTCGATCGTCATCAACTGCGATCACTATCGCCAATACGCCATGCCCCCACGCCAGTTGTGATGGACTGATGGAAACACACACATACACCACACACACACACCACACACACACGCACACACACACACACATATATATATACACACACACGCACACACACACTACCCTTCTATGTATAGTAGGATATTGAATGCGTTTTCGTAACGGAACGGTGAGCTCCTCGACAGTGTGCTATCGAAAACAGTCACCGGAATGAACGTCGCTTACAAAAATCATCATCATGCCACATTCGAAACAACCACATATTCGAAATTCGAATATTATTCGAATTTTCGAACCTCGAATAATTATTCGAATTCGATCATTCGAGCACAAGTATACATAATACATGTATGAAAGGCAATTCGCATGAATCGCTCGAGGAGGAAATAAGTCTATTAAGAATGGCAAAACTGCTGACCATTAGAAGGCCTAAGATTTCCTTCTTTACTGGCGAACTATTGTTAACAATTTTCGAAAAGAAGCTCTTTCACCAACCGCTAACGAGTTCGAGAATAATGTACAGCGGTTGCTCGTCAACTGCAACTCCATAAATCCGCACCACATTCCTATGCTGAAATGTGGTAATGGGTATCGGATTCTAAAAGAGTCGCAAGTCGAACCTTTGTTCGTTGCCCACCTTGAAGTTCCTCATCAATCGTGCCTCTTTCATCATTTCCTTGATCTTCGCTTTTCCTATGTCCGAGCACCCTTTGGTCTGAAATTTTTGATAATGCTTGCGTTTCGACCAAACCGGATTTTTAAATGCACTCCATATGATAAGTGCAACTGCGATAACTAGGCGGCTGCAAGAGTAAACGTATAACTCCATTATTACAAGTGAGGTCGTAGTGGAGAACAGATAGTTGAACTAAGCCTTCTACTTGAAGGCATTCGAAAGAGCTGGACTGCCAAGGTAGCGTTCGTTGCCGCACCTATCTACCATAACTACGCATATCACAACTACACTACTGGTCATGCCTTTCGGCCACTGGTCGAAAAGAGCATACAGGTAAATGTTCGCCGCTTTTGAGCGAAAGCGAAAGCTCGTGGAAAGAAACGCATTTTGGGGCTTAACCGTACGAGCTCTATCTTTTAGCTTTTAAATTGTACATATCTCATTAGCTTTTTCCATCGACTTTCATGACGATCCCTCCAATCGCAGCTGGACCCTCAGCCTGCACCTCCAGCGCAGGCTTCTTCCGGATAAATTTTCCTCCAAACTTTCGTCCAAAATCATCTAGGGTGTGATTACGAGTCCGACCTCCGCTTTTGAAAATTCCATCGATTTATATATATATATATATATATATATATTTATTTATTTATTTATTTATTTATTTATATGGTTTCGTGCCCTAAAATAGCCCCCCCCCTTAGACGAAGTTACTCGAGTCACGATCACCGAGGGAAATCGGTGATCGTGACCCGAGTAGTAGAGTCAGTTACCCAAATGGGAGGCAACCTACCGAAATTGGCGGAATTATCAAAAACGGAGCGCGGATTTCTAACCAGCGCTCCCGGATGATTTTGGACGAACTTTGGACGGAAGATTTTTCTTTCGAGTCGAAAGAGGCTGCACGCACAAGTTCAGGAACCTGGTGCGGTTACAGAGATCGCCATGAAATTCTATGGAAAAAGTTAATCAACTGGGCAATTTATACACTATGCAATAGAACTGAAACGAAAAAGCAACGTTGAGCTCAAATATGTGTTTCCTTTCTCAAGTATTTGAATTTATAAAAATCCACTCGCTCGCATCAATAATTCAAAATGGTATTTATTATACCAGAGAGTATCGGAGGTATAAAGCTATTAAAGAAGGCCGCGTTAGAACGCTCAAAAACGGCGGAAGTCGCCTCTTTTTGGCAATGACAAAAGTCTGTTCAGCTACATCTCGAAACCAGACAACACCTAACTTTTCATATACTTCCGAAATATTTCGTTGCAACCATTATGCTTGGCGTTTGGGAAAACCCGGCAAACATATTTCGAAGCAATCTAGACCGCCAATAATATAAAGTTTCTCCAAAGCCCTGGAATTCGTGAATTTCGATTGTACTATGTTTACAGGTTCATATAAAATATCCTGCACCGAGCAAAGATTTGCTTACTTTGCCCAATTTTCTCATCAGTATGTGAGACCTGGGAGGCAAAGGCGTGCCTGGATAAACCAAATGTCAGGTGAAGAATCGTATGAGCTCGTTTCAGGCTTTCGCTTGTTCTCCCCAAGTCTCGCTTTGGGATGGCAAGATGAGCAAACATAATAGAATGCGTTGTTGCTCCTGAAGGGTTGAACCACACTACCTATGTGGCGCTCCTTCTGAAACTCATTTCTGATTGCCTACCATTTTAACTCGTTCAGCGTTAGCAATCCGTGGCTCCCAGGGCTTCCAGTGTGAATGCGTGTAAGGAGGGAACTTGGGCTCTTAAACGTTGGAAGAAGACTGCTGCAAGGTGATCATACACGCCCACAGCAAATGATCGTTGTCAAAACGAGCAGCTTCCCAACCAGCAGTTGTTATGTTTGGAAACTCACCTGTTCGAAATTAGGCTTCAAGGAGCTCGCACGTATGCACCTGATCAACATGAGCAGCTGTTCCCACTAATTCTTTGATTCTTTCCAAATAGAACTGACGTTTCGATAAATAGATAAATAAAATGCTGTTCTCTGTTAGGCAGGCCTCACTGGTCACAATGGCATTACGCGTTCGTTCATGCATAATTGCGAAGAATCTCTCAACCAGAAAGTCGAAGTGCAACATCTGTTGGAGCTATACTTACAACTTTGATGGCGACATCCACAATTCTCCCTGATTTCAATTTCAAGGTTCCAGCGCGAACCTCTCCGAATGCACCTTCACCTAATAATTTCCCCTGTTGCACGTCACCATGGGTGTATTCCCATGGTTGTTGTTTTATTGGATACTTCAAAATAAAGGTGATCTGAAAAGCTTTCGAATGTTTCACATCATTAGCAGAGCTCATATCATTCAAAGCAACCTTGTTTAGCTTTCCTGGTGTCTCTCTGTAGTGTTTTATAAGTTCCGGGATGGATTCAAACAACCGCGCTACTTCCACTAAGTATTTTCCGTTTTTCCTCCTCACGATGACGTTTTTCAGCTGGAATCGAAAGGAAAAACACTTATGGACACTACATATCTGGAGCAATTGAAATATGCATACCTAGCTGTTCGCCAAAAGCGAATCACCAATACAACAGTGCTCACAGCATCTGAACTCACCTTTCCACGCACCTTCTTTTCGTATCCTTTTTTGCCTTGGGCTTCATCCTCTTTCTCATCAATCTTCGAATCGAAGTGCTGTACCCTAGACTGTTCTCCGGGGTTGCATTCGCATACAACCGATAAAATGATTTCTCGTTTACCCTTCTGATTCGGATCATTGTCCACCTGAACTAATGCGATAGGGCTTCCCAAGGTTTTCAAATCATGAACATTTTATACATATTCAGTCCAAAGTTATCACTCCTAGGATTTGAAACGTCTTCCTACCCTTTATTTCAGCAAATGAGATGTGGATATTTTTCAATAAACTTGAAACTTAAACTTTGCAGTGTTGTCTTGCCTGGGCTATTGCCAAGTTGAAGCGAAATTGCACTTTCAAGACTGTCCAACAAGCATAGCGCATAGAGAGCACCCGTTTGCGCCATCATGACCGCTGCGAAGAACAGGGTTGGGCAATCTGCTCCCCGTACGCATGGCAGTTTGTTTTCGCTCCCACCAAATCCAATCTTAATCTCGCAGACGGAATGTCGACGCGTTCTGTAGCGAATTTGGGTGGTTGTGCACTTTGTTCCTGTTTCTGTCCCCTGCAACTAAAACTACGTTCGAGATCTCCGTCTTGTCGTCAGCTTTCCGTCGTCGACCTGCGCTGGTCCTGCGACATTCAAGCTGCACAGTGCTGGACCCTCAGCTCCAGTGATAATTCGTAATCTGCCGATGAGAACCCCAAAACCGTTGCCGCTCTAGTATCAACATGCAGCCAACGGATGCAATGTGTCTTTACCAAACTGACCTCAGAGTCAGGCCGACTACGTGCTCTGGTGAAGGCTCAATAATTGATAGGAACCGAGCGATATTGCTTACCTGTTATGGGCACAATGTAAACGAGAAGCGCGCTCAGAGACGTTAGATTTAGCTGAACAAACGGACACATGGATAGACACCTATGTGTAATAGCACTAACGTCGACTGAGGGAGCCGTTAAAAGTTGACCCTTTCCATACCCGTGACAGCTTCTGCCCTCTCATCATAAATCCGCTCTCAGAAATCTCGTAGAATTTGCTACAATTCTGTAGCAGAAATGACTTCCTCCCGCGCGATAGGGGGCGGGGGGGGAGGGCTGGGGAATTGCTCCAACGAAGCGCGGACACCACTTGACCAGGCACCTCAAGTTCTCAATTTACTTGCAAATTCCATGTTGCTCCCTGACGACATAGTACTTCGCACGTCTCCTACTTTCGGTAAGGGCTCCGACTCGCACTTGCACGACTTTGCAACCTCCGGACCGTCCAGTAACGCCATTGGTTTGTGTTGCGCAGTACTTCTGCCCTCAAGTGGCTCCTCTCCAACCGTTCTCATGCTCAACAGCTTGTGCTACCGGATATCGTTGACACGCCGTCCAAATACGGATACACTCGTTTCTTCTTACTGGATCTAATTGCTGGTCCGCCTTTACTGGTCTTCCCCCCCCCCCCCCCTTCCCTCCTTCACGTTCCTGATCCCAACTCCTGGCCCAATTCCTTGTTTCCACCACTGACCCCCCTAATGGCCTCTTCTTGCTGGTTTACCCGCCCTGATACCTCCCCCAGGTTGTTCCTTTCCTACCTAGTCGCTATCCTGGACCACCCTGGAGGCCCCCTTATTTCTCTTCTTCACCACCCTCTTAGTGGTCCTCCCATACAGAAGTCGGTGACGCGCAATTGAAATCAGGACGCTTGTTGCGCGACCTAGGGGATCCGTCTTCTGGATCCAGAGGCTCAGAAACGCGTCCAGTGCTGGTGTGTCAAGCAGGAGGCTGCGCTTCCTCGGTTACAGTAGCATCCCATGTAATGGCACGTTTTGTCCGCGCGGGGTTCAATAAGGCGTATCTCACGTAGGTTTCTAACCTGCATGAGATACGTCTCATCATCTACAACGCGGGCAACTAACATGACTATATAGTGGTAGATAGTAGGAGCTGAGTTTGAGTTTCTCCACTTTTGACTTCTTTTCCTATTTTTTGGAATCCTCACAAGATTTCCTGCTCCACGGAGGCACGACAGTCTGATTGTCCATAGACCCATTCCGACGTTTAGCGTGCGACGTCGCGTTGGAGTAATGTCGTGGAGCCCGCGATAGGGCAACAAGCATGATAGCATGATCATTCGACAGTTTCATGGCCACCTGGGGCCAGATTTATTAACCGTTAACCGCTCTCTAGCGGTGAAAATACCGCCAATTCCCCTAATATGACATTCATCAGCATCGGTATTTGGCGGTATTTTCACCATTAGAGGGCAGTAGGCGGTTGATGGATCTGGCCCCTGACCTCTCAACGTTCCCCGTAAGTCCTGTTTCAAATGTTCTTGCAGTAGTTCAAATCGGCAGACGATTACTCCTCAAACTACTGAAAGTTTACTCAAGATACAAATTCCAATTAACCTGAAACCTTGAATAACAAATTTGATAAACCCTGAAGTTCTCCCAATAAGGACGTCTAGATAGTGCAAATGGTTTTGTATCATTTTTTGGTGAGCAGCCATTGTTGAAAGAAGCTTTTCTGCAACATGAATTGAATCGCGTCGTTAGAGCCTGGGAATCCAATGTTACACAAAATAAAGGGATATCATTTCATCTGCTAGAAAAATGTTATAGCGTGGGCAGATGAGTGGAAATTGCAAAACAGAAGCTGGGTATTTCAAGAGGGAGCCCATTCTCTTTCACCTCCACAAAATTCAGAGACGTCATCCAAAAATCTAAAATAAAGGCGAAAGAAGCACACGTCAGTTATAGAAGAACATCTAACTAGGGAGGGTTTCGACCTCCATGGAACTTCATGTTGAGACCAGGATCATTAGAAAGAGCATGGAATGCTGATTACGAATATGTGTGTCAAAATTGCAAAATGAAGCTCCTGAGCGAGCTATGACCTGCCGAAGCAGGGTGGCCTGACCGCAACTGGCTCTGGAAAAGAGCTGGCGCGAGAGAAATGAGTCATAGGGGCTCCGTAAGGACGCGTCGACAGCTGAGGCGGTGGCGCAGAGGTAGTGCTACCGCTCGTCACGTGTGACGTCGTTGGTTCGGTATATATTGCTGTCGACGTTCTTGCACACCATGATTTATCTTCGAAATGACGTTTTATTCTGAATTACGACATGTGTTTGATTAAATAGACGGGACAACTAGTATGCCTTTCTAAAAATGCCCATAGAATAGCTGCGAACCTTCTAGCGATCTTTTTCTCTTCACGAGTTGGTACATCGTTGTCGTGTGGCACCCCAAATTCAGCGAGAAGAATGGACACCACCTTTGCTGGTAAAGGGAAATAGTGAGCGAAGAGAAAGCAGTAGATCAACGGCATTTTGGGCTTCCTCATCATACATACCTTATTCTACTTACCTTTTTCCTTCACACATTTTTTTACTTTGTTCCATGAACGCCAAGGCAGTTAGAAACACCTTCAGTTGTTCATAGTAAATAAAGGCATAGCAGTTTTTTGCCTTCAAGCGTTTTTACAAACGTGTATGATAGTTTCCCCGCTATTTAATCAAACACGTGCCATAATTTAGAAAAAAGGCCATTTCGAAGATAAATCATGATGTGCAAAAAACGGCTGCAGTGGGGCGTTACTGCATCCATCGCGGCGATGGAAGTATGCCCCGGCCTTACATACGGAAGACGTCGCGGCTTCCGCCGGCCACAACTCGCTCGTGAGATCCATTTAGCAAATTTGATGATCTGTGATCATCAAATTTGCTCATCAAATAAATAATAAATCATCAATAATAAATAATCATCAAATAAATGCTGAATTGATGATGCTAATTTGTGATCGGCGTCTCGAGCTCTTTCACGTGATATAGGTCTCAATCCGAAGTTCCATGGGAAGCTGACGGCATTCCCTGGTAAGATTACAGTACCGGACATGTCCTTTGGTCATTGGCCGAAAAAGCCGCGCCGGCCAACATAGGCCGCTTTGGAACGCTCCAAAGCGGCCTATGTTGGCCGGCGCGGCTTTTTCGGCCAATGACCAAAAGACATGTCCGGTACTGTACTGGCGGTGGGGAAATGTCAGTTAGCATTAGGGTGGTCCACCTCTCTAGATTTGCACTCGATTCCGTTTTCGTCCTACTATTATATACCCTAACCGTTGTTGCTCTCACTATCAGATTCAGCCACTATGCTAGCTGAGTAGCTTCAGCGACGTAGTCAACGCAAAAGTTCATTCAGTAAGCATTTCAAATGCTCATTTTGCAGGTTAGATGACGCTGTCCCAGTTCTCGGGGCATAGTGAATAATGTTGCAGCCCTATCCACATTTCTAGCTTTATTCCTTTCCCTTGAATACTCTCTCTTTCGCGAAACTACGTAGTGTCAAATAGATTTTTGTCCAATCCTAAGGTTTTCCACCACCTAGGCACTCTAAGCGGTATGATGTTGTGCTACTACATTTGCACTGGCATAGCAATTAAATTGCGATGGTATATTATTAAGAAAAAACCGCACATTCTTCCCGACTTACCTCGCTTACTCGTATCAAAAACTCTCCAACGTATTTTAGCAGACAGAAGAGATCTTCCCGAGGAAGGAAGCCATGGTAGAATTCGAATTCTTTTAAAATCTAAACGTTCTCATGTCAATGGCACAGCGTACTCGTTCAGATTAGGATCGTCTATTAGGCTGGTGCAAAAGAAATGCAGGTCTTTGTTTTATTGGTTTCAAAACTATGTTTTAAAATAAACTAAATGTGTCATAACGTATTACCCACTGTTGGAAAGGTTATTATATGCGCTTTCTAAATATGTGCATGGTATTTAATCTGTGCATGTGTGTGGAATTCAAGTCAATTTTTCAGGTTCAGATATGTGTACGAAATTAAAGTGAATTATTTAAAAAAACAATTTGGTTTTTGTTTCCAGATGTCCAAACGCGATCTTCGTCAAATTTTCCGGCTTAGCATGATTTCGGGGAGCTTCTTTTTGGTTCAGCCACTAGGCAAACGTCGCCTGTTATCATAAAGTATCTATTTCTCATCGGATCGAGAAACGGATCGTCGGCACTGCGCAAAATATGGGCCGACGATGTCTCAAAACGACGATTTTCCTGACCTTCGGTCAATTTAGCTTTTTGGCCTTCCCAATTTGCTTCAAATGGCGAGTAACTGTATTGTGATCGACGTCAAGGCCCTCGGCGATGTTTCGCGTGGTTTTGCGCGGATCAGCTTCGACTAACGCGTTCAACTGATGATTATCAACGGCTGCCATGTGTTTCGAGGCTGGTGTTACCGGCACGAAACTTTTGAACCCAACGCTGTATTGTGCATTCTTTGATACTTCCCTAGCCTCAAGCTTCATTGATATTGAGCGGAAGTCCAGCCCGGTTTCAACTCAACTTCAACTTAGAAGTAAATTTGACGAAAATCGCGTTTAGACATGAAAATAAAAACCAAATTATTTTTTAAATAAGTGACTTCAATTAAACTCTATATACATTTTTGGAAAGCGCATATGATAAGCTTTCCAACAAGTCTTAGGTTTTTTTAAGTGTTGGAGGCAATGAAGCAAAAAACGTGCGTTTCTTTTGGACCAACTTAATACAAATTTGCAACAAGCATGATACATAACACTTTTAAAAGAGGTGTTCGCAATCGTAGTGTATGCGCGGTTAAGAGAATCCTTTACTGCTCTATAAACTCCCGAAATGAAACTTCCTAAGAACAACAGGATCTAGGCAGAATCTGATAGAGTAGTCCCACCACCTTTCCCGTCAAACTTTGAGCCTAATCAAGGCTTTTTGAGATGAGCAAGCATTCCAAGAGGTACAGCTCTACGTCGATGGAGTAAATGGCAGGTGGAAAAACAGTGTGACAGTACACTCAAGATCTCTAGTATATCCCCTGCGATCCTTGCCCAATTTTTCTTGTAACACATTGTGCATGTGGTAGAAGCGTAATCCTGAATAGGAATGGCCGCCGAAATCACCACGCATTCAAGTGAGGCCCTCCCGCGATCACTCGTCCGCGAAAGATTCCGCTCCTGGTGACCCAGCCCTCATGGTCGTGAGCATTTTTCTGCGCACCCACAGCCCTCGAGGTAGCCCAGACGGCTGCGAGCAACGATACTCACTCGCAGACACGCGTGCGGTCGCAGTGCGGCGCTGCAGCGAGGGATGCCTCTACTCAGAAAATTTTGAACAAGTTACTTGCGCCTTATGAGCTCCAACACAAGTTACTTGCGCCTTTAGACCTCGAAAACAAGTTACTTGTGCCGTATCCCTCGCGGTTAACTAACTTGCAAGGTTGCACCTAGAAATTTTAAACTTGCACGCAACTAACTGCAGTGCAAGCTTGCAAGAAGCTTTCATGCAAGCTAATGTTTCGCGCCTAATTGGTTTGGAAGATTACGTACGCGTCCTCACACGCGGCGTGTGAGGAAGCGCGCGCGGTAACGCGCTATATCTGTACAAACCGGAACGGCGTCACTCCGCCAACGCTGCTCTGCCAAGGCGGACAGTCCTGCCCTTCCTTCTGTCACATTCCTTATTTCATCTCTCTCTCTCTCTCTCTGTTTGTGTGTGTGTGTGTTTCCGTCCGTCTCAACTGGAGTGGAGGCACGCACCGCGTACTGGCCTACTCAACGGTTGATGGTGCTCAACAGCGGCACGAAACTTCAGCACTGGGGTTATCGAGGTCGTCGAACGCGAACTGAAGCATCGATCGCTATCAATCGATATTGATCAAATTATCGATTTTCTGTGGATGTCATTCAAGCATACATACACCCCACTATGAAGCTCATCGAAGTGTCGCGAAAGTACAAGCTGCCGCTGTGCCTTACGTTCATCGACCTGAAGAAGGCATTTGACTCCGTCGAGACTGAAGCGGTCCTCGAAGCTTGCTCACTCAGGGTGTTTCTACTCAGTACATTAGAGTCCTTCGAGAGCTGTGCAGTGGATTCACCCCCAAGATCTAACCATTCTATAACGACGTCGTCATCGACGTGAACAGAGGGGTTTGGCAAGGAGATACCGTATCCCGAAACTCTTCAGTGCCACCCTCGAAAACATCATGCGTAAACTAGAATGGGAAGACAAGGGAGTGAAGGTCGACGGATGGCAGCTGCACCATCTTCGCTTTGCTGTCGAAATCGTGCTCATAACACCGAGGATCAGCCAGGCGGAGCGAATGCTGGCCGACTTCGATCGTGTATGTTGGAACGTTGGACTGCATCTGAGTCTTAAGAAGACGATGATTCATGAGGAACGGACAAGTTTCTGATGCCCCACACTACGCAACGAACATCTCCGAATGCTCCAGCTATGTGTATCTGGGTCGCAATGTCAACACGGCCAACTACCTAGCGCCAGAGAGTTACTGGCGGAATATCAAGAGAACACCAGGACGCCCACCGACGCGTTGGTTGGACTTCGCGTTGATCACTGACTTGGCGAGCAAGTTAGTAATCAACACGACGTCAGGTGCCTTCCTTCTTTGCACTACAATAGGACTATTTTCATAAGTTCCTCGGATAAGACTGTTGTTATTAAAAACAAACGCTTAAAAATGAGAATGAAGGTTAATGGTAGAGATTATGAAAACCTGATATGTGACAGACTTGTACTTCAAGAAGGAGAAACTTATTATAAGGCAGTGCAAGTCGGAAAAGGTGCCATCTGAGGATGAGGAGAGAATGTTAGCCCGGCCAGAAATACCCTCGCTTCCACTCTAGGCTTGCACCACATAGTATTATTCAGTAGAAAGCAAACTTCGAGTTAAATTTTTAGCAAAATTTGGCCGTCAGAATTCGTTATGCTATCGTTTATTTTATTATCGTTTATTTGGTAAAAGACGAAGGCCTATGTGAACGAATACACTTATAGTTTAGATCTAAATTAGGTTTATACTAGCAGGAGGTTACCTATGATTTACAGGGGTCTTCGTCTAACTTACATGCGACATCTTATCCGGCTTGCAGAATGACTAGCAGGGGTCTTCGTGCAATTTACATGCGAAATCTTCTGCTAGCTTGCAGCAGCTTACGAATGACAGCAGAGAGCTTTGTGTAACTTGCATGCGGCGTTTATACTAGCTTGAAGCAGCTTACCCGTTTATACTAGCTTGCAGGAGCTTGCAGAAGCTTACGAATGCAACTTACATGCGAAATCTTCTGCTAGCTTGCAGCAGCTTACGAATGACAGCAGAGAGCTTTGTGTAACTTACATGCGGCGCTTATACTAGCTTGCAGCAGCTTACCAGTGACTAGTTTGAGGAAATCTATTACCTACATCCAGCTTGCAAGTAACTTGTTAAAAATTTTCTGAGTAGTTATTACAGGGATCCGTACGAGTTGCACGATGCGCCCAGCGTGCTACAGCGCGAAGGCAAGTCCCGAACTACCACTGAACCGTCTCGTCTAGGAAATAGAAGGAGTGCAATAGAGTGCGACACGGTTATGGTGGAACGGGGTATACGTTCTTAAGGTAAGAAGTAAGAGCTTCCTGAATGCTCAGGAGCGGTATGAGTCCTAAAATAGCTGCGAGACCTAAATAGCTGAAAAGTCGTTTTAGAGGGAAAAGAGGAGTATCGTTTGTCCATAGGGAGCCCAATTTTTGTGTGAAAAGTTTTTAGAGGCTACCTACTCCACTACATTGTCTTTTACCGCCATCAAATTCATTTTATTTGCATACTATACGAATAAGCTTTCATGGGCTTTTGGTGTTTCAAAATTCCAAAGTCTTTCACAGATTGTATTTGGTTTGCTAATCGGACCTGCAGGTTTAATCCTGTCAGTTTATCATCAGGTATCACTAAATCGTGAAGCAGTTGTCAGGCTTAGAGCTACTGATTATTAGTTTTGTATGAATATGTCATGCACTTTAAAACTTTGAACCAGTGCGAGGAGAGAGGTGCCAATAAGTTGCCATGAATAAAGAAAATCCTGAAGCTTTCACAAAAAAAGATTATCAAATTCAATTTTTATATGCTTGCTAATTTTTTATGCACTCGGCCTCTGAATACACAGTATGCCTTGTTAAATGCGAATGTGTATCCGCTGCAAGAAACACTCAAAATATACTGTATCTACTCTGCAAATGAATAATCTAATCTAATAATTGAATACTTTACAATTTTTAACACACAACTCTGAACTTAAAAACAGAGTTTTGTCCCTCTAGAACCACATGTCATTTTCCTATTACCAGATTTTGTCTTTGGATGTTCCTCTTCGTTTAAATTTCACCAGGTTCCCCTCTTCTTCTTTATCACGTGACCTAATGCTACTCGATTAATCAACACTATTATGGTGTCACATTATGCCACTATATTTAGTCGCTCTGCCGTCTTCTTCCCACGTTTTGTCCATCAGTGCATCCGTCTGCATACATACTAGCGCTTCAGCTAGTCCAGCCTCGGAACGGCAGCGTAAAACTCGTCCTAGAAGCAGGCGGAGCAGCGAGGACTCCGCCCGACCGACGCACGCGCGCGCGACCGCACGCGTCAAAATGAGTATCGCTGCCGCCCCCAGCCCAGATGCACTGAATAGGAGCTGAAGAGAACTTCGATGGCCGCTCCGTTCCCGACAGAGTCGAATGTGTTCTCCAAGTAGATGGATGTAAGACACAGCGGCAGCTTGTACTCTCGCGATACTTCGATGAGCTTCGTAATGGTTTGTATGTGGCCGATCGTGATGATTTTTCTCCGAACCCCTGCGTGAACGCAAGGCGGTCTTTCGTATAGTGTACTGCCGGGAAACGCCCTATTCAGGATGACTCGAGGCTTGTAGTCAACGTGCAGCAAACAGACCGGGCGATAGTTGCAAAAGTGCACTGCAAAAAGACGACCCTGCTGGTCTACTTTGCACTTCTACAGGTAGGGTGTGAAAAGCCGCACCAGGCTGTTGGTGAGCATTGGCGGGTGGTTCTTCAATTGTTCAGGTGTGACCTTGTCAGGACGGACCGGATGTTGTACTATTCTTTGCCGCATCGGACCTCGGAACAGAGGACAATGGGCAACTCAGCCATCCTGCGAAAGCTGCCATGGGGTAGGTGAACATAACAATGAAGATATCGGAGCAGAAGTTATGGATGACTTTCTTCATTGCCCTTCCAGAGGAGATGACATTCCATCAGCGCGTCGAAGAGCAGTCATCTTGGTCTTGAAGTTGACGGGGTTCCAGCGGCCGTTGCGGGTGCTCATTTCCGGCTCCGCATCTTCAGTCAACGCTCTCGCTATTCCCTTCTTAAGATCGTGCTTTATCGTCGCTTTGGATAGCTTCGCAAGCTTGGACATCAGCTGGTAGTTGCCTGGCGCTGGTGCTTCTCCACGCTGACAGATCAGATCAAGAGTTTCCGGAAGCAGACGTCTCCTGCTTTTTTGCTGAATCTCTTCATCATCCCCTTAGTATGGTCGTGGAGAAGATGCGCGAAGCGGCCGTGTTCCTCGTTGAAGTTACCCGTGATCATATCTTCTTAAAGGGCGGCAAGGGAGGTGTAGAAACGCCGGCTGATAGTCGTTCTAGGACTCCTCTTCGTGTATTTCGCAGTCTTCTCTCTATTGCGCCAAAAAGCGGAAACCCGCGCGAAGAAGGCGTTGGTCCGATCCCATGTAGAACTTGGGGACAACGGAGACGTTGGTCAGGCAACACGTGCGGATGAAGATGATGTGGGATCTCGTTGTGGAACTGGCCACCGGAAGATTCCCAGGTTCATCGTAGGGTGGGAGGCCTCTGCTAAAGCGAGTTTCCATGAATGATCTTGGTCGGATATGAGCTTATCAGGATACTATCTCAACGGTAGGTCGGAACAACGCAAATGTTGTATATGGGCAGAACCGCCTCTCTCTGGGTAGTAACAGGCTGCAAGTATCTCGACCCCAATACATCTCTGCGCAGAGTTAGGGGCCACGGAAGTCGCGTGTTGGCGCCCTGTTAATTCACGTGCTCTACAGCTGAAGAGCGCGCGCGGGATGAGGGTTCGTATAGCGACTCAGTGCAGTGCACAGGTTGTGTAGTAGGGGAGAGCTTGGGCTCGTGAACGAGGGGTCGGGGGTTTGGATCCCGCGGACTGCGTTTTTTGCGGCTGAAACTTTGTCTAGGGGTTATTTGGGATGCTGATCACGAATCTGATATCCGTTCTTCACGATTCGGCTGGATAATATAGATACAGGAAGGCACAAGATTACATTCTTAAAGTTTCTGCCGGTGACGGCAGGTAGAGACAGAATCGTGAAAAACGGATGTCAGGTTCGTGATCAGCACCCCAAATAACCCCCTAGACAAAGTTTCAGCGAAATCGGTGGCCTGCCTGGACCACCCTTGTTAACGGTATGGGTAGCCTCCGACTGAATCGTGAAAAACGGATGTCAGATTCGTGATCAGCACCCCAAATAACCCCCTAGGCGAAGTTTCAGCGAAATCGGTGACCTTGCCTGGACCACCCTTGTTAACGGTATGGGTAGCCTCCGACCGAATCGTGAAAAACGGATGTCAGATTCGTGATCAGCACCCCAAATAACCCCCTAGACAAAGTTTCAGCGGAATTTTTTTTTGTTGACCGAAGTATCTTCGGTGGAGTCGGAACTTTTAACTAGTGCCACAAAATATCTACCGTTACATGACTATAGCTTCACACAAAATAGGCTCAAAATAAGGGACACACAGAAGTGAACATTTTAGCTAATCTGTAGTTTGAAGCATATGTTTATATGTAAACATGCTCTATAACACACTATAATTCCCCTAGGTGGATCACGTATATGATAAACATGGATTTTGCAAGTGCAAAACAAACGCAGTCTGCGGGATTCAAGTCCTTGACTCCTCTCTCACAAGCCTGAGCGCTTCACTACTGTGCCACCTATGCGTTGAGTCGCGATACGGGCCCTCATCGCGCGCGCCCGTCAGCTGAGGAGCACGTGAATCAACAGGGCGCCAACACGCGACTTCCGTCGCCCCTAACTCTGCGCAGAGTTGTATTGGGGTCGAGATACCTGCAGCTGGTTACTACCCAGGGAGAGGCGGTTCTGCACATATACAACACTTTCGCCGTTCCGACCTACCGTTGAGATAGTATCCTGGTTAGTCTTTCGCCTTGCTCGTTCAACTCAAGACCGTGGCTTCCGACGTTAGAATATATTCAGACCTTCGCTTTCCGATCTTAGAGTCGAAATCCTGACGATGACCTACTACGATCTTCCGGCTTTACATAGAAGGTTTCTACCTGTTCATCATAACAGTCGGATTTTAGGGGGATTCATCAACGACTTACATAAACTTAGCAGAGGATTCACAGCGGAAAACTCAGATAGCGCGGCTTATCGCTCACCATATCGCTTGATAAGCCACGCTATCAGAGATTTCGGCTGTAATTTTCTCTGTTGAATTGCTGTAAGCGTTGATGAATCGGGGCCCTGGTTACCAGGAAATAAACACGCTCCTCTTCTCTCTGCTTTGGCCGCACATTTTGGCGCAAAGACCGAATAAGCTAGAAGTCGATCCATTGCAGATCGCATTCACTAGACTAAAGGGAATCGTCTCTCGTGTACAATGCCTAGAGCCGCGAGTCGATCTAATGCAGATCGCATTCCCTAGACCAAAGGGAATATTAAATCTCTCGCGTACATCGGCTAGAGCCGTAACTTGATCATAACTTCGACCGCATTCTCTAATTAAGAGAATTACTCTCGGTTCACACCTTGAGTTGGTCTAATTGCTACAACAGCCTCTGCTTAAGAGACCAAAAAGACTTCCTATACATTAGGAGGAGCAACGAGAGAAAATTCCCACTTCGTTTCTTGAGAAAGCAAGAACGACAAAACAAAATGGCTTTGAAAACTTTTGAAACAAAATGGCGCTTCATTTTTTGAGACGCGCAGATCGCCAACACTTGCCGCCGATGTACCGCCTGAGAGGCAGGCGCGGTGACGCCAAAGCGGCAGCTGGCGCCGCAAACGTGGCAGCGGCAATAATCATCCAACGCATTATTGCCGCATGGCTCTACCTGCGCCGCACGGCCAATGGCAGAGAGGGCTCTAGCTGACCGTGGGGGAGGGATCTATGTACAATAGAAACTGATAATGATAATGATAATGAAACCGCGTTGGCGATAAAGTGGGCGAGAATGAGCGCCGCGCCACGTCCTCCTTTCACTGCTGCGGCAGCTTTTCTGCCTGTCGTGTGCCGCGTGGCCGGTATCGGAGGGCTTAACCAAGCCGTTCATTCCTCTGAGGTCGGCGCACTGGTACCAGTCCTGTCTGCGAAATATAAAGAACTGGTCTGATCATCGGCTGGCCACCGTAAGTCATTGTATAGACCGAACACGCCTCCTTGAGATCCAGCAGAAGTTTAATGGGCGCAATGCGCGTTGGGGTGGGCAGCCATGGGCTTCTACCTCCTTGAACCTAGCAGTAGGATGTGATGGCGTGTTGTACACAACATGACGCGTAGCTACCTGCAATGCATGTTGAAACGAGAAGGTAGATCAAGGCATACGTCACGTGGGAACTAAACGGATAAAAACTCGTCCTACACGTGGGAAATACCACGCCACGTCGTACTTGTGTTTGGTTAGGGATGGGCTCCCCCTACTCCTCCTTCATCGCCCAGTGCGCTGCTGCATGCAAGCCTGTCGCATGCATCTCAAGGGGATTGATTAACACCGCTCATTCCCTTTTTGTACTTCATCCCATGTGACAATATAAGGACCTGAATGAGTTGAGGATTGGGAGGAGAAGTGGAATCAAGCATGAATCTAAAGCTTTACGAGGACTTCTAGGTATTCCATGCTTCTATGTATTCTCGTCAGAACTTACTTTTTCCTCTTCTTTATCTAGACCTTCGGATATATGAGATTCCGCTTCCGATTTGATTTCTGAGTGCCTTTTCTGCAAACGACAACAGAAAGTAGCTAAGAGTACGATAGGAGATACTGGTAACACTCACGTCTCTTTCCTTAGAATGCCCCATCGTTCACCAGGCAGTGAGTCGAGTAAAAAAGAAATGAACTGCTCTCCTCGTTCTATCATCGTCTCTTGTTTACCTTAGTTAATTGTAGTCAAGCACTGATTAAAGTTTGGCGTAATACGGGAATATGGGTACAGCGAATTCGGGAGAAAAGTAGGCGGGGCCAGCCCACATTTGAACGAGTTTTTACCCGTTTGACCTAGGCCCCTCTCGCTGCAACTTGCATTACACGTATGTACGCATAAGTTTGCGTACAATGTGGGAAATTCCACGTCACCATATCCGATTGCTGCGTTTAAGTCGGTAAAGCCCATGGGCTGCCTCCTCTCATGGTATCATTGCGCCGAAAATTATATAGCAGGCTAGATTTGTATATAAGGAACATAGAGACACACTTTCCCGAGAGGCGGCCAATGTAATCAAAAAACTGAACTTCAACATATCATCAGAACATCGTTGGAAGTTCTCGGCGCTAGGATATCTGAGACTGTTGTTAATCTGCTGTTATTCCCCTTTACGATGACATGTCCAATTTAGTTTGACTATACATTTTGGCAAGGGCGCGTGTAGCGCAGTCGGAGGAGGCGCGACTGTCGCGTGCACCCGATACCAGGTTCCTGGTTCGGATTTCCCGCCCAGGCCAACCAAGCCTTCCATCCCTCCGGGGTCGGTGAATTGGTACCAGACTTGTCTGGGAAGGATAAAGCGCTGACTTGTTCATCGGCTGGCCACCGCAAGTCATTGTATGGCCAAATACGCATTCATGTCGCCTCCACGACATCCCGTAGAAGTAGAATGCGCTGGCGCATCCCAGAAGGATTGAGTAACGCCGTCCTTTATCCTTTATCCTTATACATTTTGGCACAGAGCTTGTTCTATTCTTTGGAAGGGCGCCTATGTCCCTTCGAGTACATGTGCCTGGATTCCACCTCGCCATCCCACTCTCCCCCCTGCCTTCTTTTTCTCTATGCTTTGCTTGGAAAATTGAAATATCATCAAAATAGGCTCGAAAAATTGATCGTGATGGCCTAAAACAAGAAGCGGCTGCAGCAAACCAACCGTAATGGCTCAAAGCCCTCTTTTCACGCGTTAGGCCCATGGTATACTTCCGTGGCAGAGAAACCTAGCCCCGCGCGACCGTACGAGCGACGGCCGCGCGGGGCTAGGTTTCTCTGCCACGGAAGTATAGCACTCGACGCGTCGCAGGAACGACGGCGCGACAATTGACAACCTCGACACCCACTGTGCCGTCCGGCACCGCAGCGAAGGTGCATCATTGACAGTTGCCCCGAGTCCGTCGCGGCGCGACGATGAGTACACCATAGGCCTTAAAGGCCTCCTCACACTTCTGTCACAGCGCCGCTCGCCGCTATGGCTAAAGGCCTCCGCACACTTTTGCGGCGTTGTCGCTGCCCTATCCTTAACCATAGGGCAGAGACGTAGAGCTCGCCGCCTGCGGCGAACCCAGCGGCGATAATGATTTGAATCATTATCGCCGCCGCTGCAGTGCACAGCGACGAGCGTCGGTCGCTGAGGGGGAAGCGCCCGTTGTGCGCAATTTTTGCATTTGCTTCGACTGCTCGTCGCGAGGCATCGCTGTCACTGTGCAATGTCGCGTCGCTGCGGTGGACGGGAGTATACCATAGGCCTAAAGGCCCCGCACACTTCTGCGGCGAGCGTTGGCCGCTGAACGGCATGACTCATTGTCTGCAGGCGCGGGCAGAGCGCAGACAGACACCATTGGCCTTACGCCTATGTTATACTTCGGCGATGCGTCGCCGAGATCTCCGCAGGGGGTGTTATACTTCCGTCGCCGACGTCGTCACAGACGGGCCGATGACGTCTGTGGCGACGTCATCCAAGGGTGGCATAAAATGCACTCCGATGGAGTGTTTTGGTTGTGGGTTGGTTTTTCGTTCCCGGCACTGCCCTCATCACCACCGGACTTCGAATTACGAAATCGAGAAGTGCAAAAGACCACTGTCTTGCGTACACCAATAGTGCCATTCGCTAGAACACTGAGTGTTTGGGGAGAGTGGGAAACTAAACTTTACCGTCCGTTCACTTTGTCACCTTTCTTCGCTTTTCCGTCCTTCTCGCCCGTACTTTTCGCATTCTCTAGGCCTTTTCGCTTTCTTGCAGAGCAAGTAACACAAAATAAATCTGTGTAACGAATAAGTAGTGTTTCCTCGCTTTCTGAAATGATACTACAAACTTCTACGAAGAGCTTTTTCGAGATACAATTCATATTAATTAAGAGCTAAATTTTCCTTTGAATTTCGAAAATTCCGCGTAAATTTAATTTAAGTGCGATTTAACAAAAAAAAGGCCTTTGTTAAACTCCAATAAAGAAATTTAACGAAAATGCTGGTAAAATCGTTAAATTAGTAAATCAATAGTCAGATCAGACTTCAGATCACACTTATCCGTGCTTCTAGAAGCAAATGTGGCTAGTAAGAGAAAATTTGCCAGATTAACAATGGTCGAGCAGGCTACCGTTCCTACAAAACAAAAATCATCATCAAGTCCCGAAACATACTAAGAAAAGCACACAATTTAAGCAAATTCGAGGTAGATGTGGTCACCTAGCGTTTCTATCCGCAGTCTGATTACCAAATGATGGCATTCAAAACGCGCTGCGATGCTAAAAATGCGCTCCGATGCTCTCCTGTTGACGACTTCGCCACAGACGACGACGGTGACGGACCGTCGGTGAGGTGCCGCAGCGTCGGCGACGCGTCGCCGAAGTATAACATAGGCCTTAGACACTAGCTTCGCGACAACTTGTGCACGCGAATTCGCAGTAGGCCAGATCAAATGTGAGGGGAGCTCGCGTTGAAGACCAATTGAAGGGCGTGAGGGGATCGGATCGGGGTGAACAACATACGAAGCCACCGCACCGATGCGATACAACGCGTTAAGGCCCCCGCAGACTTCTGCGGTGTTGCCGCTGCCCTATGCTTAACCATAGGGCAGGGACGCAGAGCTCGCCGCCAGCGGCGTCGCCCAGCGGCACCGGCAGCGTCGCTGGCGGAAATGACTTGAATCATTCCACCCGGCGGCGCCGCTCCAGCGTCTGTCTGTCTGCGCTCTGCGCTCTGCCCTTTCGCGGCGGGATCCAGAGCGGAGACGGACGCGATTGTCATCGGGGCGCGTTATTGTTAAGCACCAGTCGGTCCCGACTAGAAACAGTACAGTACCTCAGTACCGCCGAGCGGCGCTGCTCAGCGATTTCGCCGTCCGCCGCTCGCAGCAGAAATCTGCGGGGGCCTTAACAGGAGTCCCGCTCGATCGGACGCGTGAGCCATTTAAGACCAATTGAAGGGCTCCTACAGGCGCTAGTGGGTAAGTCCTTTCCTCCATTCTTTCTTTCATTCGAAGGTTTCGGCCCATGTTTTTAAATATATGGTCTAAGTAGGGTGCGCTCTGTCACATCCTATGTCCTATGTAGAGCAGTGGAATTTGCTGTACATCCTGTTCCCGTATTGCGCCTAAAGCCTATAAAAACGACGGTAGAATGTCTACTTCCTGGCGGTCAACAAATATTATGGCCTAGGGCCGGATTTATCAATGACTTACAGCAATTTAGCAGAGAAAATTAATGCCGAAATCCCTGATAGCGCGGCTTATCAAGCGGAATGGTGAGCGGCAAGCCGCGTTATCTGACGATGAGTTTTCCCCTACGAATTATCTGTTAAAGTTACGTAAATCGTTGATGAATCCGACCGCAGATCTATCTGCTTGAAGATCTCGGCTTCGGATAGGAAGCATTAGGAAGAACTTTAATTACGAATTCCATGATGTAGAGCGCACAGCAAGGAGTGCTCTGAACCTGGTTGCCTAGACTCTTATGTTACCTAGCGGCGTTGGTTATCGCTTGAAGGATCTGTGCAAAGAAAGTGCCCATAACCAGCCATCTAATCTCTGACGATGAGGCTGGACATATGTATAAGGACACCTAGAGAAGAAGAAAAAGAAAATCTCGATCCAGTACTTCTTCCATGACAAGCTGTTTCACAATAGGCTCCGATTTTTATTTTCTTGTATTCGTATTAATTCGGTAGTGCTCGATATTGTCTCAGCTGCCGTGGCCATTAAATAAACATAACTGGGAGCATCTGTTAACAATGCCGCCTTGAATTCGATGCTGAAATTTTGAAAGCGCGTTCAATAGGGAGAATTCAAGTACCGTGCATCATCGTAGTCGACTGAAGGACTAGCGGAAGCAGCACAAGATAAAGCAAAGGAACGAGGCAGCACTTACCCGCGTTTAGAATGCGAGACTGAGGTAGGTCTAGAGCTCGCACCTTATACTATACTGGTATCCTCCCTCCAGCTGAAACGCCTCGAGGGCTTTATGTGCCGGCATTTGAATCCAGCGCTCTGGAATCTTCACATCAGCGCCAAAATCATCCCCGTCATGTCAAGACAACTTCGTATGGTAGCCTGACTCCACATACATAGTTGAGTGATCCGCAAATATTACTTTGTTGATTTGCTAAACTTGCCTCTAGGTCGTCACAGCTTCATTGGCTCGGCTGGACTGCCTTCCTGAGAGGTTCAAATAAATTGTGAGTCAGCCCACAAATATGCCTTTACCTGAAAAATTCGAAAGGCAGTCGTGATGGACAAATTCCGTACGGTCACTAGGGTATGAACGAGAGAATGCGTACGTAATGAGTTCTTGAAGGTGTCTCTAGGAATGGCCACCCTCAACGGCTATCTTGCCCAGTAAATCCTCACTCATTTTCAGATCCAGGCAAGAAGTGTACAAGGAAACGGCACTACACCGCTTTCGAAAATCCACATTCCTATGCCGTGCGTCTTCACTAACAAGGGAAGGGTCTGAAGCGTATGTCTGAACGGGGGGAGCGACTCATATAGGGAGAACCCCACCGCTCAGTTAGTATGAAAATGTGTTTATTTTTTGCCAAGTCGTTAAACCCAAGGAGTAAGGGATCACAATGGGATACGGCGCGTCACGAGTTTGGGGTCCTGTATGCCACTGCGGCGCTATGTGACAACAGAGGGGTTAGCGAAATTCAACGAGTCACCTAGGATGCGACGCAGCACATCCTAGGTGATTCGTTGAAAGGAAATAATTCACGGAAACAATAGGGAAAATGAAAAAAAAAACACTCACCTACGTCACTTTACCGAAAACTTCGGTGAGCAATTTAAAGGCGTGCTCCTACTATCGGACGTGGGTCCTGCTGCGAGCATGATATTGCAGAAGGAGAGAGAACGGAGGCGTGGAGTGCGCGAGACGGCGCGACGAAAAACCATTCCAAGCGGACCACTTCACCGGTCTCCGGGCATCTCACCCCCCGCGACCGCAGTCTCGGCGCACGAGCCCTACTTTATTTCGCGTCTGGTGACTCGCCACACCCCGGAGTCCCTTCCCTAGCCCAATCTGTGTTTTTTGTCTTGTCGTTTGTCGTTGTTGTGTTGTTTTATGTTTTTTTTGTCTAGAGTTTTTTAGAGGTTTTTTATTTGTGTATGATGTGAGGGAGGGAGGAGGGGGAGGCGCGCCGAGGGGGGTGAGAGCGAGGGGTTGGATTCGGGAGGAAGGGAAGGCCAGCCGAGGGGGATGAGAGCGAGGGGGATTCAGATTTGGGCAAGGGAAGGGACTCCGGGGTGTGGCCGAGTTACGCACCCGTGTTTAAATTGCCTACACCCTGGAGTCCCTTCCCTGCCCAAAATTTGGAAGCAAATTAAAAAGAGGAGGATCTGTCCTCAGGCTTTAAGTTACTCGGGCGACCCCACCCCCCAGACAACATGGAGCCGACACCATTCCGGTTAAATGGTAAGTGGTTTTGTATTGCTTACATAAATGTCTACCTAGGCATATATTTTTTTCAATTTCACCAACCCCTCCGTTATCACATTGCGCCGCCACTGCTGGCAGACGGCTCAGAGCGCAGGGGAGGTGCGGTTGCTTCGTGCGAGGAGAGTCGGGGTTTGGTTCCTCTGCGCTGCTGCATTTTTGCACATCAACTGACTGGCTGAGATTTGAGGGATTCTGACGTCTGTACCATTTTCAGACGTTTTCTGTGCATTTTCCAGCTGTTCGCTGTGGTATTCAACGCGGTGATGAATAGTTGTTCAACACCAGTGATACACAGGTACAAAGTGCATGAAGCAGCATTAGGCACAGTACGGGCAGCGTATAAACAGGCTCTCACAGTCTGTTTCCATACATGGACCAATGACCTCAGGAAAGACCATCCTGCTCGGATTTTCAAAAGAGACCAGGATGTGACGTCGGAGGTGGTTAAAATGAGAAACGAGGTGTCTGGACCAGCAAATTGACCTAGACGGCATCGATACTCTCCCTCATCTTTGCCTGACACCTGGAAATCAGAGGTCTGCTCAAGGTTTTCTGGAACCTAACACCAACAATGTCCTCCGATGCTCGAGTTGTGATCCACCTGCTGACGCTGAAGTGTGGACCACCATTAGACAAGGAATCTTCTAGGGAAGAAATCAACCTGGAAAATGCGCAGAAAACGGCTGAATATGGTATAGACGTCAGAATCCACAAATTTCAACCAATGACTTGAAATGCGAAAATGCAGCAGCGCAGAGGAACTAAACTTCCGAGTTTCCTCGCACGAAGCAACCGCACAACCGCATCCCATTGTGACCCCCTACTCCTTTGGTTAGCCGACTTGGTAAGAAATAAACACATTTTCATACTAATTAAGGGGTGGGGATTCTTTCTATATGATTCGCTCCCCCGTCCAGACATACGCTTCAGACCCTTCCCTTGTAAGAAAAGCACTTGCATATTTAAGTGCCTGGAAAGATCTAAACTAGGAACTTCGGCTACGGTGGTTGCTCTTACGTCTGACAACCTTAGACTGAGAGAGTAAAACCACGTAAGTGTAGTAGGAATTTTAATTGTGAAGGAATGAAAATGAAGGGTTGGACAGATAGACTCAATTGTGTAGCGACAAGCCTAACGGTGTTTTGCCTTTGCCCGCTTCGCGGAGTGATACCGTGCTGTACAGGCCGCTCTTTCGCATACAGAATTAATGTAACACTCGGAAAATTTATTCGCAAAACAAGTAAAAAAATAGATTTAGCAGAGCATTTTGTTCAACTCTAAGCTTGATGTCGAGCCTATGCTTTTGGATCGACTCCTTAGACACCATGATTTTGCATGCCTTTACGACCGCGTCTGCTGAAACTCTAACGATGCGGTGTGCCCAGCTGGAAAAGATGGCGACTCCACTGTGTCAGCTGCACTCCACCTGATCTCCTGCAGAGATTGCAGCCAGGGGTAACCGGGTTGGCGGAGACGTGACGGGATGGACAAGCAGGTAAGGGAATGAGATTCAAGCAACGGCGTACAATGCCTTTGAGACGATTTGGATATAAACCATTTTCAGATCGAATTGGACTCTTTTCATAGCAAGTTGGACACTTTTCAATCACATTGGACACTCTTCTAGGCTCGCCTAAGACTTCTGAAATTAAAGAGAACTTTTCCGACTTGTAACAATCTTCATGCAGGTTGAACTACAGAGTTAATAAAATGGTTAGAAAAATTTTTTGTTCAAGGAAAATCTACAATATTTTTTTTGTATTTTTAAAAGCTTTAGCTGCCCGAATGAGTGTAATAGTTTTATAAAATTTTTCACTTCTGGAGAAAAAATAACAAACTGAATTCTGTTTTAAAGCGCAGCAAAGCAGCAACCATATAGTGCAGTAAAAAAGAAATTGCGCCATGCACTCGTCCAAGATATCGCGATTTTCATTTAAATCCTGTTTACATGGAACAACGAGGTATGCGCGTTCCTCATAACTGTACTTGTTGCGTTGTATACAGGTATGTATAAATCAACACGTAAATATAATCAATATATACATGATATAAATCTACGCAAGCAGTATTCTCCTTTTCCATTTCATGCTTGTACTGGGCAAGAAATTACGTAAGACGTTACTCAAATAAAGGTGGTTATGACATTGAAAATACTACTTCAACAATGGTAGTCAACAGGAAATAACGTTAATCTTCATTTTTCCACGAAAGGGCTTTATTTTTCGACCAAAAATTAGAATATTATACAATTTTAAACAAGGAGTTTACTTACTGGGTAAGTCAGTTAAAGGTGTAAAGAAATTGTACTGAAATTTTCTTCGAACAAAAAACTGTAGACAATGCAACCAGTACAATTGTTAAGAACGCGCATACCTCGTTGTTCCATGTAAACAGCATTTGCACTATCAATCAAATGAAAATCGCGATGTCGTGGACGAATGCATGGCGCAATCTGTTTTTTTGCTGCACTATATGCGCTGCGCTGCGCTTTAAAGCAAAATTTAATTTGTTATTTTTTTAAAGGAAAAATTATGTAAAATTATTACACTCATTCGGGCAGCTAACTGAAAAAAATCCAAAAATAATAAGTAAGTAATTCTAAACTATTTGAACAAAAAAAATTTCTAACCAGTGAGTTTGCTGTTCAACCTGTATAAAGGTGTTTCAATTTGGACGAGTTCTCTTTGATTTCAAAAGTCTTACGCGAGCTTAGAAGAGTGTCCAATTTGACCGGAAAAGTGTCCAATTCGACCTGAAAATGGGATATTCAGGGACCGAAGGTCACTCTTCTTTAACATTACGATTAGTCGAATGCTGCAATATCTAAGGCTGAATGTTGTGGAGTCTTTCTTGCTTCTCGATTGCATTGTGTATTACACGATATTGCTATCAGATAACCTCCATCGCACTAGAACGACAAAGGACGAGAAAGGAAACACATCTGCGTATACTTACAGACTCGCAATGTCATCCAACTCCTAGACATTTTCCTCTATCGCACGTACGCTTGCGTAACAGTTAAAAGTTCAGTTACCCAACTTTTAGGTCAATTATGAGTTAAGCAAGTGCGTGACTCCTTAAACAATTACTTTCAGGGCAGTGGTAATTGCAAGAGGAGGAGTCGCGGTAGACATTCTGATTTAGGGAAAATGCCTGTATGTAAGCGCAAGCTCAGGCTCGACCTCAGTTTTGCATTCTCTCCTAGGGTAGGTGCTGTCCCGTTCCTTTGTTCTATTTGTTATATGCTGTTTCCACTAGACCTTCAGTAGAATACGGTGAAGCACGGTACTTGAATCCTCTCCATTGACCGTGTTCTCAAAAATTCACCATTGAAACTTGTAAGGTTGAGGCGATATTTTTTAGGATAACCCTTAATTGACTCCACCCTTCCAGGCTCTAATGAAGGCGATCTATCCGGAACGTTAGCCAGTAAAGCCGTATACTAACCTCGTGACGACCGCAGAAAATCACTAAAATTGAGAACACGCCTCCAAAAACTCTAGCTAAATGGTTCTAACGAGGGAGGTGAACTAAATTCTCGTGGCAATTTTAAAAATGACCTATTGAGGGTTGTACGGTCTGAGAAGCAGAGCAGTGGTTTCCAAATTTCCTGCGGACATCTAGGTAGGTCAAAAATTGCAGAAACCGTATCACTTCAGTGGTGGAACGCCATTTTAACCTGGATGATACGAATTAAACACCTCTGTCGCAAATCGAAGGGATAAGGCTTGTACTTCCACGACTCCGGAGATCGGAAGCAAGTTTCACATAAACTTCGTCTTGTGAGCTAATTAAGGCGCTGATCAGAAGTCTGGTAAACGCTTTCGCGTGATCGCGTGATTCCGCATTTCCATGAGTGATCAATATTATCAACGTCCGTACATAGAATTGCTTCCTTCAGCTGTGTGATCAGACTTGCTTCCCAATCTTTTATTTTGAGATGGAAAGTAGTGCACGAAAAATAGATAAATCAGAAAAATGAATGACAGATTCGTAATCAGCAGCTTTCCGTAGGCGATTCTGAGAAAGGATGGCGGGGTCATGATCACGCCCTTTCCGGGCAAAATCAGTGATCATGACCCCGCCATCCTTTCTCACGAATACCCACAGTAACCTACCGTGGTCGGCCGAATTTCCAAAAATGGATACCACATTCGTGCCCAGGAAGTAGCAGTACTGAGCGATGTTTGGGCGAAAAAAATTAACGACTCTGCTCGTCTTTTGGAGTAACGATGGCACAACACTACCGCTTATTCTGTATCCACCGTTTACTTACACATACTCACCGTCACCTATTGTTGTCGACTGTAACACCGAAAGCGTTTGCCAGATTCGTGACCAGCACTCCAATTACCCTTCAATATGCAATTATGGAGAAGTTCAGGAGAAAGTTTGCACGAAATTTTATTCTCTGCCTAAGTCGTGAGACTTACCACAGGTACCTACGTTTGCAGTCCCCCCTATCAGTACGTGAGAGTGACCGAGAAAAAATAGGCTGCAATAAGACCAATAATACGAAGTGGATCAAAAATGAATGATACATTTTATAAGAGGTGGTAGAATTAGTAAAATTTACAAGAAGAACCTTCTCTGTAGAAACCTGAGGACTGATCAGCACATCCAGAAAATGGAATGAAGCAACACATCTAAGCCATGTTCGGAAATGAGGTTAAAATGAGAAACCATTTCAAAACAAGCAGAGAGCATTACAAAAAATCATATAGGTGTAGCAATTAACAAGAGCTTCCCCAGCGAGGCAAGCAAGGTTTTCTGGGAAACGACGTAGCCCTCTGAGGTAGCCCACAAGACGAAGTTTGGGCGAAACTTGCTTTCGATCTCCGGAGATCGAAATCGAAGGATTAGCGAGAGAGGTGAGGAAAAATGGGAAGCATAGTTTCTAAAGTCTATTATCCAAGTCAAAATGATGTTCTAATGTGAGTATGGCACACCATGATGTTCAAGATACACTTTACATCGACAAAAGGAGAGCGAGCAAGCCCAGCAATGCAGATTCTCACTACCCGGATCCGAAACCATGAGCCTCTGCTGGGAAGTCCGCCCCGCACCCACTCGGCCACTCAGTCGTTGGCATCTGGCTCGTGAGCACCTCAATGTTCCGCTTTCTGTATCACTAACAAGCAAATTGTGAGATCGCTGTAATTCCAGTCCCAAACCTTTTTCAGGTTAGATTCTAACCACGACGTGACAGTTCCAAACGTCAGTTTTGCTTTATCGGCCCGCACTGAAGTGGGAGGTTTTTGCAACTTTTGACCTACCCTGTCCGCAGGAAATTTGAAAACCACTACTGTGCTTCTCAGACAATCCCCCACAACCCTCAACAGGTCACTTTTAAAATTGCCACGGGATTCATTGACATCCCTTGTAAGTCGCGAAGCCAACATGGTCAACGACCAGGAGGAAACGAACGCTTGGCGGAGCTTTCATCGCGTGGAGGACGACGTCCCTTTATCTCTCGAAAGGAATATATTAGGAGCAGTGCAGTTCGTGCAAGTGCAGGAAGGCATCCGGAGTGTCAATTGATAAACGCTATCACTGATTTACTTGAACATAACTCTTCGTATACAATTCTAGGTGACTTCAATTTCACCGATATTCGTTGGTCATGGACTAAGGGTTCATGCGCTATACTGCCATGACCAAGTCTTTTCTTGAGATGTGTCGCTTACTTAATCTCCATCAATTTGTAAATAGTGTAACTCTTCACAGTAACATATTGTATCTTTTGCTCTCAAACAATAGACACTTCGTGAGGAATGTTGTGCTTCATGAACCCATTGGCTCAAGTGATCACGCTGCAATTCAGTTTGCTCTTAACCTTAATGCTCCAAGAGAATATAATGGAGTCAATGTGAGGGATTTCAAAAAGGCAAACTTTGGCAAAATTTTAAATTATCTAAACAATGTTGACTTCTTTGGGCCATTCAGCAGCGTAGCTGCTGTACAGTACCGGACGCGTCTTTTGAATAGACGCCGCAAAAACTCCGACTTTGCCGTTTTTGCGTCTTTCTGATACAATAAAATTCAATCATTTCAAAAACTAAGGATACATTTGAGCTCAGGAGCTCGAGCTCTACCGTTTGGTATACATTTTTCATATGTACTCAGACAGTCCATCGGGTGAGCCGCAGACCGAACCGCCCGCAATCAATCTGGCCGTCCAAACGGCGGACGTCCTGCGGGAGCGTGGCATGGACGTAACGCCCTGCGATTCCCCGAAACAAGCAGGGAGTGTCCGCCGTTTGCACGAGCAAATTGACAAAGAGCGGTTTGATTTGTGGATCATTAACGAGCCTATTCAGTTCATTACCATCGATCGACGTCGACGTATTGTCGCTACCAGGGTGTAAGTCCACTTCCCCATCATTTGGTTTTCCTTTATCGTTTAGTTTATTGGTACTAAGCGGGGAAGTGCCCGCTCCGAGATTTCAGATGTGAACGCTCACATTAACACGCTTTCTCGCGTCAGCGGAGGAGAGCACAAGAAATAAATGAATAAATTTAAACTTTTCTCAAAGCTCTTGAGAGACTTAAAAATAACTGGTAAAATTAATAAAAAATGACAAAACCTATAAAATAAAAACCAAGACAACATAAAACATAACTTCTGCATCTATACTCCGGCCTAGTATTAACAAAATTATCAACCAATATCATTCAACAACTGAAAACGACTCCATTAACACATACAGGAATAAACACAGCAAACGCACTCACTATTGGCCCATGAGGAGATAACATTTCACACTGAATAAACATCAAGATCTATATACTTACGAGAAAAACCATGTAAACCAGCAAAATTTAAAGGAACAAAGTTAAATTAACGCCATAAATGTTTAAAAAATGCACCAGACATTAATAACTTATCATAAACACAATCAGTGATAACTCTTTATCACAATCTAACACCTATATAAATACCAAATAGAGCATCCAGTCTCAATACATAATGAAAATGAATAATAGGTATCATGCAAGATAATATTTAATCTAGAATTAGACAAAAACTACCCCGTCAATCCACTAATAGTAAGTAAAAAGATAAAACCTAAACCCACAATAAAACAGGTGGAACATTTATTTTCACACCAAATACATAATGTAACCAATTATCTAAATACAACAACAATACAACAATACAATAAATACAACAACAGTACAACAATACAACAATACAATAAATACAACAACAGTACAACAATAACCATAGTCGTGGCCTAAAACAAGCCCGCGAATCTAAATCCATTCCAATTGTATACATATGATGAGCTCAATCTATACAAACAATTAGCCCAATACTTAAAATAGCGTGCACTACATATATCCAGATAACCAAAAGCGACCAACCTTTTTACCAGTTAAACATAACGTAGACTGACTAATATTACCAAAAGTTAGCAGAATTAAAATATGAACCTCAGGATGACCAAAAATAAAAATAAAAAACAAGCCCGTGAATCTAAATGAATGTTGATAAATCAAAGGATCAACACCAGTTCCGGGCTCAAAAAATATATAGCACTAATATAAATATGCTTTTGTTAATTTAATTAGACAATCATAAGCAGTAGGGTTCAATCTGTATTACATCTGTGTTGTATGTAGTAGGCGCAACCTAAGATTAGGTGGACCACCTTATTACTTCCAAAAACGGAATTCCGTTTTCAGCGAGCCATAGAGTACCACCGGTCAGAAGCCATAAGCAGGCGGAGCCCAATTATTTGCTATATTTGTTCGACTTATCTGTTGTGTTTGCCATCAGCGACATTTTTGTTTATGCCTCGTTTATGAAATAATGGACTACTTTTTGCGAAGATAGTCGATCTCTACAGGACAAGTTCGACCGAACTTTGAGTTGCCATCGTGGGTTGCAGTTCATCCCCGCATTTCGGTTACGTTTCTCAGCTAAACTGCGTCCACAATGCGTTTGGAAGTGGTAGTACATTCTATAGAATGGGTTACCACCTCCAAAGGCAGCATATGGTCAGCTTAGATGCGGGAATAGTATGAACAGCAGCCATGATTAAACAAGGTATGTCGCGGTTATGAACCGCCGGTCATGTCGAGATTAGAGGTTGTGAACTGCCAGTCAAATCTATACAGGTGGTTATGAACCGCAGACCATCAGTGGTTGTGGACCGCAGGCGTTAAGGCTATCAAACGCCGGTGGACCGGCGGATATTTCTGGGTAAACGGCAGGTGTTTCGGGGCAATACCGCTCACTTCGTCTTGTCGACCGCTTGTGGTCGAGATTGTGACCGGCACTTGGTCTGCGTTCCACCCGCCAGAATGTCTGAGTAGCCTTGCGAAGGGCGGCCGCGGACGAGTTGTCGGTCGCAAGCCGTCGAAAACGGTTGCGTGCTCACAATTCCACTAATTTGAGGTTGGTACCGTTCGATTCGTCTCTTCGAGATCTACACAACTTTATGCACGACTCCGCCAAAACACCGCGTTTTTGCAGTGGGTGGTAAAAAATGACTGGAGCCGACTTTTTGCGATTGGAGAAACTAATATTTTAGGAATTGCATGCTTTCTTTCGGATATCTTTAGCATGGCGTAAAGTGCTCTGTCATGCAAGGAATCCTCTGAGAGTGCGCCGTGCACAATGCACATAGGATTGAACCTATCAGTCGAGGGAGGGAGACAGCTTTTAGTGTGAGGATTTAGGGAGTTTTATGAGAAATTCTTAGCCGCCCTACTCAGGAATTGCTGTACTTTGTCCCGGCGAGTCTTTAGAGTACGCTGTGAACAATGTATATAGGATCAAACCTATCAATCGAGTGGACAGCATGACAGCTCGCAAATTGCACTGCGGGCGTGTTCTGAGCGCAATCACTGTCAAGTTCGAATCTTTCTGGCTGCAACTTGTGGATTTTGTAGGCAGTAGAAAGTTTAAGAAGCGCGCCGAAACATAGCGACGTAGCTTATGGGTTACAGCGGTGCGAAAATGCAGGTTAGTCTTGTGTGACACCATTTTTTCCGAGTTCAGTCGACTACTACGGGAAGACGAGGCGAGCTAATGGCATGCAAATGCACGGGTGAGCACAAAACAGAAAGCACTTTACGATGACGTCCTCGTAGCTCCCCAGATGCTTAAAGTGCTTTAGCCCCATCTGCCACTTTAGAGCGGCGGAGGGCAACACGAAGTTTCTTCCGCCCTTACTCGCCCACATTTTAGTACTCGACACTTCCAATGGTACCGTTCTGTTCAGCTCGAGAAGCTCTATCGAACAGTGTCAATCTCGACTAATTCTGGGAATATCGATTTTTTGACAATTTTGCATCAAAGGCGAGGCGGCACAAGGCCGCGGCAAAAGGACAATGACGTCATCGAAAATCGATATTTTTGATCCGGGCCAAGTTTGATACCATTCGATAGAGTTTTTGGTGATGAATTGAATAAAGTTACTGCGAGCAGCAAGAACCGTAGTCTGGGCGAGTAAGAGCGCGGAGAAAATCGACCGTTGTCGTGTTAAATTGAACGCGCGGGCGTGTTCTGAGCAGGGTCAAGCGTGGGGTTCGATTTTTTGCTGAAAATTTACGACCCCCCCCCCTCCGAAGCGGAATTCGTACGACTCCTCCCTCCTTCTTCCACAGTTTTATAC
>OX377201.1:47777176-47828872 GCA_947396885.1 Heligmosomoides polygyrus polygyrus
AGCCCTATTTGCTTGTTGAAACCGCAATTTTTCTGCAGCAATAATGTATTCTACCCCTACAGTGAACTGAGGTAGGCGATTTATGATTTAACTAGACATACACGTGCCTTTTTACCAAGGCATGCAACCACTGAATAGGGGGTGACCCCCGGACCCTATTTGCGCCCAACTATTGTTTAACACATTCGCGACCATGTCCACTCATATGAGTGAACAGCGGAGAGGGCGCGACGGACGGTGTCCACTCATTTGAGTGGACGGGGAAGTTTTGCGAAGAACTTTGTTTATTGATGTTTTTGTTCGATTTTCTTCCCAAATTCGCAAATCATAGTAACAAAAAAAATGTTGGGTTTGCGTAGACAGAAAAATTATTGGATGTATCGTATATAATAAGACAAGAACTTTTTCCATTACTGAAACACAATAAGCGCACATACTTCTAGACCAGAATTAATGCACAAGCTACAGATGAAATATGAATTGTAGATAAAACAACCTAGGCCCTGAATGATTATGACATTGCACAAACTTTTAACACGAACACTTCTTATCCTTGGAGGATCTCAAACACATTTTTTCGGAACTGGTGCAGCGCGTATGGACTATTCTTTCTTCTTGGCAATATCTCTTCCCAGGCTGCTACTCAGTTTTTTATAGCAAGCTGTGCAGTTCTTCTGGACAGTTTTGTTTTCTAAGACTCTGTCTTTTTTCAGTGCCTGTCCACGCAAATGAGTGTACACACGCACGCGCCAGAAAAGCCGAGGGCTGTCGCTCGCACTGGGCGCGAAAACGCTCTGGTCGTGAATGTGTTAAATGTATGTACAAGGTGGACCCTTTCATTGGAATTGCACCGGTAGCTGTTTTCCGTTCCGCGTTAGCGAAGGAGAGCCCAAAGTCGATCAAGGGGTGACTGCGGGGTGTGGCCACTCGCCGTTAATCGTGCAGGGGAACAAGTACGGTCGAGTTTTCGGAGGCTTTGAGAGCTAACTCTAACCTCAGCCAACTGCGGCTGAAGCCGCGGAAAAGTAAAGGATGAAGACAACGGGATTCGGCACTTGCCCGCCACCGCGCACGACGCTGTTCGTGGCAATGTCGTGACATCTTTCTGAAGAGATTGGCGCAATGTCGGCTCCCGATCCCGGACATTGCCTGTTAGGACCTGACAGGCATGGACGCCCTTTACTGGCGTCAGGTGACTGAAAGATCCCGAAGCAACCGAGACCTCGTGTATGCCATTTTCGGTTAAAATGGCAATTGAAGAGAATACTAACACTGTTGTTACAGGATGTTTTGTTGCGATCAAAACTCTTGCGCCAGGCGGGACTCGAACCCGCATCTTCTGCTTTCCGGGCAGCGATGTTCGCCTTACACCACCGGCGCTGTTTGACCGCACGTAACATCCGCGATATCCTCCAGGTCTGTCAGCACCCACCCGTGATACGGGATGGGATTAAGCAAATGTGTTAAAGCATTGTTACTAGTAAGGTCTCCAGCTTGACCGGTTCCATGCTGATATCAGCGGCCGGCCCATCCCGTATCACGGGTGGGTGCTGACAGACCTGGAGGATATCGCGGATGTTACGTGCGGTCAAACAGCGCCGGTGGTGTAGGGCGAACATCGCTGCCCGGAAAGCAGAAGATGCGGGTTCGAGTCCCGCCTGGCGCAAGAGTTTTGATCGCAACAAAACATCCTGTAACAACATGTAGCTTCACTACCAGCTTAAGCAAATGTGTTAAAGCATTGAATACTAACACTTTTCGGCGCAAATATCGTCGGGGGGGGGGGGGGGTCATCATGGCGCGCACCCATTGTATGTCTCTGCATACAACGAATGTTAAACGCAGAACAGAGCTATAGCATTGTTTGTTCCTGTTCTTTACTATTAATGTGTCTTGTCTCGGTTTTTTATGTTAATGACACTTTTTATGAGGTGACCCCCTCCCCGACCCTATTTGCGTCCACTTTTCTTCGCATTAGAAAGTCCATCAAAGTCGTCACTCCTTGAAAGGCCGATAAATGCATGATCTGCCTCGGGTGTATGGTCGCAACACCGTAAAAACTCGGTCGTGCTTATTTTTTGTGTACTTTTAATGACGAATGTATGCGGACCAACCAGCGTACTTGCGCTAGGCCTGTCCACTTCACGGAGCTCCTTGTCTCGCCCTCATGAAGCGAAAACGGCTGAGATAGCCTCCACGTGTATACATGCCAGAGCTACCCCTTGAGGTAGTGCCGAATCGAGCTAGCCATTCATAGGAGCACTTTCAGATATCTCCTTGGGTGGTGCGGCATTTCGAGTATGCAGTGCAGCTGTCCTTGGATTTCGTAAACGACCTCAAGTTTAAGAAAGTGAAGGAGCTGCGAAAGTCCCAGAAGGAGCTTCCCATTGCAGAAAGGAAGCAAGAAATACTAGATCACCTCAAGGAGGTAATTGTACCGTTGTGAAGCACTAGACGTTCACCTTTTTAACCTGGAGTTTTTAGAATCAGGTCCTTATAATAGCTGGTGACACGGGCTGTGGAAAAAGCACGCAGGTAGTATTTCATACTAGAAAGGCGAGCCTTTCATTTTACATGGTTATATGGGCGCTTGTTCAGGTCCCGCAATACCTCATTCAAAGCGGTTATACCGGAATAGCCTGCACACAGCCTCGCCGCATCGCTTGCACGGCCCTCGCTCGTCGAGTTGGGTACGAAACCCTGAACGCGTATGGGAGCGAAGTGGCGTATCAGATCAGGTAAACTTAAGTAGTACTGGACTAAGTGTAGCACTCGCACTTCAATCCTACTATATATAATCGGCTAATGTCACGTGTCCGTCACGGGGAGGGGACTGAAGCCAAAAGATGCCTATGACAGTGCGGCGTATGCCAGCCGGGCTTTCTTTGAGCTTAACCATGGGCGATTGCTGGCGAACTATATCCTTGGCGGCTGATCGTCCACGTTTACGAGATATTCAAGGGGCAACGCGTAAGGATATGAATAGGGATCGAATGCAGAGCGTAGGGATTCAGGAGGTGTGCCCTAGACGTTCAGCGTGCGTCTGGATTCAGAAGACGTGCTGATGATGTCGTCTCACGTGCGTAGGGATCCAGAAGACTTGCGCTAGACGTAGTGAGTTAAGATTCAGAAGACCTGCGCTAGACGTCGTCCAACGTGCGTAGGGATTCAGAAGATGTGCTGAAGACGTCGTTCAACGTCGTCCAATTTGCGTTTAACTTGGGATCCAAAAGACGTGCTGATGATGTTGTCCAACGTGCGTAGGTGCGTAGGGATTCAGAACACGTGCTTAAGACGTCATTCAACGTACGTAGGGATTCAGAAGACGTGCTGAAGACGTCCAACTTGCGTAGGGATTCCGAGTAAGGGCGACCAATAGAAGAGGACCAACAAGACCATAACAGGGGAGAGCGTGAATAAGGGGGGGGGGGGAGGTCAGCATTTCTCTCAACATCGTTCAATGTGTGTCGGATTTCTTAAGACAGCTTACAGAAGTCGTGGCACGTGTGTCAGAGTGCAGAAGGAGTGTCAAAGACGTCGTGGCAAAGTAGTGACACGTTAATCGGTACTCAGTGTCACATGTGCGTGCTTCACTCTGACCCCGTTTCTTTGCCAGCACATAAAAAAGGAAGTACTTCGGGAGGGGAGGGGGAGGGGTGGAGAGAGAGAATCACCATGGGATTCGGAGGAGTATTATTGCCGTCGGACAGTAAGCGGTGTCGACCAATACCGATTAATTTTAATTGTGATTCTGCTGATTAAGCACCGGGTTGGGGCTCTCATTACCTGTTTCTCGACATGTAGTTTACGAGTGCTTCGGAGAATAAATCGCGTGCATGTGATGGGGGGTGGATGGGCTTCATGTGTGCAGTGAAAGTTCTGCTCTACCATATCCCACTGCACTAATCTATATAGTAAAACCACTTTTTTTACTGTGTGAAAGCCTAAAGAAGAAAGGAGGAAGATTGGGGTTGTTCCATTTTCGTAGTTTGGCGGCAAAGCCCCAACCAGATGGGATGGGCTGTTCTATTCTCGGAGTTTGGGGGCAAAGCCCCCAGCCAAACGTTTGGCGGCCGTTATACCGCTGAACATCTGGTTTCTTGATATGTCATCTGCCATCTACCATTCAGTTCCGAACTATCGAATAATCTTATTTTTACATTATTCGAGTTCCGTATAGTCGAATATTTGAAGAAACCTGAATTTTCTAATAAATTAGGATGGCTGGTTTGTTTCGATTTAAACCCTAGTAACAGTAAACTCTACTCACTACAATGAAACCTAATTTAAAGAGTAGAAATTCAATGATATTTTTTTACAAAGACTTTATAAATATGGCGTCTTTTTTTACAAACTCAATTAAGCAGAGGGATAGAGCGGCAGTCAGAAGAGATGCCGTCGCATGCACTAGATTCCAAGCTCTTGTTCGGCTTTCCCGTCCAGGCCAACCAAGTCTTCCATCCCTCCGGGGTAGGTGATTTGGTACCAGACCTTTCCTGGAAGGATGACACATTGAGTTGTCCATCACTTAGCCACCACATATCATCGTGTGGCCAAATACGCATTCAAATCGCGTCCACGACCGTCTCATTGAAGTAGAATGCGTGGCGCATCCCAAGGAACATTGAGTAATGGCGTCCTTTATTCTTTATCCTTTTCGCCATGACTTGCGGATGCGCACGAACCGCACGATTTTGGGGGTGGGATCTCTAGCGTTGTGGTCTCGCGCGGACGAGCAGTCGCGGCAGCTGTTCACTTTATTCCATTCACCCATGACTTACAGGTGCCAGTGTGGAGGAAAATTGTATTCGATTGGGGGCGCACGCATGAATTGCCGCCTATTGCATTTTAATCGCTGATAATGGAGATCAGTAGGCATGCTTGCCCCTCTTAGTTCCAGGATGTGGCACGTATTGAAGGCAGGTGTTTAAGCTGCAAAAGTTTATGAACAATTGCAGCCACTATACTACAGGGCATACTGTCCCGTAGAAGATGCACTCAGACACTTTTTTGATTGGTGCGTGGCCAGAAGGTTCCGGGGCGCAAAGAGGGTCAGAGGGCGGTAACCCACTACTCAGTGGTTGTGTGCCTTGGTAAGAAGGCAGATGTCCAGTTACATCAGAAATGACCTACCTCAGTTCAATGTAGGGGGAACACGCCGGTGCTGCAAAAAATCCCGGTTTCAAAACGCACAAACCGTTTTGTTTAGCGGTCTTTGTTACAGCTACTAAAATTATGCAACTCTATGAATATTTTAGATTTTATTTATTTATTCAACTGCGTCTCAAGAACGCGCACTATATGTGTGAACAACAAACAGGAAAATAGGCCATGCAAAATAAAAAAAGGATAAGCCAAAAAAAAAGAAACACGAGCCAGGCAACAATGTAAGATTGAAACGGCAGCGATAAATATTAAAGCAGGAACTTCAGAAGCCAATGTTTGGGTTGCGAGAGTCCTTATAACATGACATGCTCTAAAAGTATGTAGGGCAAGTTAGATGCTAAACGAAATCCTCTCAGGCAGCCTAGAAAAGCATTGCTTACTTATACTGGTTTCTAGTGATTTATGTAGATCAAGTTACGGCAGAATACCTTATAATCACAGTAAGCATTTAAGTTGGTTATAGCCCACAAAGCCTGCCTGTCTACGTCAGCCAGCTATGACGCCCTGAGTAGATACCGGCACTTCGGCACACGGGTACGCTGGCCGCCCCATGCAGCTAGGACAGACAAACAAGTGGCTTTTAATCTCAGAAACTGTAAAAACAATCGGCTACCGATAAGGAAAAATAGCCCATTTTAGCTTAATATAGATCCCCGCAACCCATAGAAGTGGAGTGAATACGCCACGTATGGAACTAACAGAGAAATCACTAATACTAAACAGAGAACTGAGAACTAACAGAAAAATTAATAAAACTGAACAGGAAGGAATTAACTCTACACTATGACAAATACTGGAAAAATTCGTCAGAAAATTGGCATTTAATCCTTAAACAAGAAAGAAAAAAGGAACGCGAACCAGGCTACTTGAAAGCACAAGAGTCAGTATAAGCTGCAAGAGCTCGAAATATTTGCATCCACCGAAACATCAACTGATGAAGTAGATTCGAAGCCGGTATGCAACGCTTGGGCGAGGGAATGAGAATTCTAAATGAGCGTCTGTTTACTATTGTACATTATTGAAACTCCTCAATTCTTAGGCATTGTAATAAGTCGATCTTTTCTAACTTTCTTTTGAAGACATGGCTGTTTTGAGAGGCTAGTAGCTCACTAGGTAAGAAATGGAGCCACCTAGCAAATCGAAAGAGTACGAGGTGGAATGTTCTCAGGCGCTTTTTATTCCGCAGTTTAGCGTAGTCAAGTTTAAACGTACCTGATCGTCCTCTGGAAGTCCTAAAGAGCAATATTTGCTGGGTGCTAGTTTCACTTCACCTCGAAGAATGCGAAAGCAGAAGATAAGATCCGCAGCTACTCTTCTATACAGTAGAGTTTCCAGGCCTAGGAACTTTAAGCGCTCGCTGTACGATGGTAAGTGCTGCCAACATAAACCTGGCTGTAATCTCCAATACACTAAACGAGAGAACGTTTGCTGCACTCTTTCAATCTTAAGCATTTGTTTCTTAGTGTATGGACTACAGACCTGGGAGCAGTACTCGAGGTGGGACAAGGACTTGTCAAAATTGATAGCCAGGCCCCATTCTATGGTCCACACACTAAGCTTGCTAGTTGAATGTTTCAAAGCATCTCTTACTCAATCACAATTGTCATTGTTGTAAATACCGTATATTTTTATATCGTCGGCATATAACTGAACTCCTATATTTGGTGACGTTTTGAGCAAAGAAGCAAGTTCCGGTGTGTAGATCGGAACAACAGAGGTGACAGCACACCTCCCTAGGGCACTCCACTAGTGCAGGGATAGCTGTTGGAAAACTTCAGACCAACTTTGACCGTCATATTTCTATTATGGAGGTAAGATGCAAACCACTGTAGCAGTTTCCCATAAATTCCTAGGAATTGCAGCTTCTGAAGTAGTTTACAATGATTTACTTTGTCGAGCCTTCGATAAGTCTATATATGCTACATCAGTAAAGTCGCCACAGTTCAAGGCTAGGCTCCAATCAAATAAGCTGTCAACAAGATTGGTGCTTGTAGAAAGACCGGGCAGAAAACCATGTTGTTCGGCCGGAATAAGATGAAGCCTGTTGATGTAAGCTAGTAGTTTCTCTCTAATGAATTTTTCCATAACTTTTATAGGCGGGATGTGATGCTTATCGGACGGAAATCTCTCACAGTTGAAGCACCAGATTTCTTAGGAATTGCAGTAACAATTGCATCTTTCCATACTTCGGGGACTTCACCAAGCACCAAAGAGGCGTTGAAAATAAATGTCGAAGGCTTACATAGGGAGGCGGTGCATTTTCTATAAACAATTGAAGGTATGCCGTCGTAGGGTTCAGAAGCAGATGGCTTCAATCGCTTGAGGATCTTTAAGACCTCACATGGGTGAAAGTAAATATTTCATAATCCATGACAGTTGGATGAAGCCAAGGTAAAAGTTTGCGCACAAGACACTCCTTCAGAAAATAACAGATGCGAAATAATCACCTGGAGCAACAGCTTTACTAGAATCACTAATACACTTTGATCCTTTCCTGTCAAGTAAAACTGGTAGACATTGATGAGGCTTCAGCTTCTTACGAACGTACAAAAGCAGTTTCTTCATAGATGGATGATCAGCATATCGATGTTCACGATTGGCCCAGAATTTTTTGAGATGTTGGTCAACGTCTTTGCACACCTTCCTATATAGAGGGTTAAGGAGAGGATTGGGTGACGCTGCAAAAAGTCGTTGCTTTTGCTCAGGCAAGTTCCGAATCTGTAAAGGAAATTTATTTGACGCAATTTCTGAGGCCTTTCCGGAACAAAAGCGAGAACTTGTCATATAATACCCTACAGAACCTTTGATATAACTCCAATGTGGACGTGTAGTTGTTGAATATTTCTAGCCAGTCCACTTCTCTCAGACTTTCGTTCAGTAAAGAATAGTTAGCACGGAAAAAATCTGGCAAAGGAATTGGGAACTCGTCAGGAATGCGAGAGGCACTTACGGAAAAGCACAGCATGCTATGATCGGAAGTAGCTAGAGGAGGAAGCGTAGTGACGTTATGAATAATTGGGGAAGTTGTGAGAATGATGTCAAGTGTATGATTCGAACAAGTGGGCGATTTAACCATTTGCTCAAAACCAGCATCTTTAAAAAAAAAACTTTAAGAAATATGACGAATTGGGAGATAAAGATGTAAGCTTGTTCCAGTCGATTCTTAGATTGAAGTCGCCAAGCACTATTGTGTCGCATTTAGCGACCACAAAGGTAGTAAGCAACTCAACAAGATCTTCATCGTCTGACTTCAGCGAATTCGGGGGACGGTAGACAATTATGAATCTCAGCTTAGAGGTGAAATTAGGGAAGAGGACTTCCATACAAAGGAAATCAGATTTCAAAGAAAAGCTGTGGTTTACAGTGTGGGCGATAATATTGCTCTTAATTATGCAGCAGACATCTCCTCCTTTAGATCTACTCCTCTCTAGCCTGTGTAACTCGTAAGGACAATCGGCTAGGATTTCGGAATTAGCTATCTTCGCTGACAGCCACGTTTCGGTATTAAATATAATATCAGGCTTCAAATCGAGTGTTTTAGGTGATGTAATTTATTCATCAAGCTACGTGCATTGAAGAGGTAGCACGAGAATAGTGTAGCACCGCGCTCACTCAAGCGTTTCCCGAAACTCCCCCAGGAATTTCGTGAAGCGCCTGAGCTCGCCGCGGTAAACTACCCACTCTCGTCTATCCTTACCATTGTTCCATTCTCTAGCTAGCTTACGCAACTCGAAATCTTTCAATCTTTCCTCCGCTGTCATGCTTTTCCGGACGAAGATATCCGAAAAACCTGCATTGCGAAGGAGGCGTGCGTTAGCCAGAGCACTTCTCCATTGAAAAGCGGATGGGAGCACAACTTCTACCAATTGCGCACGCTCCTGACTCGGCTTGCCCATACGGTAAATTTCCACTGGGCGGCACTCCACCTGCAATACGTCCAGAACATTCATAACTTTTTCCTCTAAGCTTCTTTGACGGTCAGTCGGTGAGCTGTCAACAGCCGTCTCTTCAACCCAGCGATCACTATGCTAGTGAACGCTTCTCGGAGTCAATAAAGTCGGAGAATTCTTTTGGAATTTTTTCCGACAAGTTTTCAGCATTGCAGTGATCATCGAGTCCTTGTTCCGTTCCAGTATGCTTTTAATAAGATCACCTGCTGACATTCTACTATAGTCAGCATCTCCTGGAACGGGATCGGCCCTAACAGCTGTCTCGCCCATCGCACCAGTGCTTTTTGGGACGCCGCTGACGTTGCTCCACGTTTGACTGCGGGTTGTGCGAGGTATTCTGCTTTGACCGAACAGAGACTTGCGGAATATTGATTTATTCCTAAAAGAAAAGAAGAAAAAAGTATAAAATCCGGCTCAGTACAAAAGGCGGTGTGAGTGGGGCTCAATGGAAGGGTAAAAGAAAGTTCTGTGACCAAGGTAATCCGCTGGAAAATCTACAAAGAACCGAAAATGAAGTTAACAAGAGAGCAGCGAAAAACGCGGCCGCACAAGACGGAGGCAGAAGATGAATGAATATTTTAGATTTGAGACTACGAAGACGAAGCGCACAAAGCTGCTTTTCCTGACCGAAGGCTTGTTGCTTCGGCAGATGGAAAGGGATTCCCTTTTGCAGCAGTACAACGTAGGCATGCTTCAGTGAGATCATCTTTGCTGATCGAATAAACCCAGATGTATTTGCAGGTAATTATTCTGGACGAGGTACACGAGAGACACTTGAGTAGCGACCTGTTGATAGGACTGCTGCGGGAACTTACCGTAACGAGGCAGGATCTGAAATTGATCATAATGTCTGCCACAATTAACTTGGAGCTGTTCAAGGAGTACTTCCACGGAGCCCCTGTTGTTCAGGTGAAGCAACTTATTTAAATTAGTTTTCTTTTTTTGTGAAGAACAGAGCACTGTGGTTGAACAGCATCCTAACTGCTACGCACCGTTCACGCTTTGTTGTGTTTGTGCATTCTTTTTGGAGAAGAAGAAGCCATATTTAAGGTTCCGGGACGTCTGTTTCCAATTCAGCTCCGATATCACCCAATAAAACAATACATTGCTGAGAATGAGAAGAAAAGCCACAAAATTGACCCAGAGCCATACGTCAGGATTCTCGAGGTAAATCCAGTGGCTGTCACGTATTTCACTACTTTGCAGAGATTGCACTAGGAATTTATTATTAGGTGTAATTGCTGTCCATCAGCTTTTTTCTTATTCTCTTCCTCCTTTTCTAAAGATTCCTTATGTCAAACCATACCGCACCCCGCCCCGTCCCCTCAGGAAAGGCTAAGTAAAAAAAGAGGATTAATAGTTTGATGGTCGTGGTTCGCCCATAGCTCATAGCTCTTCGAGCGCGAAAGGTTCCTCTCGTCGATATCCTATTATATAAAGCAGTATTTGAATGATTCGACATGAAGTCTTGCAAACAGTGTTCACAAAAGGACCTCAATAAAGAACACGTCAACCTTGTCGCTGGTTTTCCAAGCGGCGTTTTGACAGCGATAGCGCATTTTCGGAGCTACAAATCATCTTCAATCTAACGATAAGCTTAATGCGTGGGGAGGTGCTCCTGAGGTGGAAAGAAGCATTCGTTATTCCTTTACAGAAGAACCATACACTATCCAAAAACTATAGACCTATCAGCGTCACATCTATTTTCGCCCGCATATTCGAAAAATTACAAGAGGTCATCACTGCTCATCTGGAGAGAAACTCAATAATTCTATCTGAACAATTTGGGTTCTGTAGAGGTGGGTCCACCAGCGCTAAGATGGTTGCGACCTTGAATGACTGGACTACTTCACTTGATAATGGTGACGGTGTACGATGTTGATAGGATTCAGTCTGCAATTTTTGCTGTAGCTGGGTGGGTGCACTTCTTGCGGAAGATAAAACAAAGGTGTTGCACTTGGGGAGGAGTAACATCAATGCTCCTTATTTTATCGAGAACCGACAGCTTCTGCAGGTTTCCGAAGTGAAAGATCTTGGATTTCTCATTACAGATAATCTGGAATTCGACAAGCATTGTAAGGAGATCGCAGCTAAGGTGGCTCGTAGGGTGTGCAACCTGTTCAGATGTTTGATTACCAGTAACGAGAGTATTTTTCTCAAAGCTTATAAAATGTACATTCGTCCTACCTTAGAGTATGGCACACCTGTCTTTCGCTCAAGTAAAGTAAAGAATATAGAAGTTTTAAACAAAGTTCAAAACAGCTTTACCAGGAAGCTTCTACTTAGGTCGGGACAATTTGATTATCGCTCGATCTCTGACAACACTGAACGCAGTCGGACGCTTGGGTTAGAACCCCTTTCCTTGCGAAGAAAAAAATTTGATCTCCTAAATGTGCGCAAAATTCTCCATGGCGGTATCCATCTGGGCGGATACGGATTCTTCGCGACCAAGTGTGCAGCAGTCAAGTTAAGCTACCCGCGGGTCAGGTGCTCGGTCAGGTCTTGCTACTTTACCTTCGTGCTGCAGTGAATATGTCAGGCTAAGTAAGCGTGTTAGTTCACTCTCAAGTATGTTAGCTCACAAACGAATGCTTGACAAAGTTTTGTAGACGTTTCAAGCTTTTCCTGTTGTTCTTTCTTCGGGTGGCTGATACTTGTCATGATGTGAATGACCTTCTCCTTCTTTCTTAATTCTTTATTTTTTCGCTTCCTTTTCTGTTGTTTCCTTTTGTTCCATTCTTCCCCTTGATAAATTTCTCTTTTATGTTCTCATTTGCTTCCTTATTGTATTACTCTCTATAATTTGTTTTACCGTTTATCGCCTCACTTGTCCTGTAACACATGTCTCAATGAAGGCACCGAGTGTCCCCGATTCGATGTCCTTGGTTCGGGCTCCTGCCCAAACCAACCAAGCCCATCCCTACGTGGCTGGCAAGCGATGGACGCGCTTGAGTTTAATCCTTCTCAAGTCTACCACTAGCTCTGCTTGGAGGAGTTGAAAGCCTGTTTAGCTCAGGCGGGACCAAAACCACTGCTCGAGCCAGGATACTCACGTTAGCCGCCGCCTTCTCACTTCACTATTTATTACATGCCGCAGCATATTGAAAGACATAATCAACGGCTCAACGAGAAAATCTTGAGGTTCTAAAATTTTGTTGAGTTGGAATCCAAGTAAACAGAGAGTTGAAGAGTTGAGAGAGTTGAAGCGTGTCTTATATGAGACCAAGTAATCCTAACTTAATCGATTTATATTATTTTTTATCGAACGTTGACCGGTTCACTTCTTTCAATCGCTGTGTTAGTATTGATGAGGTGTATGAGCTATTCATACTATGTTATTGATATGTTCGTACCTCCCGTGCTATGTAACGAACCAAGAACCAACCTCCTCGCCTATCTTCTTTTTCAAGGCAACGACGCTCGCAGGTGTGGGATTGCGGTATCACCTGTAAGGAACATTTGACCCTCGATACCCTCGCATCTAGTCTTACCCACGTGCATTAAAGGATAAAATAAAGGATAAAGGACGGCGTTATTCAATCCCTTCTGGGATGCGCCAGCGCATTCTACTTCTACGGGATGTCGTGGAGGCGACATGAATGCGTATTTGGCCATACAATGACTTGCGGTGGCCAGCCGATGAACAAGTCAGCGCTTTATCCTTCCCAGACAAGTCTGGTACCAATTCACCGACCCCGGAGGGATGGAAGGCTTGGTTGGCCTGGGCGGGGAATCCGAGCCAGGAACCTGGTATCGGGTGCACGCGACAGTCACGCCTCCTCCGACTGCGCTACACGCCCACCCACGTGCATTAGGTGAATGAATGAACTTCCAGGATTGTTAATTCATCTCGTGTCTCTGCGACATCGCATTAACCCATGGTTTGTCTGTGCTTTGCTCTCTTTGTCTTTGAAACAGCCTTGCTACCGTTTATGAAGCTATGTGATTGCTTACAAGCTTTACCCGAGTTCCATATCATAGTTTGACCACCCAACTGTCAAGTAATCTTCGAACAGGCTCCGTATTTGACAGGGTCTTATACTTCGGGAATCAGTTTTTTGCTTACGGCCCTTGCCCTTGACGGCCTGTTACTGTTTGCCGTAGATTTCAATTCGTAACGATATCTGAACCGCCATCGACTCGTGTTTCTAAATTATTTGCTTATGGTGTGCTGGCGTTTCTGTCTCCCTCAAGAGTGTGGTTCAGCTTATCGACAAGCAGTTTCCGTCGAGCGAGCGTGGGGATGCGCTCATCTTCTTGAATGGCGTGGCCGAGATAACTACAGTGGCAGAAGCTCTGAAGACGTACGCCGAATTGACGAAAGGATGGCTCATCCTTATTCTGCACAGGTAGGCAATTCAGCTGTCGGAGTCTTTGAGTTAGAATGTCGTCAATTCCTTTTGTTCACATTTAGCGGTCTGTCCGTCGAAGAACAGGATAAAGTGTTCGACATTGCACCTGCTGGGGTAAGGAAGTGTATTTTATCGACAAATATTGCTGAGACGTCTGTCACTATCGACGGTATACGTTTCGTAATCGACTCTGGGAAGGTAGCTGCTCTCGTTCTTACTCTATAAGACACCAGTTGATGTACCTTTCACCTAGGTCAACCTTATCAAGCATGAGACCAACAGTGGAACCCAGAAGCTGATCGAATTTTGGGTTTCGAAGGCTTCCGCAGATCAAAGAAAGGGTTAGTATTTGAGGTTTGAATGTTTACCACCGCAAATTGATTGGGTTGTCACTGTCATTTTCGTATTTATCATAATTCTTATTAGCAGCTTTCTTACTACGCATGGGTTTGCAAGCATTCGGTCTTTGCCATGAAATATGAACTTCCCGTCGCATTTACTTGACGATGAGTCAGAAGTAAGTGCAGCTGTATCTTGTCTATATCTGGAACTCCGGTCGGATTCAAGGTTCGAGCCGCGCTAGGGTCAAAGAATCTTTCTGTCACTTCGTCGGTCATTTGCTATTAGGCTTATCTCCTAACAAGGGAAATGTCTCAGCAGTACGCCTGAATGGCAAGAACGACTACCATTGAGAGAATCTTCATTCACCAAATATTAGCAAAACGTGTTTCGTTTTTGCCGAAACCTTGAGGCAAACAAGTAGGAGGCATCGAAAGTTGGTAATGGTTATGAGGCCGCGGGGTGCAAGTGCTGTTCCATATCATAACGTCCGAGGTTCGATTAGTGAGCTCTGTCTTGTTTTTGCACTTTCACCCTAGTATCAAATTTCCACGGAGAAATGTTGTCTGAATGTTTTTATTAAGTACGTTGCGATATGATGTTTCCGCTAGATATTCCTTGACGACACCTTATGATGCACCAGCAATGTTTCAAATATGCAAAAGTACGATGAGTTATGAAACTTTTATGCCTATAAATCGTACTCAGTGTCGAAGTAAAACATTTTGACGCCATTTTGACGAGAGAACGGCATGAAGCAGTGGTAGGAAGCTAGAAAACTGCTATATATGCAACTTATTAATATAAAGGAGGTGGGTGCCATCAGTGTAGGAGGAAGCTCATTATCTTTAACTTGACCTACCGTCCCGATAAATATTGTCGCCTCTTTTATGCCGAAAAAACCATGCTCCCGTTCGTTGAGCCATTTTTTCACGAATGTCCGACAACTGGAAGCTTCCGTCGACTCCTGGAGAGGATTCTCCAATCACGCGGTGATCCGGTCTCTCACACCATACGGAAGGAGTAACAGGATTATAAACGGCGGATATCAGGACCGGCTCACCGTAACCTTAGGCGTCGGGTGAGACGTCCATTGTGCAATCGCAGAACAAGGCTAGGAAGGGACTCCATGGTGTGCCATACAACCTGCTCGTATGGAGACTGCTTTCTTCGCTTAGGGAGAGTTCGCGACGGGGTTCTGCGCTCTTCGAGCGCAGAGCAAGGCTAGGGAAGGGACTCCATGGTGTGCCATACAACCTGCTCGTATGGAGACTGCTTTCTTCGCTTAGGGAGAGTTCGCGACGGGGTTCTGCGCTCTTCGAGCGCAGAGCAAGGCTAGGGAAGGGACTCCATGGTGTGCCATACAACCTGCTCGTATGGAGACTGCTTTCTTCGCTTAGGGAGAATTCGCGACGGGGTTCTGCGCTCTTCGAGCGCAGAGCAAGGCTAGGGAAGGGACTCCAGGGTGTGTGTCATACAAGCTGCTCGTACGGAGACTGCTTTCTTCGGTCAGGGGGAGTTCGCGGCGGGGTTCTGCGCTCTTCGAGCGCAGAGCAAGGCTAGGGAAGGGACTCCAGGGTGTGTGTCATACAAGCTGCTCGTACGGAGACTGCTTTCTTCGTTCAGGGGGAGTTCGCGGCTAGATTTTGCGCTCTTCCAGCGGCGAAGCGAATACGGCTGAAACAATGCGCAAAAAACGCACAACGTCGTGTAGACGTCGAAACCTCTCAGATCTCAGACACTCAGCTGAAGTGCGAGAACGCCGCGGCGCCCGGGAACCGAACCCCCGACATCCCTCGCATGAAGTAAACCCTCTACCTACTGCATCACGACCCACTTGCACACGGTGCTATCGCGGGCGCACAAGACATCGATCGGACGTCGCAGCGTGGACGCGGACGCGCGATCTCTGAGCTAGGAGGGCGCAGACAGCAAAGTCTCGGCGCGACCCGCACTGCGGTTACGGTGAGCCGGTCCTGATATCCGCCGTTTATAATTGTCTGAAGGAGTATGGGTATTTGGACAATAGGCGCCACCAGTCAAGTGCAGGCACCCAACTCGGGCTTTTTTTTAACTACATGAAGTCTCTCATAAAGCGATTCCACTCGCATTTAACTGTCCACGACCTTCCCTTTGACTTGCAGAAAAGGGGTAATATCTTGAAGATAGGAATTGAGGTGGTACGGAACTCAAACCTGAACGAACTGTTTATAAACTTAAAGGTCGTGTCACTTGTGCATCGACATCGCTTCATCCTTGCCTGGAAAGACTGATCGAGTTCGCGTGGCACAAAGCTGGATACTTGACACACATGCAGGTTGCTTAAAAACGAGTAGAATGGCATTCGGGGAAGACCCCAACGCATGTAATGAGTCGGGATGGGAAGAAACTGAAGCTTCCTTACGTTGTCCATACTGTGAATGATCGGTCTTAATGCTTCATGCTCTTTGTGCCTATGTATCATTGGTGTTGAAGGCACTTCATATTTTATCTCATCGTATTTTGCACAACTGAAACATTGCTACTGCATCATGAGGTGTCGACAAGGAAGACGTAGTGAAAACATACCGCAGAAAGCACAATAGAGAGGTTCAGATGGCGTTTCCCATGGAAATTCGATACAAGACAAAAGTGCAAAAACGAGACGCAGCTGGGGAACGGAACTCTCGATAGCATGATATGAAGCAAAACCCCACCCCTGCGGTATCCGGGCCACGGCACCAGCAATACGCCTCCGTCGTAAGCTCGACCCTGAGACCTTAACTATCACAAACTTTCGGTGCCTCCTACTCGCTGGATTCAAGGATTCGGCAAAAACGAAAAATATTTTGTTACTACTTTCAGGATGGAGATTCTCTCTAATGTATTCGTTCTTGCCGTTCCGCCGTACGGTTTAGACAGCCACCACATAATAGTAAGATCTACGGAACTCCCTCGTTAGTGAACCGTGGGACCCTTTTCTTGGCAAGATAGATCACGGGCCGCTCGCGAACCAAATGCGACCGTCTACCACCAAAAAAACGGGGTGCAGTCCGAAGATCAGAGACGCTGTCGCCAAGTCGTCGAAAATTAGGTGGGCCGGCCAAGTAATGTGCTTCGCAGACACTCGCATTGACTTCCCTGGGATGTCATGAGAACGCCAAGGCACCCACCAACGCATTGATCCGGCATTTCCGTGAAAGCCCTGAACGGACGATATGACGCTCTTCATCTCTATCAAGCGAGGAGGATCCATTAGAGCACCCTGCCAGGTAAAAGGGAATGATGGATAGGCTGCTGGCGCGTCGCCCGCTCGGGCAACTCGATGATCAAGGGGACGACAGGTGATTCAGGTGACGAATACAACATTGATTATTTTATCGACTAACCGCAGGTGTGTAATGTATTGTATTGTGTGGGCTAAACACATATTCAAATTGCTTCTGAGATAACTCCTGGAGCTGTAAGGTGAGGCGCGTTGTGCAAAGGAATAGGTTTATCGCCGACTACCATCCCTAATCCTCAATTTGCTTCAGATATTTGTCGCGTCAGCGACATTTTGAGACGCGTTGCTGACTACGGTTGCAACCTCACAGCTAATGGGGGGGGGGGGGGGATTGGATGGTGGCTTGGTCATTCTTCTAACAGTTTCATTGAAGAATCGCCACGAGCGACAGTGCGAGTAAGCTCACTAACTACAGAGAGTGATAGAAAAAGCGTCATATACAGACCAGGATTATAGGAAGGCACGAGCTTCATAACTACTAATACAAAAAAGTTCTACAAAACACCAACAGACAACATGAACAAGGCATAAATCAATGACATATTGAAGGTTCTGGAACAGCGGACCACAAAGCATTGAGGATCAGTCCTTTTCATACTCATCTTTTATTTTGCTCGTTGTGTACGTTGCATTTGCACAGTACATTTAAGGGATTGAGTTCTAGTTCTCACTGTAACCATTCGACAGCCTTCGGATGGTGAAATGAGGGTGAGAGCTCAGTGGTGACGAGTGCGCATTTCAAATTGCGCAGGAGAGTACGTCTTGAGGTCGTGCGGGCACATTCGGGAGAGATTATTGAGGCAGGTTTGCCCTAATATTCTGAATCGAGAAGGAACCATGCTCGCTCTTAAACGAAAGGTTGAAGGGTACATCTCGGCCCTGAGGCGAAAGGTGCGGTCAGTTGGTCGAAATGGCGTTGATCAAAGGGAATACGATGCAGTATCGGGCTAAATTCCCAGAAAAAGAAAAGAATGGAGATGCCGACCATGCTAGTTTTATTTATTTATTTATTGTGGGTGCCGAAATCGGCATGAGAAAACAAAACTCAAGGAGAACCAAACGAGACAACAAGAACGGTAACTAAAACGCAATGCTAGGAATTAAGTGACAATTCAATACTACAAAATGAGAAGCGGTAATTTGAACCGAAACAGTAAAAACCACATAATTATGAAAGGGTACAAGTCGATCATCGAACTTGGCAACTCGCTTTTTGAAAGAAGCGTAACTCAGTGACCAACTGGAAGACCTAAGAACTCTATTAAAACTAGTTCGTGTTCTAAAGCTGAAAAACTTTGCTCTGACCGAGTTACTGGCAGCACCTGTACTGACTTTGATATTGGCGCCCCTTGTGGATGAAGGAACCAGTATGAAGAAATCCGAAATCCTGAGATTTGTAATGCCTTTTAGCATCATTTGCTTTCGTTTGCTTTAGTTTCAGCCGATTGTTTAGTGTCAGCTCACGTCTAACAAGCATGGTGGGGCTGTATTGCTGGTTGGGGCCTGTTCATAGCTCTCGGCGGGAGCCACAGGAGCGACTAGTCAGTCCGGAAAGATCACATGCATCAATTAATTTCGAGCGATCACATCAATATGTACTCTTTCCTGGGCAATAAGTAGATTCCTTATCGCCGTTGCGGACTACGAATAGACCCTCAAACAAATCCATTCCCATTGCTTTTTACTCACCATGAGATATATCAAAGTGATCGTTGTGTGGCTTCTAGGACACGCTGTGTCTTCGAGCCCCTTGTCGAAGAATTTTCCCAAGGTTGCGTAAGCTTACTTTTCTCTCTCGGAAGAGAATTCTACAGTAACTAATGAGCAGACTCGGAGGTACGGACTTCTTGAACGAAGTCCATGAAGTTGCTTTTTCGCAGCGTCTAATTTTCAGGTCGAGCAGGTCGTACTGGACCGGGAATATGTTACCGCCTCTACTCTGAAGAACAATACACGAAGATGGATGATTTCACGACATCGGAAATCAATCGAGTCTCCCTTCAAGAAATGGCTCTTCGGATGATTAGTCTAAACCTTGGGTGTATGTCTGCTTTCTTCATGCATGGGTTATAGTGAGCGTAGGTGGCTCGGGGAGGGTGTCACCATGTATAGAAGGTCTACGCAGCATTTTGAATTGCACGAAATTAAAAGTTCTAGGAAGTAGTGGTGTGTTCTACCCTTGTGGTGATTGAGTAGGCCACTTCTAATGTAGTTGGGCATTTTGTCTTTTACAAAGGCCGGTAACTAGTGAATGCAATAGTGACCACTCCCTCCGAACTACATTGTAAAGGAAGTGTTCCCGATTCCTCACAAGTCGAGGGACAAGTGCACTGTTATTTCTAGTGGATCCCCGAACATTTCCTTTTATCGAAAAACCCGAGACGGAGAAGTTGGACGAGGCGCTGAACATCCTCAAATTTCAGGTGAAGTTAAGTCAGTCGAATTCCACATTCCACAGCCTTTTCGAGATTTTATAAAGGTGGTGTTTAGGGCGTATTATACCCAGATCGTGACAATCAACTCACTGCCTTAGGCGATAAAATTGCCAGGCTACCCGTCGATGTAGCAATAGCGAAGGTATTGAGTGCTATATTCCGTGCACCACGTTCAAATAGTTGTGCAAACTGCACATTCAGATGCTTGTCTTGGGATGTGTTGTGGACCAATTAGAGGTGATGCTCACAGTAGCGGCTGGAATGTCTGTGCAGAGCCCTTTCACCAACAGGTCGTACCGGTAAGTCGAGTGTTAGTATTTTGCGCATTTCAAAGAGCGGCACTATTGGGGTGCCTCCGATGCCTCAGTTCTTAATTGCAGCATAATAGAAACGTTAATTAGAGCTGGAAGGTATTCTTCAGCAGAGAATGTACCACTTGTTGCTTACTAAAGACGGGTTTCTATCTCCCGTGGAACTTCAAGTTGAGATGAGGGTCACTAGAAGGAGCTCGGAATGCTAATTTCGAATATGGATGTCAAAATTGCAAAATGCAACTCCTGAGCGAATTATGACCTGCCGACGTTGGGTGGCCTGAGCATAGGCCGGCCGTGCGAAAGAGCTGGTGCGATGCGATGAGTCATAGGGGCTTCGTAAGGGTGGCCGACAGCTTCGGTGGTGGCGTAAAGGTGGTATTTCCGCTCGTCATCTGCAACGTCGTTGGTTCAGTCTCATTGTTGCTGTTTTCTTGCACATCAGGATTTATCTTCGAAATGACCTTTTATACTGAATTATGACAAGTGTTTGGTTTAATAGCCAGGAAAACTATCGTATAGGTTTGTAAAAGCACTTGAAGGCAAAAACTGCTTTGGTGACATTTTTATTTACTATTTTGCACAAATAGATTCTGTTACAACTGGCAGACGCACTGGTTTCATGCAGACGCAGAATGCAACCAACCTCACCAGAGGTCTTTTATACCATTGGCGAGTACATCTTATCACTGAGATCATTCTAAGAGAACAATTCTTATATTGAACAAATGGAGGTGTTTCTAACAACCTTGGAATAAAGCAAAAAAGTGTGAAGCAGTTATGTTGCTCACACACTGCACAACTTACACGTGCAGCCTCTCTATAACCAGCAATGTATGCCCATTCACAGCAGATGTGACCCATTTCAGTTCACCATAGGGCTAAAGCGCACCAGTGCTGCTCAAAATTTTGAATTTCGTGCAACACAAAACGCCGTACTGGGCGTTCATATACAGTGAAAGACCCGCCCAAGCCTATTTGCGCTCAAGTCAGTAGTCGTATGCCCGCACTCGTGTGCTCTTATCAGGCTGAAAACCACTTAACGCGGTGAGGCCCCCCCCCCCCCCTGGGCCGTTTTCCGTCTGATTCTGTAGGCTGTCAGTAATATTCTCTCATACGTTGTTCGTTGGGTTGAGCGCGTCAGTTTCTCCCGTCCACCCATGCTTCCTACTTATCGCTTGGACACTTCTAAGACGTTACGTTTTTTATACGATTGATAGCGGAAGTTAAGCAACGAATACAACAGTAAGGAACACACATATCCCCACTTTGGTGGTTCACGTGATGGCATTTTACACTATCAATCAAACAAAATCTGCGGTGAACTTTTGGAGTGCATGACGCGATCTCATCTTTTATTGCGCTATACGCTTGCTTCTTACCTGTGGTTGACAATTTTTTATTTCTTATTTTTTTTCTCGCAAATAAAAGCTTTATAGCATTATTACACTTATTGGGGCAGGTAAACGAAAAAGTTGGTCATTTCGATTTGGGAGAGTTCGCATTGATTTCAAAAGTCGTAGGCCAGTTTAGAAGAATGTCCAGTTTGCCCTATGACAGTAATCTGAACTTCGATTCGCCTTACAAGTCTGTCTCAAGTAAAGGTCATCATAGAGTCTATAATATTTTCAAGGTTCTTCAAACTTCGGATCAAAACACTCTACTTAGAACGTTTAAGTTATACATGCGCCCCATCCTGGAGAGCAATACCACCATCTTTTCTCTCTTCAAAAAGAAGGATATTCTTGCACCGGAAGGAGACCAAAACACTTTCACCTGGAAACTTTTCCTTCGTTGCTTCAGGCTTCCCTATAGTGAAATTCCTAACTCCGCTGGTAGAAACGAGGCCTTGGGCATCCTCTCTTTGGAATGGAGAAGAAAGCGCTTCGAACTCCTTATGGATTTCAGGATTTTTAAGGGTTTAACTGAGCTCCGAATTTCCGATTTCTTCATTCCAGTAAATTCTCAAACTAGAGGAGCAGCCTTGAAATTTACAACCTCATCGGCAAATACACAGATCAGGTCAAAGTTCTTCTCCTTCAGAGTTCGGTGTCTTCAATCGTGTTTTTCGTTCTCCTGTAGCGGCTTCTTTTGGTCCCGGGTTGAGCGTGCCTTTTATTCGCTGTAGAACTGGAGTAGCTTATTAACTTTATCCGGTTATACAGCACGGGATAAATATACAGACACGAAGAAGCTAGTCAAAATTGTTTAGTGCCAGTTGCACTATTGTCGCGGGCACAGCGAAGGAAACAGGCAATGGGACAGAGGGGTGAAGGACCGACCGCTGTGGCCAGTGGAGAAGAGACGAATCAATGTCCTCTGTCCCTCCTACAGACGGCTACCTAAAACTTGGAGCATGACGAGAGACTACACGAAAGGATGAGACCAGAGGGTTATTGACAGGCAAGGAAGGGCAGTCAGGTCACGGCCTGGTGACGAAAGAGTCATGAGGATATGATGAAATCGGCGGGGCTCATGAGACAGGCCGGAGATGGCGAAACAACAACAAGCACATCTCCGGTTACGGTAGAGCCATGTGCAATATCCACACGCCGGTCCTCATGAGCTGCACTGTTCCGAAATTTGCTCTCGGCGGACCATGGCTTGGGCGTAGTACGCAGAGATGTCGTAGCCAGGGTGGTGGCTAAAGATTGGCGGGTGAGCCAGCTTCACACCCTCCTTTTCCTTCACAGCCGCTGCGAAGTCGTGACAGAACTGTCGGTGTGCCGATATTGCACAGCTCAGCCCGTACACAGTGAGGTGTGTTGACTGCTTCTTGAGCAGTTCAGCTTCCCTTTCGGTGCTCTCCCCACGCTGGTTCGAGGGCAATCGAGGCCATATTCGCCAGCTCGAACAAGTTTCGCACTTTCTTCGAGCGTGCCAAATTGCATCGAAGACCAGGAAGTCCAACGTGCGCTCTCTCCTTGAAAACGCCGCACGTGCAGGGGCAGTAGAGATGAAGCGGATCCTCATTTGGAGCGCCGATCGTTACTCTGAAACAAGATACTTTATTACACTTGTTTTTCTTCGGTCTACCCCTTTTTGACCTAGTCTTTGTTGTCTGGAGTGGCTCATCATCTAACCCTCTAGGTAGTTTTCTCAACTGGTCGAACGGAACCCGCTTAGGTTCTTGGTTTGCGTTGATAGCCGTTATCAGCGCACTATTCTCACTCAGTTCTACCACTCTGAAAGGTCCACACCACTCATTTACCAGTTTAGGATGCCTCGACGAGCTTTTCTCCGCAGGAACACGCATGTACACCCGGTCGCCGAGAGTCAGCGGTCTCTCGCTGACGTGTTTGGCATTATCGTATGCTGCTTTCATACGATCCCGGGCTTTGTCGTTTTGTTCCTGTGCGTGCTCATGTGCCAGTCTTAATCCAGTTACCATTTCGTTGACGTAACTGTCCAGGTCAACCATATATGTTGACACTTCTTGATCCAAGGTGTTGCTTGGCATGTGGACGTCAAACCCGTGGAGGAGGAAAAACGGTGACTCCCCCTAGAGTCATGGACAGATGTATTGTAAGCAACCATACAGTAAGGCAACATGCGATCCCATTCCATGGGTATGCTGACCTTCTTCCTTAGAAGCTCTACAATGGTCTTGTTAAATCTTTCTGTCACTCCGTTCTCTCTAGGGTTATAACCCTTCGTGAAGACCTGACGTACTTCCAGTAATCTCGAAAGCTCATTCAATAATTTATTATCGAACTCACCAACACATATTAGCGTAATGAAGGGGAGCCTCATCAGTGACCTCCGTTTTGTCCCACTGCCCCACAGCGTCACCGACTTCATAAACTCTCACTTCCCGCGTTGAGTTCGTGACAGGGATCCCCACTTCCGTGCTCGCTCTAGAGCAGACGGCATCCGGAATGAGGTCGCCCGTTGACCAAAGAACACTTTCTGGATTCATACCCGTGGTTGAAAGTCTCAGGATTTTCGTCTCTCCTGGCTTAATATACTGCCTAGCAGATACATTCGCACAGATAAGGACGTCGAAGTCTTGTTCTTTCGCCTTCTTGGGCTTCACCTGCGGCAGAGTCTTTCCTGTTTCTAACTGCAAGTGCTTGCTGGATTGGGAGTGCGGTGGTAAGCTATCCACGTTACTCAAGGTGTATCCCTGGTTGTTGAGAACGTTCGTGCCCAAAACCAGTACGTTTTCGCATTCCTTCATTACAAAGAACGCTCCACGTATGGTTGGTTTACCTTCCTTGCCTAACGTTAGACGTACTGCGCCTTTGAACGGCATACGTTGTCCCGAAGCGTTGAAAATTGGCACCTCCTCAGCTGTAGGGATCTCCTCGACATCGTTGTCTAGATCAAACCCGGCATGTGCAGCTTTCAGTAGGAGCGCCAACGGAAGGATGCTGACCTGCGAACCCGTATCTAGCAAAGCCTTCACCTTTTGCCCTAACAACTGCACCTCGGCTACAATCTGAGGACCCGTGAGCTCAGAACTCTGAACTCCCGTCTTGGAAATGCCACATGACCATGTTCCCAACTTGGCCGCAAAGCTTCGTTGTTTTCCTTGTGGTGTCTGCCGTGTTTCACCCTGATGAGGAGTTGGCTGAACACCAGTGGTTCCCGGCACTTGTTCCTTGCAGTCTCTTCTGAGATGGCCTGTTTTCTTACAGTTATGGCACACAACTTCTCTTTTTCCCGTTGCGTCTCTGCCATCCTTCTCAGGTTCTTGATGTCCTGGCTGCATTCTCGGTCGTGTCTGTACACCAGGAACAGAGCTGCGTTCAGTGGATCTTCTCCACTGAGGGTTTGGACGGGGCTGCTTGTCTTCAAGCTCCTGCTTTAGAGCTTCTGCCACTTGACGACTACGCTCTACGCGTTGTGCCAGAGATTTTAGTTTCTCGTAAGACTGATCACTTGATGTTTGTTCGACTTCAGTGAAGAGTTGCACGTATTCCGGCCATGACGTGAGTTTCGTGATCAACTCACCCGTGCGCATGGTGGAAAGCTCACGCTCCGAAAGGTCGGGGTAAGCTGCGCGAGACAATTTGTCCAGCTCGACGCAATAGTCGGCGGTAGAGGTCGCGTACTTTAGGTTCCTCAGCTTAACATATGCCTCCATACGTTTAGCGGATTCATTCTCCTTGAATTTTTCAGAAAGTGCTTCTACAAACCCGGAGAAGCTACCCTCTCGAACCTCAAGTGGTAGAGTTTCCATGATTGCGCGGGGTCGGCCTCCTAATTTCGAGCTTAGGAGATGGATAAGCACGTCATCGCTTATGTTGAGCCACCCATACTTTATGTTAAAGGACTTTAGGAATGTCTCAAATCCTTTTCCTTGCGCGCTATCATAGATCTCTACATCAGGCAGAGCCTTCGCAGCAAACGCCGCTCCTACAGAATTTCCACCTGTAGCCGCAAGGTCCGTAATTCCTCACCTTGGTTCCTCTTGAACGGTGATCTCCATTGGAATTCCGGCAGCCTTGGCTGCTCGCTCTCGGGCTGCGGTTTCTGCAAATATGGATTATTCTGTCTCTTCGGCAATATATTCTGCCTGACTTGACGCCTCGTGGTGTCAGAAGCCTCTGGCGAACTCAATTCCTTACCTTCGGCAGCTGCAATAGGGTCGAAATCCACCATTTCGACGCTCTGCGACACTGTATTCGAGTGCACCTTTTGCATTGCCTCTCCAAAGGTCGTTTGCAGTGTGCCAGGCTGGTTCTGATTGCCCTGAAATGAACATACTTTAGGATGCTCAGATACTAACTCTTGTGTTCCAGAGACCCCGGCTCTCGAAGCCGGCTTTCTGACTACTTCTAAAAGAGTTCACTGCCCCCACTACCTTAGTGGACTCAACTGCCAGCAGCATAGCTAGAACGCGCATGCAGACGTCATCATGACGTGCTTGCTCCATCACTTCTAGCATAAGCGCATTAAGCTGGTCCAAGGTGAACGCCTTCAGACGTGCTATTTCACTAGACAAAGACTGCAGTTTTGTCATCTCTGCCTCAATGTCATTGCATGCTTTGTCAAGAACTTCTTGGAAATCCTCCAGTGGACCCAAAGGCTCTGTTGGTGACTTCACCGGTTTTCCACGCTTTTTGCCCAATGCAAAATTTTGTGTACTCTCCCTTATTCTAGTCACCTGCTCACTAACACTGAGCAAAATCGCGCTTACCTGTGGTGCTTGCGTTTCCGCTAGCTGGCGGACCTTCTCCGTCAGGCCAGCTACTTGCGCCTGTAAATCAGCGACTGTCCGGTCTTCGCCCTCTAGAAGCATCATCGCTTCCACTTCCTTTTCAATGGTGTCTTCGGACATTTTCCTGCAATGTACGAATTAATTTCGTAGCTTCCAGCCGATTTTTCAACGAACCGATCGAAAGCGGCAGGAAATCGGGATTCACCTTATACCTCGGTGGTTTTCCTCACAAGTAAAAGCGTTTCAGTGCAAAATGAAAATTTGCGCAGCGTTTAGCCTTGCAAAAATGCTTTTCTTGACCGTTCAGACACGCTAACAGAGTACCAAACTCCACTAGAGAACTGACGGGATTCACCCCACGGTGAAATTCAGATACTACCGTGTTTAACGGCTTGGTATCTGTAGTGCTTATTGGTTTCTTCAAGGATCCACTGTCCTCTTGAAACCAGCACTTTCACAAAAGAAGTCCTACGCAAATTTCCTAGGCGTGCGCTGGAAGCGACAACAGTTTTGGCAGTTGTTCGGCCCCCATGTAGCGGCTTCTTTTGGTCCCGGGTTGAGCGTGCCTTTTATTCGCTGTACAACTGGAGTAGCTTATTAACTTTATCCGGTTATACAGCACGGAATAAATATACAGACACGAAGAAGCTAGTCAAAATTGTTTAGTGCCAGTTGCACTATTGTCGCGGGTACAGCGAAGGAAACAGGCAATGGAACAGAGGGGTGAAGGACCGACCGCTGTGGCCAGTGGAGAAGAGACGAATCAATGTCCTCTGTCCCTCCTACAGACGGCTACCTAAAACTTGGAGCATGACGAGAGACTACACGAAAGGATGAGACCAGAGGGTTATTGACAGGCAAGGAAGGGCAGTCAGGTCACGGCCTGGTGACGAAAGAGTCATGAGGATATGAAGAAATCGGCGGGGCTCATGAGACAGGCCGGAGATGGCGAAACAACAACAAGCACATCTCCGGTTACGGTAGAGCCATGTGCAATATCCACACTCCTCATTTCTCGTCGAGTTATAATACGTTCAAAATCCACTTTGCTGAGTTTATTACTTAATTTCCCATTGTTCGTGGCATTGTAACCTCAATTTCAGTGCTACCTTTTCTATGCCTTCCAGTTTTTAATTTGACTCAGGGTTTTTTTGCTTCTGTTTGGTTCTAGTTTTACTAATTTCAATGTGTGTCGGTATTTGACACTCCTGAATAATTAAGTATGTTTTGAAAAGTGTGTCCAACTGGACATAAAAATGGAAAAAACGTTGTTTCAATAAAGACAGCCCACAGCTAAGAAGCAAGCAATAACGCATTAAAAGATCAAATGCACCATGCACTCAAAAGTTCACCGCAGCTTTTATGTGATTAATGATAGTGTAAATAGTTTCAATAAAGACAGCCCACAGCTATGAAGCAAGCATATAGCGCATTAATAGATGAGATCACGCCGTGCACTCCAAAAGTTCACAGCAGCTTTCATTTGATTGATAGTATAAATAGCACTTACATGAACTACCAAAGTGGATATATATGTTCCTTACAGTTGTATTTGTTGTTTAACTTCTGCTATAAATCGAATGAAAATCGCAACGTCTTGGAAGAATGTCCAATTCGACGCGAAAAGTTCTGTCGTAACAAATGAATCCGATGCTTATTACCCTGATAGCAGGACGTAGCAGTGAATCAATGTTTAATGGAACTATGCATTACTCGAGAAGTCATTTATAGTATTTCTACACAAGTATAACAACAATTCTCAATGTGAGACGAGGCGGAGACATTTGTTGGAAGATTGCACAGTGTCAAATATTAAGATCAGATCGAGACCCACTTTATGACCGAAGCATACGCAACTGATTGTGAATTCAGATAGAGATCTATAGCTCACGCGAATCACGAATATTTTCAATTCCATTTTCATTTATTGCACAAGTTGTGCGCCTTAAATAAACAGCAGTGGGCAGGAACAAGAACATATGCTGCAGTCTGAGTGTTTTTCAATCCTTTGGTCCTAAATGTTTAGGAATCCTTTATAAGATTTGTGACCGTAGCAAACTCGTAGTCAGTAATTGGAGAGAGGCGAAATGAATATAGCGGCAGCAGTACGAAAAGAAAAGTAGACAGAAAAAAGAGCTTTGTGTGTTAATGCTTCTGTGCGTTGCCATAATATATGCTAGAAATAATTACTGTTTTCACACAGGGGCATTTAATCTTCGCCTTAATTTAATTTAACCATATGTCTCTAGAGGTTAGGGGTCAAAACTTCTTTCAGACACTGTTCCGATGTTCCTGCAAAATATATCTGCAAAGATCCTACTATATCTGCGCTCCGCACTTAGTTTTGAAACATTTCGTGGCTAACGTTTATGGGAAAACGTGTTTCTACAGCCGTTGTAATAGATGCTAACGCTCTATTTCCTGACGATGATGTTTTTACGGTATACCTCTCATTTACTTCCTTCTCTGAAACCAGGAATGTATTTTTTTTCGGCTGGGTTAGTGTTAAGTGTTAAAACCCGCGCTGATACCTTCCGACCCCTATTCAATATTCATCCTTCAGGTCTCGCTCATGATAAGCAAAATTTCCATCCTCCGGTGTTAAAGACCATTTCTCCTCCTCCCCTTTACCTTGCTGTAATCACATCTAACACCTTTGACCCCTTTTCAACGCCTTCTCCACCGTTTCGCTCCGTCTACAACCACTTACTCATGTCGCCATCGAATCTTAACTGCGAACAGTGTGTTCTACCTCCGCCGTTGCATTTCTGTTTTACTCTCACCCTCCACAGCCTCTCACTCTCAACCATCCACGCTGCCATCAGTGCCCATCCTTTCCATTAAATTTGCCTCCTGTTGCCACGTAGCCGACGCCGACGCAGCCGGCTAGCCTCGCGTGGCCCGTGGGGCCGATGCCGGCGGAGCTGGCTAGCCTGGCGTGACCCGCACACTCCAGAGTAGGCGCCGGCGGAGCGGACGCTGGAGGGTGCGAGCCACGCCAGGAATTTGGAATGAAAGGTCATTCTGGAGATAAATTATGATGTGCAAAAAAACTGCAACATTGGGAACCAAATCACCGACGTCACGCGTGACGATCTGGAGCACTACCTTTGCGCTACCGCCCCAGCTGGACTCCACGCTCTCATGCGAGCTTTTTCGTACAGGCCACCCAACTTCGGCACGTCATAGCTCGCTCAGGTAATTTATTTTGCAGTTTTGACACTCATATTCGTAATCAGCATTCCGAGCTCTTCCTAATGATCCTGGTCCCAACTTGAAGTTTTATGGGGGGGGGGGGTCGAAACCCTTCCCTAGTTAGAAAATAGTAAGGGAATAGGGCTCCTCGAATGCGGAATTCGCGTTAGGATTGCTTTCAGGTGCAGTTCCCTGTTGTTGTTAGATAGTTGCACATTGAAAGTATCTGAACTCTGCCTCTTTGTTTCGTTACCGCGGTGGGTGTCGTGGTAATTGCTACCAAGTTTGGCTGCAAATGATCAAACAGAGACTCCTAGGCTGGCTAAAAGTCAAATGCGATTTTAAAAAGGCCGTAGCCATCTTCTAAGGAGTAAATATATGTGGCCTCAGAAAAATGAATGATTACGGCCAACTTTTGTCCTTTGCCCTTTATCTTTCTTGTTTCTAGATAACTATCAGACTCAGTAATTTATTTGAAAGCTTTCGATACTTTATTGGGTTTCGCTATGTTTACTTATGAACTAGCAGTGCTTCAGGGAGCTTGCCGTCGTTCAGAAAAGAGCAGGTTTGACAAGTTCTATGGGCGATCCCTTCACACTCATTGAAATATTCAGGTCAGTTTTTTGCAACTGAACTGCCTTTTCACTAGAACCCCTTTCAGTGGACAGTTGCTCCTAAATTTTTCTACTAATGCGCACAGTTCAAAGCACTTACCTCAGGGTTGAATGAAGAATGCTTCGCTTTCCCCGCAGGTCTTTAGACGGATCGAACTTTGAAATTCTCTCATTAATACTCTGACCTGATTCTTTAAAGCGAAATTCATACATTTACCTCCACTAACATGAAGATGTGTTTTTTGGGGAGTGGATGCTGCAAAAATGCAGCGGTGGCGGTGTTCGAAGATGGGCGCTAGAGAACGGCATCGATGAACACAGGCTGTTCGAAATTAGCAAACTGCGCTTTCAATACAGGTATTAATCAGAGCCAGTGTACTTACACCTACCTTCGGTCGTCATGACGGTATTTGATTAGGCGGATACTTGAAGATGCTGGGCTCATCGATAAGCCAACTGCTCACGAGCTTGGAGAGGACGATTCACGTCAACGACGGATCGACCAAGGAGATAAGAAAAAGCTGCTGGACATGAAACGGGAGGCCAGGTGAGTTGCGTAAGGCATTTCTACATATTCGCCAAGCAAGTATACCCTCTAGGAACTCGGAGAAGACTCGAAAGGTGCTTAGAGCGGACAAACATTTCGACTCCATTCTCAATGACATGGAGGAGGAAGACCTAGGTGGCGCACGATTTCTCTTATGTGGTAGCAGATTGCGGTCTGAACACTGTTGCACTCCGTGTATTGCAGAAAACGAAAAAGATCCAATGAAGGCTGATGTCAAAACTGTCGAATTTCTCCTGAGCTACAAGCAAAGGGATGTAGAAATGATCCGACGTAGCCACAAGCTCCGGCGAAGAGATGCTGAGGTACTCATTGTTCACTCTTATGTCCTCATTGGCGTAGGTAGCCTATTGTCGTTTCAGGTTATCAGAGTCATCATAGCTGCTGGTCTGTACCCGCAGTACACTATTCCCGATCCTTTGAATAAGTATCAGGTATTTTTCGTTCCAAATCTTTCAAAGATCTACACATAACGGCGCATACCTCACATGGTGACCATCTCCGAGCCGCTTTGCTCCCTCGTATCAATCTCTTAGAGAAGCTGCTTTTAGCATGGCCAAGATCTCTTTGTTCACACCCGAATGAAGCCATTTGTACTAATTCACCCCAATTCAACGATTGCGCAGTACCATGCAGGTATGTTCCAGGTTACGTATCGTCTTTTGCTGATGGTTGGGTTCAGCTACCAACTTTGATATTCTAGAGATGCTCGATCCCCGTTCTGATAGCGAAGGCCGATCGAGTTCACATAAGATCCTCTTCTACGGGTTGTTGCTAGAGACGACGAAGCCGTATATTTGTAATGTTCTTCCAGTTCCTGCTGCTGCCCTGTTGTTATTCGCGAAAAAGGTAGTTTTTCGAGCTGTGTACCAACTAGGAATGTATTCTATGTTTTGTTCTGGAAGGAGCCTACCTTAAAGGGAAGGAAACCAGGAAGCAATGTAACTTTGAGATGGGATGTATATCACGGGATACCAGCTTAAAATGCAGATTCCAAAATGTGTTGCATAACTGATAAGTACATCTGGGAGCGAAGTTGTGGACCATTTCCAGTTTTCCTTCTTAGCGCTCTGTCTACGCGCAAAGTCATTCAATCACAAGAATGCGAGCTCAAGCGTGGAACAGCGCTGACAGCCGGGCAGTGGTGGTCAATAGAGAGCAGGAGAAATTTGTGGTTCAATTTCCCGGTGATGCATGATTTTCGCGCTTCCTAAAAAAATCGACATGACCAACTAAAACTCTATGTAAAATGGCAACAAATATGGTCGCCAGAAAGGAAATCATATTCACTAGCACTGTTGTATTTTCATAACTTTTGAGATGGAAATGTTTTTCAACATAAACATAGCCACTAGTCTAAAGAGATTATTTAAGTCGCTGATCGCTTATGTAAGGTCCTTTTTTTTTAATTTGGACGGTTTCGGTAGATATGGGTAAATAAGGGTAGTGATTTCCTGCTCATCGACTTTGCCTAAAGACTCCGTTTTTGGTGTTGATCTTGACCGGTACACCTAGTTCCAATGCATCTAGTTTCCTTTTTGGCGAGCTTTCCGTTGCCATTTTATCCCATTTTTATAATATTTATTTATTTATTTATTTCATGCACCCATAAAAGTGCGCTCAAGAATTATAGGGAAGAAACATTAGATGAAAAAAAAACCATTCGATGACAGGCACAAAAAAATAGAATAGCGTAAACGGTTCCTGGAAGCTAGGGGTCAAAGCTAGCTTTTAAAATGATACATCCGAAAATTTTATCGCAAAACTATCGTGCTGTAACCCAACCACGTCTGCAGCGTAGACCAGCAAGTACCCCACTAGTTGGCAATGATGCCTCTTTATTTCGGCAAAGCATAGGAACCTGTAGGAGCTTCGGCACACGGGTATACCAACGTCCCACGTGGAACCTACAGGTTGGGTAAAGCCGGTTAGTAGCATACAAACGTGGAGTATTAGTGACAGCACTAGATAGTGTCGTTTGGAAAGCTAAACGATTTGAAACGAGCTGTAGCGCTTACGACCTCCTACTTCCTCAGGAACAAATGCATTGAACGGGAGGTGTTAATTAACAAACAAACGTCTAAAAGAGGCCAAACATGGACAATGAGGAGATAAAGAGCTACGAGAGGGAGTGGTCTTCGACATAGCATGGAAAATGAAGCAGTATTAAATCACAATTCCGTAGTGGTGGAATTAGATACCATCTGTAAAGAGGCCCAATGCATAGCATGGTACCTAAAAAAAGAAATCAATGAGAACGGGTGAAAAACAGCAACTGAGAAAGGTTAAGCTTATCAAGTCTGTCCTTAAAAACGCTGCTATTGGTTGATTGAAGGACCTCAGGCGGGAGCAACTGAAGCCATCTTGCGCACCTGTTAAAAACGTTGCTGAACATCAAGGTGTACCTTTTCCTTTAGACCATCGGATAATGGATGTTGAACCCACCTGTCCTCTCACTGGAAGGTCTAAACACCCAGTATTTACTAGGTAAAAGCTCAATTTCCCTGCGAAGAATACGAAATGAGAACGCTAAATCCAAAATTGCGCGCCTCTCCTGAAGTGTTTTGAGCCCAAATTTGACAAGCCTCTGATGGTAACAGGGGATTTCATTTCTGAACGCAGTGGGAGTTAATCTGTACCAGAGGAGACGAGTGAATATCTGCTGGACTCTTTCAATTTTTGAATGTTCTTTCTTAAATGGGGACTCCAGACCTGCGAGCAGTATTCCAGGTGAGATAACACGTGTAGCTTGTACAGGCGCAGCAGTACTCTTTCATCTGAACACTTTACGTTTCGTAGAATTGAGAATAAGCCTGAGTAAGCCTTTCTGACAGCATAATCGACTTGAGCGGAGAACTTAAGACTTCTATCAAAGACAATTCCAAGGTCTTTAATTGAATCGCATGACTTCAGTATGGCACCGTTGATGGTATGTAATGGTGTTTCAGCACCCCAAAGCACACTACAACGCTCTTGTATAGGTTAATAGGAATGCTCATAACAGAAGTCCAGTTTACCAAGTTATCAATGGATTTCTGAAGAGATGCGCGAACGCAGGTGCTGTCTTTAACATCATAGGCACCATAGATCTTTAGATCGTCAGCGTAGAACTTTATTTTAACGTCAGTGGAGGTTCGGAGAATCTGAGGAAGATCGATAGTGTAAATCAAGAAGAGAAGAGGCGATAAGACACTTCCTTGAGGAACACCGCTTAGGCAAGTGTACCTCATAGAGGTGCTCAACCCAACTCTGACAGTAATGCCTCTGTTAAATAGATAAGATCCAAACCAGCTTAGAAGCTTTCCTTGAATACCAAGAAATTCTAACTTGGTTAAAAGCTTTAAATGGCAGACATTGTCAAAAGCTTTGGAAAGATCGATGTATATAGCATCCACCAGCCTTCTACTGTTGATAGCTTGGCTAAAGTCATAGAGGGTATCTGTTAGATTCGTTGATGTAGAAACACCTGATAAAAAGCCATGCTGTTCCTGTGGAATTATGTGAAATTTTCTAAGCCAAGACAGCAGTTTCCCATATATTATCTTTTCCATTACTTTAATGGGAGTCGGGATGAGGCTGATAGGGCGAAAATCCTGAACGGAATAGCTGCCAGGCACTTTTGCCGTTACAATAGCTTCTTTTCATAGTTGTGGAACCTCTCCTAGCATTAGAGAAATGTTGAATAAATACGCAAGAGGCTTGGACAGTGAGCTATAGCATTTTCTATATACTATCTGAGGAACACCATCATACGGCTCGGAGATAAATGGTTTTAGTCGCTTAATTATGGTAGAAATCTCAGCTGGATGGAAGTAAATGTCACCGATTCTGTGACTAATATGATACGCACCGTTCATCACAACATCTGCGTTTGCGTCTTCTCGAGAATACACGCTAGCGAAGTACTCAGCAAGAGCAGACGCTTTTTCTTGATCAATAAAAACTTTTTCACCGTTAACATTAATGAGTGTTGGAATAGAAGCTTTAGGTTTAATCTTCCCACGAAGGTATTGAAACAGCCGCTTATGAGAACAGAGGCGACGCTCGTAGTTGTCCAAGAATTTCTTAATGTGATAGTCGAGATTCCTGCATACATTTTTATAAGCTAAACTATTTAAAGGTTCAGAAAGCTTTCGGAAAAGGCGTTGCTTTTGTTCAAAAAGGTTAAGAATATGCGGCGGATATTTAAGAAACCGACTTCCTGCTTTCCTGAAAGGAACGCGAATACCGAAAAAGCATCATAAAGAGCTTTGCAGAACCTTTCGTAAACATCATCTATGGAGGAATAATTGTTGAATAACATTAACCAGGTTATTTTAGATAATTAAGTATTCAATGCCGAATAGTTGACGTTCAAAAAATCAGGTACGGGAGGTGCTTCTACATCAACAAAGCTAATGGGTAGATCGAATGATACCATATAGTGATCAGATGTAGCCAGTGGCGGATGGACATTTATTTAAATTATAAATAAACAGAGACGAGCTGAAAACTAGATCGAGGATGGCTCCTTTATGCGTGGGCTGATTAACATGTTGCCCAAAGCCTGCTTCGTGGAAAAATTGTAAATAAGCGGTACTGATAGCGTTATCCCCTCGATGATTGGTCCAATCAATCTGTAGGTAAAGTCTCCCAGCAGGATGGTACTAGTATGGGTAGACACAAGTTCTTGAAGAGTCTCAATCAAAGTGTCATCCTCGCTTCTAGTTGAGCCGGGTGGTCTGTATAAATTTATAAGTCTAGTGTATGATGCTTTACTAGGGGAAAATAGATCAAGACACAACACATCCGCCTTCCCAGGAGCTTCGAAAACACGCGGAACAATGCTAAGGTTTCCCTTTACCACGCAACAAACTCCACCACCGCGACGGGTCCCACGGTCACAACGATATATAATGTATGGTAATCCACCCAAAAGTTCGGAATCAAGAACATTCTCAGACAGCCAAGTTTCTGTGACGAACACAATATCAGGCTTATTATTCCCAAGCAGTGCATGAAAATGTTCGATTTTGTTAACTAGGCTACGGGCGTTTAATAGGTAGCATTTTAAGTGATTACCATGCAGGCTTAAATGTTTCCCGATCTCGTAGGAAGGTCGGATGTGCGCTTGAGTTCCCCGCGATACACGACCCACTCCCTGTCCGCCTTGCCCTTGTTAAGCTCTCGCGCTCGTTGCCTTAATTCGTAGTCATGTTTTCTTTCCTCAGCTGTCATACTTCGTCGTATGAACAAGTGAGGAAATCCACAACTTCGAAGAAGCCGGGCATTTGCAAGAGCGCGGCGCCAATGGGAGGTGGAAGGCAGCACCACCTTGACTAGGTGTGGGCGTTTAGGGTCAGGCTTTCCCATTCTGAAGACTTCCGATGGGCGGCATTCGATGTTCAACACGTCCAGGATCCGGGAAACATCGCTTTTGAGCGCATTTTGCCTCTCGGAAGGAAGCATGTCAGGCGCAGGCTCTCCCAATCCACAGATAACTATGCTTCTTCCGCGTTTGTCGCTCTCTATAGCTTAGAGAGGTCCTTCGGCATCCTCTGAGCTGCGGCCCTTAAAACATGTTCAGTGGCTGGGTCCTTGTTCATTTCCATGGCCATGCGCAGCAATTCGGCGGCGGACATCCCTTCAAATTCATCGTTCTCTTCTCGCCTAAGCTGTCGTGCTTCTGATGCCTCTTTTGCTCCATTCTCCTGCGGCTGCGTTGAACTCCTTGTCACCCTTCTGGCATTGGTTGGTTGGGTTTTTGGAGACATATTTGACCTTTGATCTACCGGGATTAGAAGAATTGATTGGTAGAAAACTGGCAGCAACGAAAAGAAAACAGAAGATGGAACTACAAAAAGGATCGAATGAAAATGGGAAGATTAATCAGTTAAGCTATAGTGAACTTAGAAATAGCAATTGAAAGTTAATGAGAAGGAAAATGTTAATGCGTACAAGTAAATAGAACAGGGTAAACAGCAGAACGAAAAGCACGACCGCCCAGCAGTGCGACAATGCGAGAAATATAATAATACATAGGATGCTTTGGTTGTTGGCTTTTCTAGGGAAGAGGATCTTTCATCACCAGGGAGTTGAACCACAATCCCTCCGTCTCACCATAACGCATCTCTATCCACTGCGCCGCCACTGCTCGGTTGCCAGTGCTGGATCCAGCATACATGAAGTGGCCGTCTGTGATTCGAAGACTGCGCACAGGCAGAGGGCCATCAAGGCAAACTGTAAATGGTCCATAACTCCATTCCCAGATGTCCGTTGCAGGTGTGAACACACACATTATTTGGAATCAGCGTTTGAAGCTGCATCTCATCTCAGTGAGTCAGCGATCTGGTGCCCTTCTCGTGTTGAACTGATCAGTGGTCCTTGTTCTTACCTTTGTCGAATCAAAGGTAGCACGTTTTCACTCGTCCTGCGGATCCTTTCATCGTTTCCGGTCGTTTCAGTTTCTCGCATTGTCACCCTCATCCTATCCATACAAGCGTTCCCGTTCCTCCGTTGACCTGCCACCTTATTGCTTATAGCGGTCCGCCGGAGCTTAGGTACTTAGACTTCCTCACGTTCCGCACCGTCATGATGAGGCGACATGTCTGCACAACGAAATCCGGCATGGTGTTGACTTCGCCGGTTTGTGATACTTCAGAGGGCATCGTTCCAGCGCTGCATGTGGTCCCTAGCGTACTTGACGTGTCTACAGTGTCAGCCCACATCCTCACAGCGTGGGTGAGCAGAACCGGGGGAACCGTCGAGATGAATAGTTTGCTGGGAGACTTTGTACCTCAGGTGATTCGTAACTTTCCTGTGAAGCTCTCTCCTTATCTCATTCGTCTTTCGCCGTTTCACATATTCATTGAACGCACAGCAGTTGTAGGGAGATGCCTTGGCTCTGTGAGAGCCCTTCAGTGCAATACCTTCTCACACTACTAAATTAACAGGTGTAAGTCGGGTTACTAAACAGTCGATGAAAAGCGAGCTGTCGTGGTTATGGTGGTCTTCAGTTTTTCCCCAATCTCATATAGAGGGTAGATTTATTCCATGCAGCCGAAAAGGAGCTTCATCTTACAATCTTCTAGGTTGTGTGCGATGACTGGAAGTCGGTACTGATTGATGAGTTTGTGGAGATCTGCTTTAGCCGCGAACCGCAATGTAGGGAGGCTATCCAGTTTGTCGCACAGATAAGAAAGGAGTTGAATATCGGTGAGTAGTGCAGTCAAACCTACGAAGGGTTGTCGCTCATTTTACTTTTGATATTCAGGTCTGCAGAAGAAGCTTCACGGGCTCGACTACAATTCCAAGGACCTTACTACTTCTATAAACCGGCTAATCTACATTCTTACTGAAAACAGTGTCGAAATATCGTGAGTTATGACTGAGCAAGATTCTGGATAGAGCCCTTCATGGCGCTTTGGCCAGCTCCACAATCTTACCTTTGTATTGGAATGAATTATAGTGCACGAACAGTTGCAAATTTATCCCATGTCCGACTCTCGATGAATCTTGGCATCTTTGACGTTGAAATAGACTAGCAGTTTCTTTAACGTAGCCAAGATTCAGTTCTTTTCAGTAGCCAAGATTGGTAAAAAGCTTTATTTCGGCTGTCGTTTCGGCGTTGTCGCCTTCTTCAGAGCCTTTAAAAGTCGAAGTCATTCGAGAAACTACCCATTTCTGTTGTGCACATCTGTGAACAGACTTATGGACCTTTTTCATAGCAGGCTCCTTTGCCCTCTAGGTCCACACAGAGCGGGCAAATCACAAGAGAGCGAGCACAAGTAGGGTTGAAGCTGCGCTGCCGGCCGAGCAGTGGTGGCGAAGGGGTAGAGGAGCGGAGTGGTGAGACGAGGTGGTTTATGGTTCGACTCCCCTGCAGTGCAGGATTGTTGAAATTTCTAAAAAAAGATCTGCCACGATCAACCAAAGCTCTCTATGTCAAATGGCGAAGACTGGGCGAAATCACCACCGATCCCAACGCCATACTCACAAATGGGTGATCAGTGCCTGAATGGGTGATCAGATTGGGCGAATTTTTTTCGACACACTGGGTTGGTAAGTTCCTAGTATCCTGGTCACCTAGTATCCTTCTCTTGTTAGATGTAGACAGAAGGATACATCGCCACCCTAGCTGGACGAAAGGTGGGCGAATGACCTTAGAGCCCTTGGGACCACACTTATTACGGATCTAACGGGTCTGAGAAGCCAAAATCCGCTGAGGGTGACGTACGTTGCCATATTAGGTCACAGCTTAGCACTCGTCCTTCCTAATCTGGGGACTTCTTTGCATTGTACATCGCCTAGTGGTTTCGGCGTGCCTCCGATCACGATCTTGACCTCCATCCCAAAACAGCCTGTTTCCTCCGTATACTCTTCGCCTTCCGTACACGTGGTCAAATGTTAGACAGTCGCCGGTCTTCCCAAAAATTACAAACAACACATGATGGTGTTGTGCATTGGCGGTTTCGCACCAGCTGCATTTTAAGATTGTTAGGGATGCTGCCACTACCCTTTCATCGTCTTCCAGCTCAGCCTTCCTGACGCAGCCATGGCTGCGGTCAGAGTGTCCGAAATGAACGGGACAGAGAATGCCACTTTGGACCGCTATCGCTGCGATTTTGAGCCGATGCGCAGTGAACAATGATGTCATTGCTTGCCAGTATCCGGTACGACCTAGTTCGGCAAACCCACTCAGAAAGATGGACCTGATTGATGAATACAAGCCAGTTCTCCTTCGGTTTCTCCACTTCCAGTGTCGCTGCAGACGTGACGGAGTAATCCCAAGCGTACAACGTAAACGACTGTTCGGCGCATGCGACCATCCAAAGGACGACAGGAAGATTTTCTCTATTCACATGCATATTTTGAAGACATGCATTTCTTTTAAAAGAGATCACATGTATTCTATGGTTTGAAAGGTACGTGCCTAGTCGCCTTTGGAGGAGGATCATGGGTGCGTCGAAGAGCATTTGTGATTCTGTTCGCTCTAATGCCAAAGTAAAACTGTTGGGAAGGGTCACAGGCTATTGAATGCGAAACGGAGCCGTAACCAACAACTTTCTGTGGCTAACCAGTTGGAACATACAACTAAGACGCTGGAGGAGGAGGGGAAGACTTACGTAGCCCATGTGCCACCATCATAAGTGACCTTACATTGCCATCGGACGCGCTGTCGATGTTGGACCAGGGTCCCAGTTTTGCTCCTGTTGGTTCTTTGTGCCACGCTACGGCATGTAAGGTTGTGGGAAGTCTGCAGACATTACAGGATCGCCTGCGACAATCGATGCGCAGGGTACTGCATCAGACCCAGTGGCTGTCACAGCTATACTACGCTACCGTTCCCGTCTGCATACCTGAGGCCACAGGAACCTAACGAGACGGTGGACTCCGAGTTCCGCGTGTTCTTCAAGTCTCTTTTCACCATCCTTCGTAGTTTCATTGGTAAACGGTCCTCTAATCTCTCCGCTGCCCAGCAGCAAGGACATAGAGATATCCGTAACCTCTCCCTATTGGGTGCCTAAAGATCGTATGAGCGACAAAGGTGGAGACTTCGTTGTGCTCTCACAAGAGCTAAACCGAGCGGTCGCTCGATCACACCTCAACGACCCGTCTGTCTACACTCGCTCTAGCTTTGAATTTAGACAATACCGTAGTCTGAACAAAAAATGGGTAGAAGTGGCACGTTCCGCAAATCTGCCACAATGGAATCGGCGCCTCACGTTGGGCCTCTTGTGCGCCCGCGATGCCACTGCGTGCAGGTGGCATGGAGCGCAATAGATAGTGACGTTGCTTCATACGAGGGAGGTCGGGAGTTCGAATCTCCTGTGCTGCTGCAGTTTTGCATTTCAACAGATTAGTTAAGATTTGAGGGATCCTGACGTCTATGCCATTTTCAGACGCCTTCTGCACACTTTCCAGCTGTGTGCTGTGGAGAGTAACTTTCTTGCGGCTTGTTTATTACTGACCGGTTTTTAACCACAAGCCTTAGCGAGACTACTTGTTGGATGTTGATGAGTGATGCTCCGCAGTAACCCGTGAAATCCTAGTGTCTTCGTTAACGGTTAGGAGCTCATAGATGATGTCCAATTTACGACGTACTACTTCTTCCGAAACAAGAGTTCCAACAGAGAACGTTATAATATGCCCACTGCTTGCTAGCCTTTCCACGTCTCGTTTTATTTATTTATTTGTAACGTAGATCAAAGTCTAACATCAACAATGTTAAAAAAGAACGAATCGCAAAATCATATCTAGCACAAAAACGCAACAAACACAGTTGAACGATGCATGGGTAGTAGGATGTCTTCGGGAACATCATGGTATTCAACATGTGGTAGAGCCTTTACACACTTGCGCAGACAGCCTCTCTAAATCGTCGTACTTGCCAAGCAACAAGTTGTATTCCATGAGAGTACGTAGGTTAAAAAATCTGGCCTAATCCGTGACTTGGCAACTGACACTCCAAGTTTAAGCTTTCCACTGACGGATTTTGTCAACACCCCATCAACGAAATCTGCCGGATTAACTTCTTGGAAAAATTTTTATACACCATGATAATATTGGCAGTCTTCCTTCTGTTTTTCAATGATGGAAGGCCAAAAAGCTCAGATAATCGGGAACAATTTGGAATCTGCCTATAATCCATTGAAAAAGTCTTATCATAAGCTTCCTCGTGAAGCTATTTTGGATTTTTCAAAAAATCAGTATCCCCCTTCCTAGACGGATTAAATACTTTTATTTCATTCCATGTTCGACTCTCGATGAACCTTGGCATCTTTGATGTTGCAATAGTGAGTAGTTTGTTCAGCGTAGCCAAGATTGGTAAAAGGCTTTATTTCGGCTGACGTTTCGTCGTTGTCGCCTTCTTCAGAGCCTGAAAAAGTCGAAGTCATTTGAGATACTACCCTCCCAAATGCCATTTCATTCTGCAGGAGCCTATCCAAAAGGCTAAGAGACCAAGAGAACAACAAAGTAGAAAGTCAGGAAAGAAAAGGCTAACCTTTATGAGTGGACAAATTAGCCCACTGACACCCTAGCTGAACAGAAGATGGGTGAATGACATAGAGCCCTTGGGAGCACATGCCTTAGGGACCTAACGGGTCATGACCCAAAGGTCAAAACCCACACGGGGCGCCGTACGGCGCCAGTTCCTGGGTCACAGCCAAGCACTCGTCCTTCCTATTGATTTGGGGAACCTCGCCGCAATGTACAGCACCTCGAGAGTTCGGCGCGCCGAAATCTCATCTTCACGCGCAATGATCTTGACCTCCACCCCAAAACAGCTGTTCGCATGCCGCCGCACCCGGTGCTCGCCCAGGGTAGTTGAGACGTGGGACCTGCGAAACCCATCCAAGTGTTCCTTGACCCTTACACACAAGGGGCTACCTGTTTCCCCCACATACTCTTCCCTACATTCCAAGCATGTAATGAGGTATACTACCCCAGACATAAGGCAGTCTCCCTCCCTTCCGAAAGTGCAAATAACGCACGACGGTGTTGTGCAGAGTCGGTCGTACAGACGATTTCGGACCAGCTGCCCCTTCAGATTTGTAGGAGGTACTGCTATGATTCTTACTTCGTCTTGAAGATCTGCTTTTTGAATGCAGCCACGTATTGGTGCAGTCAATTGGTCCGAAATGAAAGGGACGCAGAATGTCACTTTCGACCTTTCGTCCTGTTGGCCTCTTACGATGGCTGATGGCCGGTACCTCCCACTAGCGCTGCCAGTAGGAGTGTATCCGTTTTGTATCGCAGTGCTGCGAGCCAAATCCATCGAGCAGGACCTTTCAGCGCCTTCAGACGAGACCGCGCGAGCAGTATGGAACATGTTTTGGACGACTGCCTTTTTCATGCTGGGTGAGGCGAAGTGCAATGAACCTATTTTTGTTGTTGTTCCTATTTTGTGTTCTTGTTGTTTTGTTGTTTAATGTTCCTATTTGTCGGCCTTCGGTACCACCTGGTTCTGTATATCCCATCGGATAGATGAACCTACACATTGAGGAATGCGAGCCAGTTCTCCGTAGGCCTTTCACGTGTGAACTTGATGTGTTGTTACTGCCGGTTTAGTAAATCAAAGCACGTGTCCATCTCAAGCTGAGTTGGACAGATGACGAAATAGTCGTCAATGTAGCGGCAGTAAATGGTAAGCATTCGTTCTGGAACGGGGCCTTCCACCTTGAACATGAATGCTACTGCGAGAACTGGAGCAAGTCTTTGGCCCTTGGCGAGACCTCTAATCTGCTTTTAGTACTCACCTGCCCACCGGAATATGTTGCACTGCAAACACTCCTTGAAGAGCTCCATCACCTGCGAGACGGTTAAGCCGTGCATGTTGACACTAGTGTGGTGCTCATTGAAGATTTCCAGAACTGCCTCCAATGCGCACTCATACATTAGTGTACAGTGATGTGACGTCGAACGACTCCATCACCTACCCTTTTTCCAGTCTAGCTCTCCTCAGCGCTTCGAGGAATGTGCTAGTATTAGGCAGGTGGGCGATTACATCTTCAAGAGGCATCTGTCTACAGCCGTTCTAGCCCTGGATGCGGAAACTGGCCTCCTTTACCAAATGTGTGCAGTGCTTTGAAAGGCAAATAACTCGTTATAATATAACCCAAGTCACAAGCTTCACCTTTTTCAGAGTCTAACCACTAATTCGATATTCGGTACTTGGGTGGTCTCCGTTCATTTTGCGGAACCCAATTTTCTTCTTGTTATTCCGTCACATCCAGCTGTTTGTCTTCATCAACTTCAAAATAACATGACGAATCGTTTCACATTTCAAACACCTCCGACGTCACATCCTGGTTTCTTTTGAAAATCCGGGCAGGGTGGTTTTTCCCGAGGTCATCGGTATATGGAAACACTGTGAGGAGCTTGTAGCTTTTATACGCTGCCCGTATTGCGACCAGTGCTGCTTCATGCGTTTTGTTCCTGTGTACCACTGGTGTTGAACGCCTATACATCACTATGTGGAATACTCTTGCATGCAGATGGAAAATTGCGCAAGAAACCTCTGAGAATGGTATAGACGTCATGATCCCTCAAATCTCAATCAATCAGTCGAAATGCAAAGCAGCGCAGGAGAAACGAACCCTCTACCTCCCTCGCATGAAGCAAAGCCACTATCCACTGCGCTGCGAGCTGCCTGCCGGCAATGGCACCGCGGACGTACAAGCGACCCGAAAGCTCGTGAGGCTCCGATTCCATTGTGACTTCAAGGAACCTCTACTCCTTGTGTTTAACGACTAGGCAAAAAAGAAGCACGTTTTTATGATAATTGAGGGGTGGGATGACTCGCTCACCCAGTTCAGACATTCGCTTCAGACCCTTCCCTTGTCAGTGTTCAAGGTCAGACTTATCATTAGCAGCGTTGGTAGTCCACTGATCGTATTGCTTGGTTTTTTAACCTCGTGCTTGTACCGCTACTCCAGTTTATACCAGTCCACCTACCAAACAACTTTCCTCGAAAAGCAGAGAGAAGCTAGATTGCAGAAGGAATGCATGATGGAGTTGTTTGACGTAACGTTGCTTTACACTAATGTCTCCAACAAATGCGCATTGGAGTCAGTTCCAGAAATTCTCAATGACCTCCACAACGGCATAAACATGAACGGTCAATCTGTATTGCAAGTGGTGCGGCTCGTCAACGAGTGCCTGCAATGCAATGGTTTTAGGTGGTCGAATGAGTATCACAACGAGATAAGAGGCCTTGCCATGGGTCAGAGGAGCTCCAATTCTCGCGGTTGCGTTCACGTCAAAGGTGGAACCTTCTGTGCTAGATCGGATGCCCACCATCTACTGTGGGTATACTGACGATTTTTTACCGTCCCTCTAACTCAACTAGAGCTTGTCTTGAGCTACTTCAGCGACAGTCAACACACATTAAATTTACAAGGTAGAAACGGAAGGAGGATTGGCTCGCATTCGTCATTGTACAGGTCCATTTTTCTTGCCGAATCAGGTGGTACGGGAAACCGGCAATCAAGCACTGCGCATCGCCTCAACCATTAAGTATGAAAATAGCGTCAGAATGTGTTCCGCACTGCTCGTCCGGTTTCATCTCAAGCCGCGAAAAGGGGTCCTACTCTGTGGACATAGAGCACCGCATCGCGGTTCGGACTGGATTTGTTCTCCTTGGCGGGGCAAGTGAGAACAGCCAAGAATCGTGGCGAGAACGGTCCAAAGTGACATCTTGCGTCCTGTTCATTTCGGATACTGATCGCAGCCATACCTTGCTGCATTAGGAAGGCTGAACTGGAGGACAATGTGAGGGTAGTGGCAGTACCCCTAGCAATCTTAAGAAGGAGGGATTTCGACGCGCCGAACTCTTCGCGCGCCGAACGCGCCGAAGAGGCTGTGTGCTTTGCGACAAGGTCTCCCCAGATCAATAGGAAGGACGAGTGCTTGGTTGTGGCCCAAAAGCTGGCGCCACACGTCGCCCTCTGCGGGTTTTGACTCTGGGTTACGATCAGTTAGATCCCTAATGCAGGTGATCCCAAGCGCTCTAGGCCCATTCACACACCTTTCGTCCAGCAAGGGGACGGTGTCGACATCTAAGGTTATCCTACTTTTCGACTTTTTGCGGCGTCGTTTTCGTCGTGTAGTTTCTTACCCTTTTGGATGGGTTCCTGCAGAACGAAATGGCATTTGGGAGGGTAGTTTCTCAACTGACTTCGACTTTTCCAGGCTCTGAAGAAGGCGTCGTTGAAACGTAAACCGAAATAAAGACTTATAACAATTTTGCTACGCTGAAGAAACTGCTCGTCAGTTGCAAATTTAGTTTTTCTGTGCGAAAATTGAAACGTTTCAGGATGAAACGTATGGTTCATCCTTCGCGAAACCTGGAAGACGTTGGTTTCTTTACACCTGATGGGGAGATAGAGCTCGATTCAGAAGAGCAGTTCGTAATCGAAGGAGAGGATGCTGAAGAAGTCGAACACGAACAGACATCTGAGGAGGTTTCGGTAGGAAATGGCTGCCAAATCATATTTATGTTCTTCGCTTTTCACTGCATACATTTTTCTAGGGACCATTGCTGCCCGGCGAAAGCGCTTGTGTAAAAAGTGAGGAAAACACGCGAAATGAAAAGAAGCCGACGTATTACGAGTTGTTGCAAGAGCGAATGCGGCAGCGGGAATCCAGCACAAGGGGGCGATCGGAAGAGAAGAAACCCCGTCTGGAATGAACAGAGATATTGTGTTAACTCGGCGCTTTTTACTTTATATAATTGTGCATTCATAAAGGGGCACGTCCACATCTCTGGTGCCTCACTAAATTACTTGTTTTATGAGATTTCGCGGTTATTTCTAAATCCGTTTTCTTGAGAACGGCTGTTGCTTGTGATCTCATTTCGCTTATATACTCCCCCTATATATTGCTATAAACCATTTTGTTGCTTAAGCCATTCATGTTTCTAACAAACGTCGCTTAAGGTCGTGAACATTCCCAAAGTATCTTTTTCTCTGTCCTTGAGTCGGTTCTCCCTATGGAACCAAAAGAGCCATTTTTCAAATTGTGAGGATCGCATTATCTTGAGATTTCATTTTGGTACTTCATGGGTGTGCAAACCAAACGACGGGAGCGGAGTGGTGGAATTCTGTGCTCTCCTAGGGTGAAACGGAGGGGACTCCGGTGCATGACACATAAACCACCCCAGCGCTCACCGACCAGCACATCGTCTGTACATCCAGAAAGGACCTACTCCTTTCGAACTAAGCCTTCGTTGCGTCATGCATCATCACTCATATGACATGTGAATCGCTTCCTTTGTTCAGGAAAAGTGAGGAGACTTTTTATCACAGGAAAAAAAAACGTGACTGGACCTCGGTGTTGTTATTTGCAAAATGTCGCTTATAATCGTCCCATTTCAAAATTACTGTTTCTCGACATTTCAGTGGTCAACTGGGGGCATATTTAGAATTTCACCAGCGGGTGAAAGGATTTTCAACAACAGTCGAACTACTGACTCTGCATGGGAATTGAAACGGGTCAAAAAATGTAGAGAAGTACGTTTCGAACTCCCACCATCCAAGTTCGTTGAATTTCGGGGAAGTGTTCTTCTTCGATTCAGGCTCAAGCTTGAGGTTCGGGAATCGAAGGGGAGGGGTGGGGCAGCGGTGACGCCGTTTGGGAGGCGGGAGGGGGTAGTAGTCTTTCGATTTAGGCGGAGGATTCTCTCTTATTTTTCAAGTTTTTAGGCAATGTTTGTAATTCTTAATAAACTGTTTTTTCCAGGAGTGTCTATGACAGCGTGGAGTCTCACCTTCGTTCCCAAAGGTTATGTAAAAAAAATTTAAATGGTGTTTGTATTACGTGTTAAAAATAAAGATTTTCCGTCGGCAGATTTGGAGTCAGAGGTTTCCAATTCTTTTCATATTTTTCCCAGGAAGTGATGGACACGACAGTTTTGTGCCTAAACGAGCAATATCTACGTCCAGAGTTGCACTTCAGAAAATCTCAACTGCTAATTACTGAGGACGACCCAAGTGCATTCGCTACACGATTTTTTGAAGCGCTCTTCGAATCGATGGCGAACGGCAATCGAAGGATGGACTAATCACGAAATTAATTTTCTCTCGTCTGCAGGGTCAACGGAAGCCGAAGTTCGGCTTCCGTTGACCCCTGCGAGTGCCTGTGTCATTACAGTAACCATCCGTGAAGTGAAATATGTCCTGGACGCAGAGTGCAGACGCTGCTCTTCTGCTTAAGCTTCCCTTCTGCGTCTGCGATGTTACGCTTAAAACATTCGGGCAGGGTGCTTCTGGAGTGGTGTGTACCTTCAACACACTACCTTTGATAGGCTAGACGGGATGGAATAGGGTAAACCAGTTTAGTGCACTACTCTTCAATATCTGACTATCTGCCTTTGTTTCCAGATTATTTGTTGTGGAATTAACGCCGTGTGTCGGCTGATTTTGATCTGATTTAGACCGACAATAAATTTCTACGTCTATATATGTCGAATCAAGTTTTATTTGTCGCATTAATTACAGCCTTAAAACCTTATAATTCCGTTTTGCCGGACAACGAGGTCTTATGTTCTCCTATGCTTTATTAAGTAACTGTTCGGTCTTGAAGCCGTCGATTTACAGTTTCGGTCACCGGATTCATTGAAAGTGACCCAGTTTAGTTTCCAGGCTTGAGGGATGCTGCGTCAGATATTGTTCTCTACGAGACCTGTCCTTACGAGCTTAGCTGCCCGACGAACTATGGTAAGACTGAACCTCGTCAATACACATCTCGCCGCTTCAAGGCCACTCAGGAAAAGGGGTCGGAATCAAGTTCGGATGTATTCGGCAAAGGTGAGTTTCAGTGAGGTGCACAGATTGAGTCGATCGTCTTGAGGAAAACGGAATTTAACTACGGCTGTTGTTCTTCTTGACCTGTCAGAAGCATTCGGTCATTTCAGGCACCCCTCACAAAGAAGACGCTGGAGGAGCGCATTCTGCTGGTGCTAGGACTCTATGATAAGATCGATCCGAAGAAGCTGACGATGGACTCTGACTTCGTTAAGGTTGTCTTCACGGATGTCATGTTGACCAGCACGTAATTAGCAGCTTTCGTTCAGGATCTTGGCCTCGATTCGCTGGACCATGTTGAAATGATAATGGCTATGGAGGAGGAGTTCGGGTAAGCGATCATTTCATGGTTATTTACTGGTCTGATTAGATGACCCATCCACACTCACACTACGAGTCTCCAGCGTTACTTCTTTTGACCTCACTGCTTTGGCATTGCTAGCAATCTCGTTGGCATGGGAATTCCGTGAAGTGGACGAGCGACCTTGCGTTACTGCGGCTGAAAAATCAGTTTGGCAATCATTGCAGTGAGCAAATCTTCCGGTCTAAGTCGAAGCTCTCCTTTGTGAGTTGTATCTGTCCCTTTGCATGAGCTTTCACGGAACAGGGCCGGTGGAGTCCGTCTGGTGCCGCGTTCGACCGGATTCTTCATCACTGGACTATAACCTTAAATCGACCGGATCGCTTGGCTCTGCTCTTGTCTGGGGCAACGATGTCTCTCTGCACTTCAAATTCTGCAGAATTCTACCACACAATCTTGGAAGGTGTAAGAAATTGACTCGTACATCCAGTGCCCACCACAATCAATTCGGTGAACCTTATATACATTCAAGTTGCGTACAGCATCGGTCCTACTATATATAAAAGAGTAAGCGGTTGTCCGTCCGTCCGTCCGTCTGTCCTCCGTCCGTCTGCTCATCCGTCTGGCCTTTCCTAGAATTCGAGTAGCAGGCGTCCGTGTTCAGACGAGGTGCCACTCACGCCGTGTCGAGACCGTCAGAAGAAGTGTCACCGATATCGCACAAAGGGCGTTTGAGTTCAAAAGACATGCCAGCGACGTTGCTCAGCAGGCGTCCTGATTTAGAAGAGGTGTCATCGACGTCGTGCAACAGGCGCTCGGATTCAGAAGGCATGTAACCGATGTCGCGCATTGGGTGTTTGGGTTCAGAAGAGGTGTCAGCGATGTCGCGTAATAGGTGTCTGGGGTCAGAAGACATGTCACCGACGCTGTTTCAGGCGTCTGGTTTCAGACGACGTGTAACCGACGTCGCGCAATGCGTGTCTGGGTTCAAAAGCGGTGTCACCGATGTCGCGCTTAGTGCGACGGGTTGAGAGAACATGTCACCGACGCTGTTTAACAGGCGTCCTGGTTCAGAATAGGCGTCGCCGATGTCGCGTAATGGTGGTCTGGGTCCAGAAGACATATAACCGATGTCACGTAAGGGGTGTCTGGGCTCAGAAGAGGTCTTACGGACTTCATGCAAGGGGTGTCTCGGTTTAGAAGAGGTGTCACCGATATCACCCAAGTGGTGTCCGGTTTCCGAACACGTGTAATGGGAGACCACCAAAGGGGAGACCAGTAAACAAGGGTGCACTGAAGGTCGTAGGACTAGTGAAGGGGGAGGGGTATTAGTAAGGGTAGGACCTTTAATGGAAGCCAGTGAAGGGGGACCAATAAAGAATACAAAGAGGACATTTTCAAGCATCTGAGTAACTTACCGCTATTGTATACCACTACTCCTGATGAAATACCTGCCTACTTCATCAAAAAAGTAGCTGTAGCCTTAGTAGCTCCTCTTGAGTATATTTTCAGTTTTAGTTACATGCATAGCGAAATTCCAAATCGATGGAAGCATGCCTTTGTCACTCCTATCCCCAAAAAACCACCACACTGCTTAGTATCTAATTATCGTCCTATTAGTGTCACATCAGTGTTTTTCAGAATATTTGAGAAAATTTTGAAAGTGGCTCTTTTAAACCATACATGAAGTTATACCTAAGAATCAATATAGCTTCAGAGTCGGAAGATCGACTGAGACCTTAATGCTATCTACTTTAGATGATTGGACCAAGTCACTGGATGATAACACTGATGTCGATGTGGTCTTTTTTGATTTCAGCAAGGCTTTTGATAAGGTGCCCTTCAAAGAACTTTTTTCAAGCTTCAAATTTCTGGAATTCATCCCAGAATTGTTAAGTGGGTAAAGAACTTCGTCACAAATAGATCCTTCCAAGTAAGGGTGAATGACAAATTTTCTCGCATGTACTCAATAACAAGTGGCGTACCCCAGGGGGTGTACTGCCACCGATTCTTTTCATCATCTACACTTCCGATTTACCTGTCTTAGTTGAAAGGCGTGGCGTTAAGTGCAAAATGTTTGCAGATGATATAAAAGTATACAGGAATATTACCAGTAAGAGGATCACTTTGCCCTCCAATGTGCAGTTTCAGATGTTGCCGATTGGTCGGACAGGTGGAAATTACCAATCTCAGCTCAAAATCTCGGGTTTTTCATCTAGGCAATTCAAATTCGGTTAAACACATTTACAGCCTTGGTGGTTGCAACCTACTCGGCGAAAATAGTCCTCGTGATCTGGGCTTCATCTTAGACAAAAAACTTAGTTTTTCAGAGCATTGCGAGTCGATCGCAAAGAAAGCTGAAAGAGTTACTTACAACATTTTTAGAGCGTTGTCTACAAATTCAAAAAAACTCACTTGCTTCTTGCATACAAATCATATGTTCGCCCAATATTGGAGTATGGCACCACTGTGTTCAGTCCTCACCTTAAGCGTTGCATACAGAGGCTAGAATTGGTTCAGAATAACTACACTAGAAAGTTATGGTTACGCTTAAATGGCTATGACTACACCTCCATTCCATCAGCGCCTGATCGTAATAAAATATTCGAGCTGGAATCGCTTGCTATTCGTAGGAAGCGAAACGATCTAATTATGATTTTCAAGATGATGACTGGAAAAGTTGCACTTCCACTTACTGATCTTTACACAGTCCATCATTCTACCACTAGGGGTTGTAGATCTAAAATTCATTATTCTACGGCCAAAAGTTGTGTTCGTGCCTCCTTTTTTACTCAAAGGGCCGGTTCTGAATTCTTGATGCTTACCAAAAAACATACTTTGCCATCTTCGTCTAACCAATATAAAAAGCTTGTTGGTAGTTATCTTAAGACTCGCTAATTCGCCGTTTCTTGTATTTTTGTGTTTATTACCAATGTGTTGTCTTGCTGTGTTTATTTCGTCGCGTGTTGTCATACACGTATAAATAAATAAATAAATACCACAAACAAGGGAGGTCAATGAACTTCCCGTGGCAATTTTAAAAGTGACCTATATAGGGTTGTAGAGCGTTGTCTGAGAAGCACCGCAGTGGTTTCCAAATTTCCTGCGGTCATCTGGGTAGGTTAAAAATTGCAAAAAACCATTTCACTTCAATACGGGCCGATAAAGCAGAACTGACGCCTGGAACTGCCATGCTGTGGTTAGGATCTAACCCGCAAGAGGTTTGGGGCTGGAACAATAGCGGAATTACAGCGATTTCACAATTTGCTTGCTAGCCGTACAGTGACCGAAATGGAACATTGAGGTGCGCCGCTCACCACCAAAGGCTGAGCGACCGGATGCCCGAGTGGCTGTGGGGGCGGGCTTGCGGGAAGAGCGTCGGGGTTCGAATCGGAGGTGCTGCTCCTGAATAGCTGGTCTTGTTCCATCAGTTTTTGTCGATATAAAGTGTATCTTAACCGCAGTAGTGTACCATACTGACATTACAACTTTATTTTAACCTCGATATAAACACAAAAATAAAACACCGAAAGCAACAGCGTTCATAATACCTAATTTGATTGGGCATTGAAGAGGAGCAGGCGACTTTTCTTTGCCTACAAAATAGATACTTCAGACTGCAAAGATCGAGGAAAAAATAATATTTATTATTAGTTATTATTTACATTCTTATTTTAATTAATTATTAATTAATTATACTTATGTTTGATTTTTTTCGACCCCTCTTCGACTTTTGGGGAGAAAGTATAACA
>OX377201.1:47829072-47863044 GCA_947396885.1 Heligmosomoides polygyrus polygyrus
AAACATAAATATAGTTAATTAATTAATTAAAATAAGAATATAAATAATAAATAATAATAAATAAAAAAATAATATTTTTTCCTCGATCTTTGGAGTTCTGAAGTTATCTATTTTGTAGACAAAGAAAAGTCACCTGCTCTTCCTCAATGCTCAATCGAATTAGGTATTATGAACGCTGTTGCTTTGGGTGTTTATTTTTGTGTTTATATCGAGGTTAAAATAAAGTTATAATGTCAGTATGGTACACTACCGCGGTTAAGATAGACTTTATATCGACAAAAACTGATGGAACAAGACCAGCAATTCGGGAGCAGCACCTCCGGATTCGAACCCCCGACGCTCTTCCCGCAAGCCCGCCCCCACAGCCACTCGGCCATCCGGTCGCCCAGCCTTTGGTGGTGAGCGGCGCACCTCAATGTTCCATTTCGGTCACTGTACGGCTAGCAAGCAAATTGTGAAATCGCTGTAATTCCGCTATTGTTCCAGCCCCAAACCTCTTGCGGGTTAGATTCTAACCACAGCATGGCAGTTCCAGGCGTCAGTTCTGCTTTATCGGCCCGTATTGAAGTAAAATGGTTTTTTGCAATTTTTGACCTACCCAGATGTCCGCAGGAAATTTGGAAACCACTGCGGTGCTTCTCAGACAACGCTCTACAACCCTATATAGGTCACTTTTAAAATTGCCACGGGAAGTTCATTGACCTCCCTTGTAAGATGAGGATGGGGAGGGGGGTAGCGAGAAGGGGGAGTGAACAGTAACCAGTGAAGTGGGAGGGTCCTGTGAAGGGGGAACCGGTAAAGGAGGACCAGTGAAGGGGGAGGGGTACCAGTAAGGGTAGGACCTTTAATGGAAGCCAGTGAAGGGGGACCAATAAAGAATACCACTGAGATGATGATGGGGAGGAGTAGTGAGGGTGGGGAGGGAACAGGAATCAGTGAAGTGGGAAGGTCCTGTGAAGGGGGAACCGGTAAAAGGGGAACATTCAAAGGAGGACCATTGAAGGTAGGGCCAGTGTAGGGGGAGGGGACCAGTGAAGGTGAGACCAGTAATGATGGATTTGCGAAGGGGGTGGGGGCAGTAAAGGAGAGACCGGTAAAGGGGATCATTAATAGGGGCCAGTGAAGGGGGACCAATAAAGGGTACCACTTAGGTGAGGAAGGGGGGGGGGGGCAAAAAGGAGGGACAGTGAACGGGAACCAGTGAGGTGAGAGAGTCCTGTGAAGGGAGGGAGGGGAGGGACGGTAAAGGGAAACCAGTGAAGGTGTGACCAGTAATGAGGGGCAGTGAAGGGGCTGCCAAAAGAGGGACCAGTGAAGGTGGGACCAGTAACAGGAAGTCGGGGGATCAATGGGAGGCACCTGTAAGGGCGGACCAGTACATTTCTCACTATCGTTCAACACGTATATCACAGGAACGTCGTACAACGTGCGTCTAGATCAAGAAGATGTGCCACAGATCAAACATTGCGAAGCATGCGTTGGGTTGAATTTTTTTAAATGAAATTTTGAAAGGCAGCGAACGTGTGCGTGTACATGCCTCTCACTCTCACTGCTGACTGATGCTCACTACATTTTTCTGCCTGTCTCTGCCTGCACATGGATAAGGGGGGTATTGTGTATTGTCGGGGGGGGGGGGCAGGGAGGATGACTTCGGGAATCGGAGGATTATTATTGCCGTCGGATATTTAGCGGTATAGAGCTCTAACAAGTTTATCGCCATCTGTTCCTCGCCACGTAGAGAATGTGTACTTCGGAGAATAAATAGGCGTACATGCGATAGAGGGTGGTAAGGCTTCATAGGGGCACTTTTGAAGATTGTGCCCTACTGTCCCGCTTTCCCGTAAAACCAGATTTTCACAGTAACGCGAGTAAGAAGGCCTAGACGGGGGTGTTCTATTTATGAACGATGCGTCGCCACCCTCCATTAGAACCTTGCCGAGGTTTCTTCTTACAATTTGGCGTATACATCGGAGGTTTGCCTTCAGGATCTTGCCTTAGGAGATCTTTTTGTTTATTTAGTGGTGCAATATATTTCTGACCTCATACATGGGCGCGAAGTGATGAGCGCGCTATAGCGTGAGCAACTTCTGTTTTCATATATGTTTACTTCTGCCCTGGTAGTCATTCTCATCGGCTTTAAATATGGTTTAGTCTCATCCATACTACTATTACGAAACAAACTAGCATAAAAAGGGGTGGTCTGCATTGCTGTCCGCTCGTTTTCGTTCCCCCAGTTGAACATGGCGTTTCCCCTGTATATACCATTATAGTGTCACGCCGACCTCGATTCATTATGTTACGCGAAATTCTCGTTTAATAGTTAATGGTAATTTTGAGAGGGCATCATTCATATTCTTGTGTGGGAGGGGAGAAAACAACATTGCGAGGTAAGGTTTTACTGTGTGAAGCAGTATTAGTGAATTTATTGTTAGCAACACAAAAAAATGCTGATGCTGCTTCGCATTCTCCATAGCGTGAACTCATTACTTGCTCACCTAAACTTCTCCTTTCATTGCAGGCATTTCATTGGGTTCTTCCATCTCTATCTTTGACACCACTGACAGCTCTAACTGTGCGCATTGGCAGTGCACAACACAGGGAGGGCTGTAGTATTTCACTTCTACTGCACTGGCTGTAGTTGTAATAAAGTATCGTTGCCAGAACCTGAAATACTCATACTGACCTTTTCTACTTTCGCGATGCACGAGGTGCTATTTGTGCTTTAGTTTATTGACTGCTAACGTTAGGAGATCTCTGACTCTCTAATGCTTTGCAAGTCGCTTCCCATTTTAATATGGCTTTTCAGATTCGAAATCCCTGATGGGGACGCCGACAGACTCAAGACGCCACGAGATATCTTCCAGTATGTTGCAGACCGCGAAGATGTCTTCGACTGATTGAAAGTCTTTAATTTGTGATCGACTGCGGATTTTAGGAGATGCATGTTTCTTGTGGTGACAACAGAGATAGGTTCCTAGCATAGTGTCATTTGCTTGAATAAATGCTACACAGATTTCCAGATTTGATGTTGAATGTTCTGACTGGTTTAGTCTAACAGCATCTATCTATTTTCTAGTCTATCTAATGAGCCATTGCTTTTCACACGACACTATCATTCATTAAGAGATACTTTAGATCGCTGTCTCGCCTCCACTTCACTGCAAGGCACAGTTATCTTACCATTAGTGAGTTCATTTCATTTTTGTTCGCGGTAACCTTTTACGGTACTAAGGGGCTTGTGCCCGCATCAAAATTATACATGCTCGATCAATCACAGGTGATTAATCGAAATCAGAAGGCGGTTTCCGTGCACGTTTTGGCGGAGAAGGGCACAGAATTAGGTAAGGGTGGGAACTTTGGGATTTGGATGGTCCGACTGACCCGTATCGAGATGCATCGCCGATTCGATGTGGACACGAGTACCCCTCCTGTCGCACATTTGCTCTCCCTGCTTTTCTCCATATCCACGGCACCTGAAGCAGTCTGTAGGGCGGATTATTCTTGGTACCGCGAACATGTTCGTTTCGCACTTTGGCCAAACCAGTTATACACCAGTGGCCGACAGTTTGATGCCGGTTGTCTCTGGGAGAGAGAAAATGCTCATTTCTCCATCGGCGGATCATTGCGTTCCGTTCTACATCTTGAGTGGGAGTTGAAACTGTTTCCGTTGCCCGTCATACAAATGGAGTGACCAGTTGCAAACGAGTTTTTCCAGCGTTCCTACCCATCATCTATATTAGATGTGTTGGTTATTCCTGTCTGGTAGAGTTCAATTGGTAAGACATTTGTCATGTCGCTGCTTTATTATTCTCAGACACATCTGCTACCAAATCACCGACCCCGGAGGGAAGGAAAAGATAGTTGACTAAGCGAGACCAAAGCCGAGAGAATCTCAATTCGAGTTGCATGATACAGCTAACGCCTTTTCGCACCGTCTGCCATGCTTCCTCAGATAAGAGACATGCCTGTTAGAAAGCATAAAAGGGTTGAAGATCATAGAGATCGGTGGGTAATCGGTTAGGGCCTGGTCATCGCGACGAGAGCGACTAGTCGGCCGTTCGAAACATGCAAATCGATTAAAACCGAGCGATCGCCGCCGAATTCCGTTCATAATCGAGCGCTGGTGCTGACTCTTCTCTTCTGTTCATACTTCGCGCAGGCGACGAGAGCGGGTGCGCACGAATGCTCACGATTTTGGGGGCGGGGTCTCCAGCGCCGAAGTCTCGCGCGGGCGAGCTGTCGCGGCAGCTGTTCACGTGATTCCAGCGTGCTGGGTGATTGAGTCAAGAGGATCGAGACCTGTCTCACGCATAAGGGTAGTTCCCAAGGTGGAAGTAGGTGCGCTAGGGTTTTCGGGAGCGGTGGTTACGGTTACGGTGTTGTTTTCATTGCAGTTTTCGTAGCTTGATGACTTGATGTGAGTTGTGGGCTAGGTTTCAAGATAGTAGGTTTACGTTCCTAATATGCTGGTATTTGTAGCGGTACGCATAATTTCGTTGTCTACTATTGCCAGCCGATGTAACTGGAAATGTTTCTGATCGTTACAAGGCGCAGTCACTACCTAATTTCACCCGAAGGCGTTTTGCTGGAATAGAACATGGAGCTTACTAACACATAAAGGTTTGAATGAACGTTCTGAAAGGTGTTGATTATTATGATTGTGGGACGCATTGGGTTGGATCTTTGTTTCTTTTGCATGTTTTTTGGAGAAATTATTCCTATGTAAACCATTTAGGTTTAGATTACTTTCAATCTGACTCCTTAGCCGAAAAGACCGATGCGTCATATTGGCCTCGTCGGTTTGACAAATGTGCATAAAGGATAAAGGATAAAGGACGGCAATCCCTTCTGGGATGCGCCAGCGCATTCTACTTCTACGGGATGTCGTGGAGGCGACATGAATGCGTATTTGGCCATACAATGACTTGCGGTGGCCAGCCGATGAACAAGTCAGCGCTTTATCCTTCCCAGACAAGTCTGGTACCAATTCACCGACCCCGAAGAGATGGAAGGCTTGGTTGGCCTGGGCGGGGAATCCGAACCAGGAACCTGGTATCGGGTGCACGCGACAGTCACGCCTCTTCCGACTGCGCTACACACGCCCGTACAAATGTGCATACATAGGCAATATTAAAGCAAGTCCTAATCCCGGCATATTCGCACACTCACTATGCCTCGTGTGGTGTCGCATATACCAAAGTAATTAATTATTAGTAAAGGATTGGAATATGTACCAGTGTTTGATCTGATACGTGTATAAGAACGACATTCATTCTTCCTGACCACATTCAATCACGTGCTATTATATGCCAATGGGGAAATTTTAAAGAAAGCAGAGTGAACACATGGGCTTCCATAATTCTAAGGCGCTATCTGTTCTGTTATGAAGGGGTCAGAACTGGGAACCTATATTCTGTTCAGCAGTTACACATCATTTATTTATTATTTATTTATTACAAGGCACGGATAACAATCACATGCGGTAAAATTCTAACAATAACAAACAAAAAATAAGCCTAACGAAACCTTAGCGCAATTAAACGTTTAAAAGAGGATAGAGACATATTAACAATGTTCTCGTTCTCCGAAAGCAAGGTGTTGAGCTCCCTGATGCTCCTGTGAATGAGGAAACTTGACCTTACTTTTGACCTTGCAAGTGGCAGGTAAAGTCGGAGATGCCCTCTTCTGTCAGTTGTCAAAGGGGTGCCAAAAAATCCAACTGGATCAATGGAAAGCCTTCCTGTCAGGACTTTGAACAACATAACTAAATCTGCTCGCTTTCGTCTAGTCTCAAGGCTAGACAACCCGAGCATTTTGGCCCTGTCAGACCCACTCGGAATATTGTCGTAATTTAGACCACGACACTTTAGAAAAAGCTTACGGGTAAAGTTATTCTGAACACTTTCAAGGAGTTTTATGTCCTTCTTTTGACAGGGACTGAAAACTGAGACACCACATTCAACAATGGGCCTTACGTAAGATTTGTAGGCTCTCAGAAAAGAATGTTGATCTTTGGCTATCAGCACCTTGAACAAGTTATAAATTCGGTAGTTAGCCTTCTTAACAAGTGCTTTATAATGATGCTCAAAGTTTAGGTTACTCGAGAAATGGAACCCTAAATCTCGTGCACTTGTAAGTTGCTCTAAAATTGACCCGTTGAGTGTGTATGTTGGACGGTGACTTTGAGATTTAGATTGAATCACAAGACAATGCGATTTTTCAGCCGAAAGGGGTAGTTCCCAGGTGCTTGCCCAATTCTCTACAAAATTTATAGCCGCTTGGACATGACAGGAGCTTTCTAGATTGTCGACTTCTCTATAGATCTTTATATCATCCGCGTACATTTTACAAGAAACTCCAAACCTTTGAACTGAATCAGGAATCTCATACGTGTACAAAAGAAAAAGTAAAGGCGATAGTACTCCACCCTGTGGAACACCACTGGGGGCAGAATAAACCGATGAATACTCTCCTCCTACTCTGACTTGTAATCATAGTAATAATCATATCATCATCATGTAATCATCTATCATTGTAAGTGTCTACGTGACAGAAGTGTTCTCCAGCACACAAACTCAAAAGAACTGTGCTGAACCAATACACTTGCTAGAATCATTGAAACAATGTGTATCAGATTTAGTTTTCACTGGAAAGCATGTCCAAAGCCACCAAAGTGCTGGCGCAATTCTTTAAAACACAAGGAAAAAAACTGAGTTTCACTCTTTTTTGTCTACTGTGGGTGAAGTTCAAGGCTTATAATCGAATACGGTATGTTTTAGTAATAGGTTTCTCGGGAATCGGTTGAACTCCTCAGTTTTTCAGTCATTTGTTATCATTCATTTGCCGTCTTGAGAGAGCACATATCTGAAAGAGGGGCCTGTCGATTAGAGTGGCGTGGTACTGTACGTTGGCGGTGAGTGTGTCAGACAGCGAGCTGCGTGCAGAGAGCATGGTCGCGCGGAGGGCGCGAGACACCGCGACGAATAACAGCCTCCCGCGTTCTCCCGCAATGGCTAGCAACTCGCTCGAAACGGGAGGGGCGGTCTTTATGTACGACTGGTCACCGCGCCCGCGATGGCGATTGCCGCGTGCGCGATGAGCTCGGCTGCGGTCGTGGGAGCTGTGCCTCATGACGTGCTGCAGACGCTAAATTTGAGTTGCTGATATCCCTTTCTACTGTTACAGGAGCTGCGAGAAAACATGCTCTTGTTCAGAAATTGAGTTCGAGTTACAAAACTAAAGAACGTTCTAATGCTCAATTTTATATGGTGCTTCTTCAGGAAAAGCTGCAAATATGACACACTATCGCAGTGAAACTGACTTTGTATATACTTTCTAACACTTGATGTGCAAGTTTTGATGCAGGTCTAGATATCACCGACCGCTGAAGTCACCCAATTGCGACGTCTTCTGCCGCGCTGTTCGCCGCGTCCGCGGCGACCATTCGTACATAATGTCCCGCAGCCTCGAAATGGCAGCCGCAGCCGTTGTCCCCGCCCCAAAAATCGTGAGCATTTGCATCCACCCGACGAGGGTTACAGGGCAAAGGACAACCATGACTCATGCTTTCGCCGATTCGTCGCGCCGTCGGCGCTCTCCGTACTAGAGATTCTCCTCGCATAGCCCCTACGTCTCTTCTTGCCCGCGCTAGAGTACAGTCAGCGGAGCACGTCGGTGCTAGAGCACCCTACTGGGACCGAGGTTGGGTGAGTCGACCAGTGCACTTCATTAGCACTCATTTCTCAAAGGAAGAGCGTCTGCTGGAGGAGTTGGCATATCAGCAACATCGATGAGATTAGATTTCGACCTTTTCTGGCACAGGTTGGGTGGAAAAGATCGCGTAAAGACAATGACATTTAGTCAACAACAAGAATGGCCATTACGTGGGAGCGATGCCTCTTCCGTTTATGGGGCTTGGGAGGTGCCATGTTCTGGGTTGAACACAACAGTGTTTATGGTCACATGTGAAGTTCTGCGCAACTAGAAGCTTTACTGTTTTGCTTGCTCTACGTGCATGATTGGAATTTTTGCCCTTATTCCACGACACATGGGTTCAAGAAGCTTCACGTTTCAAAGATCAACTAACACAAAGTGCTTCTTCGGTGTCAGTTTTTGAGTTGAGGGTGAGGAACTGTTTTCCCTTGCGAAACGGTGAGTGGTCGTGCCTCTCCCGCTCCTTGTCAAGTGAATTCCTTTTATCACTCGAAGGAGCAAGGACTTCAACGCAACCCGCTGTGGCAGGCTATGCATAAGACTAGAGAAAATGAGAGGTTCTAAAGACACTGAAATGTATCTCCCTACTAGATCTCCACTATTGATCTGTCCATAAGCACTAATGCTTTGGTGGAGGGAAACGGACTATAACGAAGGTCTGAGGATGGACCGCTTCTACACCCTCATTTCTTGGAATCATCATATTTATTCCCGTAGAAAGTAGCGGTTTCGGTGCATCTGGATTCTGACTTGCAGGAAGTCCTACTCTTTTAGAGCATGGCCTTCTTGAAATTCAGTATCCATCTACAGCAAGTTTCCGCAACAATCGGCGAGCCCTGGAGACGCAGACGACGAGCGTGTTCTCTCATTCGGGCGCTAAGTCAGCTCGCTCGCTCGTAGCGCAGCAGGAGTGTCTATTTCTCTGCGCTCTCGCCACCCCGCTGCTTTGGTTGACCTTTGCCCGTAGACGCCCGACGAGAGCGACTGGGGCGACGGACGGAGAGTTGAATACGTAATTACACTATAGCGCACTAGTGTTCGAAAGAGAATTATTCTGCCATTCTTTAGATCAAGGTAAGGCATTGTACTTCTTTTGAGTGCCAGGTTGATGATGTAGGTAGTATGACTGTTCCCTAGTGTCTGTGTCTCAGACACTCGCAGCGGTGACGACTGCGGGACGGATCGTATTTAAAGATACAAAACGGGAGCGACAGCGGTCGCGCGCGGCGGCGCCTGGCGCGTTGCCAGCTCTGTCGGCCTGCCGCAATTCTCGTATTGGATCACGTCAATATATCTTCCTACTGGCATCTGGATTGTAGGAACGCATGAAAGGCAGGCGATCCACTTTTAAACAGAACAAGCCGTTAGTGGTATGACTTAGCTGAGCAAAATGTCACATATCAAGGACTGATTGTGCCCATTCACTCGCTTCACTTCTGAAGGAATGTTGAACTCGAGATATTATCGTGAAACTTATGTCCAAGATATAGAGTGCATGGCCTAGAGTGGCATGCTATTAAGGCTAGTTAGGTATGTTTAACAGAACATTCAATTGAGGAAGATATGACATCAACACTGGATACTGTTATGGTTTCACAAAACAGGAATGCTGGTTTTGTTTTCTTTTCCAACGATCAACGGCGAAGAAGCAAACCCAATGTGCTGGGTCGTGGCGCTCCTCCGCTGTCGAATCTGCTTAAAGTCATGTTGAAATCTGCAAAGTTACAACTCTCTACTCCGTTACTGCGTTTAACTTCATGCGAAATTTGTAGTTATTAGTGATTTATGAAGCTACCTGTCACCCTCCTCGCTCGCCTCAGAGTTCTGTGCCAGTAGCCCATTGGCGAAGGTCGCTCACAGAACCTTGTATCACATTTAAGGTTCATTCTTCGTAGGGAAACGCCTTAGATTCGTTGAACCCCATCGATCCTTGGTATCCCGAGAGGGGTGTGGATGATCTAACTTACCCGTTTTAAGCCACCGTTCCGGTGTACAGCAGGCACCAGCCCGCTTAGTCCGTAATTTCTTAAGTTTCATAGCCTCAAATCCGTTTACGTTCCCTTCCCCTCCTCCTTTCCGCCTCGCTCGAAGCCTTTCCTTCCTGGGCAAGCGCATGGAATGCACGAGAGTTCAAAGAAGCAGTACAGGTGCCGCCACTGGCCTTTTCCTCCCTGGAATCTGCCTCTCCGATGACTCAGCATGCCCGGGGGCGAGCTGCCCCGTAATCGGCCGACGGAGCTGGCAAGGCGCCAGGCGCCGCTGCGCGCGACCGCTGCCGCTTCCGTTTTGTATCTTTAAATACGATCTGCGGGACGTCGCGGTCACCCTCGGAACAAATCAGTGGTGACTCGGCCGTGCCGCAGTCGTCACCACGCCGTCCCCCGATGGTGACCGGACGCTCCCCCGTTGGTGACCGGAGTTGCCCTTCCTTCGCTCATGTAGCGTTTGTTCATTACATTTAGGCTTGCTTATTGTAGTTTGTACACATGTAGGTCATTTATTTTTATTACATATCTTACATAATATTTAGTATTAGTGAACGTATACAGTATTCGACTCCACAATGAACAAGAAGCATTTCACAACCGGAGAAATCACCGACACAAAAAATCTGGCAGGTAGGACTACATGAGGAAACAACAGAATATCTAATACAAAAATTACGATACAAAATATAACGATAAAACAGGAACAAAATCACAACCTTTGTATACTGCAGAGTATTTAAGAAACAATGGGAATATGAAGGTTCGTGGTCATCACTCGTAATTCACGCGAAAAAATTCTGTTCATAAAGCAGAACGGCATCGTAGGCGGTTTGACTGGAAACTTCATTGGCAGTAGACGTAGCCATCCGGCTGAATGACACTTCTAAAAAATCAAAAATCATGCTATGCTTGTTATTCTCAAACTTGCTCTAACTTAAAGGACGTACTCACCACTTACAATGGTGTATATAATAGAAAGAATGGGATTGTCATTATCTAGATAACATTTGCAGCCATTTTCAGGAGAGGAATGGTAGTTCTGAGTAGTGGTGTCGCAGATACAGTTCTGTAATAGTCCGACATAAGTTCAAACTTGGACTGTACGAAATTTGAGACATAGACAGGGTATAGACTTACCTTGAAGGAGACTGCAGCACTGCAACACCACAATGAAGATCTGGTCAAGCTCGCTGTATTATTGAGAAGCGTCGTTATGAGATCCTCACCTGAACACTGCGAGCGGCCTAGAAGGCAACCATAATCGCGTGGACATACCAGGTGACTGCAAGACAATGACGTAAATTATACAAGCTAAATAGTCGGAACCCCTAACCCAAGAAAAGGCGGACTGTATACCTTTTGTGGCGCGCGGCTCTCCCATCAGATTGTTTTCTAGTGCAGCAGCGGCTTCAACGCGAGAAGAATTTGCCATTAGTGATGAGCGAAGTAGTACTGTAGAAATCGACAATGAACAACATGCATATCTGCAAAAATCACTTCTAAAGTGGTGCTCACAAAAAGAAACCATTTTAAGAGCAATGCAATATTAATGAGAAGGGGTAGAACACTAATGTTACAACGTCAAAGGAAAACATTGAGCACAAGATGTGAGGGATAACAACCATGAGAAAAGGAGGAATTATAACGTGTTCCAATGAGAATGGGGAGGATGTGTTCTGCTTTGCCTGATATCCTCACTCCAAGTTTACCCTCAATCTGATGGCGGATTTCTAAAGAAGTAGGGAATAGACACATAAATAGAGTAGTAAAGCTTCGCTCACGCGGCAGAAAAAGAACGAACAAAAAAATCAACGACTTACTTGTGACGAACTGGTGAGAGTCCACGAAAGTAAAAATGTTCGTTCCAAAAACTCAACCAAGTCAGGGACGGCAACCTTAAGACATATTTGTCTGTAGAACGCCGAGGAACTAGATAAGGTAGTGATTGATATCAAGGAACATGAAAGAAGAAAGAGAAACCGATACGAAATAAGGTACCACCAGATCACAGCAAGTCTGGAACGGAGAGACGGACCTCTTCCCTCCTCATAGCATTAGAGCTATTTGTCACAAAGCTATTAAAATGAGAACGTATTGTCTAACTACATGCACTCTGCAACTATAGGAAGTCACCCAGGACACCCACAGGTAGGACAAAGCTGCCAGTTCAGGGGCCGTATGCTATTCACGCCCGACTCGGGGACGGGGACGGCGCGAAAAATCGATGGCGCATGATGTGCATAGCGAGGATGTGGGCGGAGACCGCCTCATACCCGGCCGGGACGGTTGGGGAGAGAATAGCATACGGTCCCAGAGATGCAGGGTGGACCCTCTAGTCTTGTACCCTAGACCAATCCGGATTAGCGCGCTCTAATTCAAAATTCCGCTCGCGCAGCGTGTTGCGAAGAGCGACCGAGTGACGTCATGCAGCCGCCGTCTTGCCGCTCGCGAAGCTCCGCCCTGAAACGCCACCCAGTCGTCACCCGCAACGTCATAATTCGTCATCGTCCCCCAGTCGTCACCGCTGCGAGTGTCTGAGGTTGACTGATTGATTGACGTACAAGAAATAGGGGTTAGGGTGCAATCACGTACACCACATTAAGTCCGTCGCTCCAATCGCTTTTGTCGCTCTGGTCGCCTGTTCATAGTTTTCGAGCGATGCCGTCGCTCTCGTCGCTGCGCGCGCGTAGCTCTTGTCGTGCAGTCGCGAAGTATGAACAGGCCCTTAAAGTTCGAAGGGTTGTGAAGTGGTCAGTATGGCCCTGTTCATGCTTCGCGACGGCAGAAAGAAAGTATGAACAGGCGACGAGCGATAGGAGCGACGAACTGGTGGACCTAATCTGGTGTACGCAGTTGCACGCGTATTTCTTGTCAGTCACTCATCAAAGACATTAGCAAACATATTCAGGCGCAATGTGGCTCAGGGGGGGTCACCCCCCTACTCAGTTGTTGTCCGCCTTAGTAAAGGATACGTGTGTGTGAAATTATATCGGAAATGGCCTACCTCAGTTCACTGTAGGGGTAGAACATACCAGTGCTGCAAAAAAATTCCGGTTTCAAAATGCACAAACCGTTGTGTAGGGGGGTGACCCCCCCTGAGCCACATTGCGCCCATATTCAATCATATTACCTATATCATCAACCTGGCACTCAATAAAAAAGGTATGATGCCTTACCTTCATCTGAAGAATGGCAGAGTAGGAATCGCTCCCTTCAAACACTACTGCGCTATGGTGTAATTACGTACTCCACACTCGGTCCGTCACCCCAGTCGTTCCAGTTGATGGCGGGAAGCGTGAACAGGCAACGCAGCGACGACAGCGACTAAAGCGACGAGAGCGGCAGCGCTCGAATATGAACAGATTTCGGCGGCGAACGCTCGGTTTTAATCGATTTGCATGTTTTGTACGCGCTACGAGTCGTTCTCGTCGCGAAGTATGAATGAATTATGAATATGAACTGCTTCTTAGGGAACGAAAGGATGTTCCGGCTTGGACTGCTTTTGTTTGGTAGATATTCTTTGAGCTCATCAGATGTTTCAGGTATGTAAGGGACTGGGATGAATCTTCTCAGACATGATAGGAAACGTTTTGGCGAGGAATCTTCCGAGGAAGTACCAACGCGCATATGCAAAGCGATCATCTACGGTGGTTCGATAATCGTTCCAGACGAAAGAAGCTCCAACCATATCCATACTCATGTAATATATTGAGAACGTTTATGTTGGCATCGTGTTTGCATAGCAAATTTCATCTATTTGAAGGGAACCTATGGCCATTACTTGATTGAACGCGAAGAGAAATTCGTACGAAATGCTCCTTCTGGTGGTCCCTTCGAAAATAACTCGGCGAAGCGACTGTGGGAACCAAGCCGCGCTTGGAGAGGTAAGCTACTGAGTCTTCCGGTCCATATTCACGTTTTCATCAACTCCATTGTTAAGATGTAGCGCTCGTTAACGACCAGCTTTACCTAAGTCCTGAGGAGACCGCTTTCTTGTCTATCGATTTGAATCTGCTGTTGGTGTCGGAAAACAAGAAGGAGCTAACATCAGGTCTGGCGAATAGTTTCTTCTAAAGATGATAAATTTTATGTGTTTCATTTTCATTATTTACAGATGAGCTGTGGTTGCGTCTAAAAGATCTTGGTGGACCAGCGTTTGTGAAGAGATATGCGTTGTATAGATTCCTGCGGAGGAAAGGATGGTGTGTTCGTTCGGGGCTACCGTATGGATGCGACTACTGTGAGCAGCAATTATTGGCGCTGTCACACTTGGGAGGGTCACCTTTTAAAAAATCGAGCGACACGGAAAAAAGGGAGCGGGACCAAGGGAAGAAAGGGGCGGAAAAGGGAGTTAATAAGGAAACAGGAAAACGATACTATTGCTGTATTCAATGTTCTTTTCCGCATCAACGAAGGGGCGCGTGGATTTGAAGAGCGTGAGCAACTCGTCTTTGTTGGCCGTTTAACGTACCGGTGTTAAGATTGGATCGCCGTAATGCAGCCTCGCACCACGGCATGCTAAACTGACACATACGCCCGAAGTAGTACAGCGCCCTGTTTTTATTTCGCATTTCCTTCGTGACAAGCACCGATACTGATCACTGTGCTATAATTTGGCAGGCGGCGTACCGCCTGAATGCATATCCCAAACTTAAGATTTCTACAAGATGTGGACCATTATTTTTCAAATAAAAAATATAAATGTTTTAAAATTTTAAACAGTGTTCTCACTTATTGGAACGGGTTAACTAAAAAAATCAAATTGTGATACCAAATTTTTATTAAGCAAAAAATTATTCTAACCGTTCCGGGGAGTCCATTTTATATGGAAGACGCTCGATTAGATTTGGAAGATGTTCAGTTTGTTCTTAAATCATCAAGTTTGTGTGGAAAAGTGTCCAGCTTGAATTGGAAAGTGCCCAATTTGACGTGAAAATGCGCGACAAATGCGAATGAGAGTGATGATGAAGCTAAAGATGCCGCCAGGTGTGCAATTTGTTTTTGTGTGTGCATTATACAGTCTGTGTTTGTGAGCTTAACTTAGCTTTAACTTTTGCCCATTATTACGGTTTTACTTGCGGCACTAACACATCCTGGTATTCATTTAATTGGGATGTGTTGAGACTGCTGTTGCCTAACCGCTTCATGTGAGGAGTGTATTGTATTCCAGTGATCTACCGCGATGGTCCGGAGGCATATCATGCTGCGGCTGGTGTGAAAATGGAGTCTCAGGTAGAACCTCAGTTCTTCGTGGGAATGAACCGTGCTCTAAGTAACACGAAAAAGGTATGTTATTCTCTTACAAGGGAGGCCAATGGACGTCCCGTGGCAATTTTCAAGTGACCTATTGGGGTTGTAGAGAGTTGTCTGAGAAGCACCGGAGTGGTTTTCGAATTTCCTGTGGACACCTGGGAGTTCAAAAATCGCAAAAAAACGTATCACTTCTGTGCGGGCCGATAAAGCAAAACAGACGTCTGGAACTGACATGTCGTGATTACTCGGACACTGGGTCACCACGGGCCGCACAACCAGTTGCTATTGGGGTGGAAACCTGTTGCTACGTATATACATATATATATATACATATATACATATGTATTTATATGTAAATACGTAGTATATACCAACTTATATACGTATGCACATATATATGTAGGTACGAGCTGGATATACGTGGATATATGGCTTCACAAGAATCGGGGGTGCGAAGGCGACTATCCTGCAACACTCTAGCAACAGGAGCCGACCCTTAAACCCACCCACAGGAGTGTCAACGGAGTGCAGGTAATCGCACCGGGCCCCATCATCTGGCCAATCGGCGCAGCCCGCCACTCCCACTGCAACAGGTTTCCACCCCAATAGCAAGTGGTTGTTCGGCCCCGGTTCAGCGAGTGCCAGAGTAGAATATAACCTGCAAAAAGTTTGGGCTGGAACAGTAACGGAATTACGGCGCACTCACAATTTGCTTGTTAGCGATACAGTAACCAAAGCGGAACATTGAGGTGCACTGGTCACTAGTCAGGTGGCAGCGACTGGATAGCCGGGTGGGTATGGGGGGGGGGGGGGGATTCGCAGAAAGAAGGTCATGGGTTTGGATCCGGACGTTGGGATTCTGTATTGTTTTGCTTGCTCACTGTTCTTTTGCCGATGAAGTGTATCTTGAATACCGTAGTGTACGATACTGACGTTATAACCTTATTTTAAACCATATCGTACGATTTAACAACGATGCATTCATTGCAAGCTTATCAGTGACTGGGAGGGCGTGTGGGTAGTGATGCAGACCTACAGGAGAAAGATATAGGGTTCGAATCGGGACGGGGGTTTGCGGATTGCCTTCCGTTTTTGTATACGTAGAAGCGTTTTGACCTCGGCTAGACACCGTTTTCATTTTCTAACTCTTTTTTGACCTCTTGATATGAAAAAGTCAGGTTTTCGTTGCATAAAACCACTTCGTGTTCCAAAAAAACCATGCTTGTCTCGCTGGGGAAGCTCTTGTTAGTCGCCACAACGTTACGATTCTTTTTAATGCTCCTTGCTTGTTTTGAAGAGGTTTCTCATTTTAACCTCATTTTTCGGCTCGACGGCTAGACACTAGAATACCAGACTGCTCGCCCTATCACAACCACTGTGACGCCACGCGGTTAGAGATTAGGAATATCACGGCCACAACCGATGAGCCGAAAGCCTCAAACTTGGGTAATTAAACCTTTATTAAATCTAACACAACTTGAGAACATGACGAGTAACAACATAACAGTAAGACATGAGATCGGTGGCATTAGTAATAAAGATCACAACAAATTGTGATGTCCCAGCTTCTCGAAAGACTCTTGCCCGTGGACCGTGATAGACGAATACCCGTGACCGAATCTCGCTTCCCAACGACGTTCGTCCCATTCTACTACTTGCTCCCTCTAGATGAACAAATGGATGACTGTCGCGCTTCCCTATCGGGTTCCCAGCTACTCCCAGCGCTCCCTCGCGTTAATCCCAACTATAGGGTAGAGGAGAACCCCAGAGACCCCAACGGAAGAACAAGAGGAAAAAGAGAAGACGGCGCCTTGACGAAGTCGACGACGGATGTCCGTTGGGGCGCGCTCCCTCCACTGATACTCGCTTCCCGCCAGGACTGCATCGACCTGAACGATTATCAATGGGTCACGTTTGCGATCACCAATGGCGCCTCGAAGGAGACGGCAACGTCGACGCGCTTCCCACACGATTGCCCGTAGGTCGCGCCTTTGACCACGCGAAGGGCTCAAAGGGGGCGAAATGAAGGGGTTAAAAAGGGTCGGCTTTGCCGACACTCCCGCCCGCCAGAGGTTTGTTGTTCCAGGAATTAAAAAAAGGCAGGCGAACGATTCACAAGAATACGGCTTTGCCGACTAAATCGCAAGAAGACGGCTTTGCCGTCACTCCCGCCCACCTGAGAGTGTTGTAATAGGTTTTGTTACAGGTGGGCCAGCTCCAGTTGGCAGTGCTGGATGTCGTCTTCCAGCTGATCAAGCTCCCTTTCTGCTTCCTGCCTCCTTATCGGAATGCTGCATAGCGCGGAATGATGTCTGTCGTCTGTCGGCTTGCAATCTGCGAAGATGGTGTTTTCCGCTTTGGAACAGTAGAAGCATTCCTTGTTCACATAGGCGCAGTAGCCTCTTCGTTCGCAATGCTCCATGCAGCGAGGACATCGTCCGCGCCTCCTAACAATTCGACGGCGTTCATCGCCATCCGTAACCACCCGGCAGGAATCCAAATAGTGGCAACCGGCTTTCCTGCAAAACACGCACTCCATCGTTGAGCAGATGCGTGGCGACTGCCATTCGCGCTTTCTTTCCGGGATGGATCTCAAGCCTTTTCGTATGGCTCTCGCCTTCTCATCGAGCTGCTTGAGTCGCTGTCGAAGGAACGCTATTCTCTGCTGGCGTTTTTGTTCTGCTTCGTCTTCTAGATGGCGTTCCTTTATCAGTTTCACTCCCTCTTGGGAGTTCTTTTCCGAATTGTCCACATCATGTCGGTGGACATTCCCTTCTTTGGCGATCCGCTCCCCATATGCTTGATCGTCTGTGGGAGTTTCCCGGATCTCATTTGCTTCCTTCTGTCTCCCGAGACAGTCAACCTGTTTCTCGAGCTCCTTTATTTTTTCCTGCAGCTGTTGCACCTGCGCTTCCTTTTCTTTTTCGAGACTTTCGAGCTGGCTGTGGAGCTCGTTTACTCGTTCTTGCAGCTGCTTCGTCAGCGCTTCCTTGTTGTCCACATGTTCCTTCGGCACATTCAGTTGTCGTGCCAGCGTCTCGTAGGAACATCCTGCTTCCTTCGATGGGTCTTGCTTCATTATCGCCTCTTCCATGGGCCTGAGAAAATGGCTCCCATCATCGATGGCCACCTGAAGAGTGCGTTTTTGCTCCCTTGATGAAACGCTCTTGTTCTGACGCCGATCACCGATCAGAACTTGTGCCACCTGTCGTTCAAGCTGCACTTGTCCTGTTAATAGATGACCTAAGCGACTAAGCAATAAGTAGAGGCCTGACGGAAGTCGCATTTGCGCTTGGTCCTCACGTATGAACTGCCATAAGTGGTCGTTTCCTAGCAGAATCCTTGGTTTGACTGTACGCGCTTGCACCATGTTGACCTCAAGCTTCCTCTCCTTGATAAAGGCAATGTCTTCATCCAGTATCGGAGGCGTGCGCAACGCGCTTGTCAAGGTAGTATGAGTGAGAAGCTTCAACACGTGTGGCTCCCCATTGTCGTCCCATATCTCTAGCGGGACCTTCCTGGTTGGACACTCGAGTTCATTCTCTGAGCCAAATGTCCGTACGCGCAAAGTTGTCGCGCTCATCGTTGGTAGATTGAGTTCATCTGCCAGCTTTTGGTCGATAAAGGAGCACTCGGCCCCAGAATCTAACAAGACCAGTATTCTTCTCAATCTACGCGTCGAAGGATCCATGATCGTGAGCTCCCCTATCGGTAGTACGTCTCCATGACGCTTGTGAGAGATTCGCTTGCATGGAACTCCGCTATTTGATCATCTTCTTCTTCGTCACTATCCACTTCTTGATTGTGATAGTGATTGCTGAGCTGTTTAGCTGCCTGTGGTGTGGAGTCCGGTTTCTCGATAACCTTAGCCCTCCCTTTTGCTCCCACAGAAGCTTGCTTGTCCTTACGCGCTACTAGTGGCGTACCGGATAACGGTGCTGTTGTCTTGTTGTCAGACTTGAAACAGCAGGACGTGTGGTGTCTTCCTTGGCATGCGAAACAGACGCGCTTCCTGCACTCCGCTGTGCTGTGCTGTGGAGAAGCGCAAATGAAGCATAACTTATGCTCCCTTAGGTAGTTCGCCCGCTCTTGAGGCGTTGCGTACCTTGTACATGCTGCGGCTTTGTGATCCTGGCCGCAGTACATGCATGGGAAGGTTCTACGCGGAGATTGTCCCTTGGCCGGTCTCTCCTCACGTAGTCGTTGTTGTGCTGTGCTACCCTCCTTTGATGTAAATAGCGCGATTTTCTCTTCGCTGGAGATATACTTGTCCAATGTGTCAAGAAGATTTTGCATTAGAAAGGGTTCCTCCATGGAACACTTCCATTCTAATACCTTCCTTTGGACGCGCTCGGGGAATTTAGACAAGACTTGCTTGATGAGCCATTGACTGTCTACTTGCTACCCTTTGTCCCGTAGCTGAGAGATAATGACGTGAAGTTGATCGAGTAGCGCACGTTGTTCCTTGATGGCTGGAGAATTCAACGTGGCCGACTCCAATCGCGCTATCAAATGGTGCATTAGTTCTTCCTTGTCGCCATACTTCGCTTGGAGGAAGTCGACTGCCTTTTGGTAGTTAGCCTCTGTGATTTGGAATCGCATTATCGCTTGAAGAGGCTCTCCCTTTAATGCGCTGAGGAGGTGGTTGAACTTGAAAAGCGCTGGTATGGGTTGTGAGTGGACGTTGGCATTGAACAGGATCCAGAAGTTATCCCAGTCCCATATGCTTCCTGTAAACTTCGGGAGGGCAAAGTCGGTAGGTCGATCCTCCTTGCTTCCTGGGTTGTGTCGCCATGCCCGCTTTCCGACGCGGATGACTGAGGAGCGCTGCTGCTCCCATTCGATGTCCAGGATCGGATTCGACCATGCAACTGTAAAGTTAAGTCGAATGCCGCGGAAAGAGTTGCTTCCGTCATGGTCCTGTATTGCTCGAAGTCATTTAACTCCGAGGCTGAAGCTCCACTAGCTGCCTTGTCCAATGCGCTTGCATACTCTTGTAGTGCTTCCTCAACCTTCTTCGTGCAGATATCCACTGCAGCTATCTTTCCTTGTGTGGCCCTGTAGTCCTCCTCGGTCGTGCTCCCTTGTTGACTTGCTTCCGCTGCTACTGTTTCCAGCTTCTTGCAGTAGTTTGTGAGCTTCCTTTTGCACGTGCTCAGCTGGACTTCCATCGTCCAGTAGTACCCAATAGACTACAGCTTCACACAAAATTAAAAGTGATGTTATGGAAAGATTGAGAAAGTAAAGGTAAATTACTTTTATATAATTTGATGATTTTCCTACGTGCGCTCCCTTTCCTTCGAAAGTTTACGCGCTTCCAAAAGTAACTTAGCCTACAAGTGTTGATGATGCAAGCGCTCCCTTGGAGAAATCGTCAACTTGCTTCACTATTTTTTTTTTCTAAGTTCAATTTCCCACCTGTTCTTATCGTTGTCCTCCTTGGCGCTTGCTCCACTTGGTCGATGCACCAATTTTCGGCTCGACGGCTAGACACTAGAATACCAGACTGCTCGCCCTATCACAACCACTGTGACGCCACGCGGTTAGAGATTAGGAATATCACGGCCACAACCGATGAGCCGAAAGCCTCAAACTTGGGTAATTAAACCTTTATTAAATCTAACACAACATGAGAACATGACGAGTAACAACATAACAGTAAGACATGAGATCGGTGGCATTAGTAATAAAGATCACAACAAATTGTGATGTCCCAGCTTCTCGAAAGACTCTTGCCCGTGGACCGTGATAGACGAATACCCGTGACCGAATCTCGCTTCCCAACGACGTTCGTCCCATTCTACTACTTGCTCCCTCTAGATGAACGAATGGATGACTGTCGCGCTTCCCTATCGGGTTCCCAGCTACACCCAGCGCTCCCTCGCGTTAATCCCAACTATAGGGTAGAGGAGAACCCCAGAGACCCCAACGGAAGAACAAGAGGAAAAAGAGAAGACGGCGCCTTGACGAAGTCGACGACTGATGTCCATTGGGGCGCGCTCCCTCCACTGATACTCGCTTCCCGCCAGGACTGCATCGACCTGAACGATTATCGATGGGTCACGTTTGCGATCACCAATGGCGCCTCGAAGGAGACGGCAACGTCGACGCGCTTCCCACACGATTGCCCGTAGGTCGCGCCTTTGACCACGTGAAGGGCTCAAAGGGGGCGAAATGAAGGGGTTAAAAAGGGTCGGCTTTGCCGACATCATTTACGAACATGATCGAGATGTGTTGCTTCATTCCATCTCCTGGATGTGCTGATCAATCTTCGTGTTTCTATAGAGAATGCTTTTCCTGTAAATTTTACTAATTCCGTCATCTCTTTTAAAATATACCATTTTTGACTCCGTTGTTTGGTCTTATTGCAGCCTATTTTTTCTCGACCACTCTTACATACTGATAGGTGGTGGGGGCATTGCAAATGTGGGTACTTGTAGTAAGACCTCACGACTTCAGAGAATAAAATTCTGTCAAACTTGGTCTTGATGGTTAATTGGGATGGCGTTCACGAATCTGGCAAACGCTTTTGGTGTTGCGGTAGAATAGGTGAAAGTGAGTATGTAAGTAAAGGGATGGATACAGAATAACTGGCAGTGTTGTACTACAGCGACTCCAAAAGTCGAGGAGGGGTCGAAAACTTTGTTTTGCTCGAACATCGCCCAGTACTGTTATTCTGGATGCTGAGCGCGAACGGTATCCATTTTTGAAAATTCGGCCGACCAGGGTAGGTTACTGTGGGTGTTCTTGAGTAAGGATGGCGGGCCATGATCACTGATTTCGTCCTTTCCTCGAGTATGGTAACTAATTAAGCTTCTGACCACGAATCTGCCATTCCTTTTTCTAAATTATCTGTTTTTCTTACTGTGTTTATGATCGGCAGAAGAGCAGTGAGCAAGCCCAGCAATGCAGTACTTCAACTTCCGGATACGAATTCTTGACCCTCTTCCTGCAAGTCCGCCCCCACACCCACCCGGCCCTCCAGTCGTTACCACCTGGCTTGTGACCAGCGCACCTCAATGTTCCGCTTTGGTTACTGCATTGCTAGCAAGCAGATTGTGTGTTCGCTGTAATTCCGCTACTATTGCAGCCCCAAACCTTTTGCAGGTTGGATTCTAGCCATGCGAGTTAGATTCTAACCACGACATGGCAGTCCCAGACGTCTGTTTTGCTTTATCGGCCCGCACTGAAGGCATTTTTTTACCGTTGCCGGAGAACTGGGTGCCAACGCGGCGCGCGGGTTTTCTGCAACCATGTCTCGCACCCTCTCGCGCCTCACATGCATCCCGCTCGTGTCTTTATCGTCTGCCGCCTCTCACACTCAACATGCACCTCGACTTCTGGCTAACCGACAGGCCTCTCACTCATGAGCGCATTGCCTACAACTCTCCCACTGAGGCCACGTGCGTGCTAGTTGGGTGCGAGACTACCAGCAGTAGAGATGGTTCAGAGGCGGAATGAGCACATTCAAATAGCGGCAACAGCCGAGAGACCAGGGCGACCAATAATAGATTCTATAAGTAGTGGACCGATTGATCAAATCGGCATAAACACCTGCAACAAACATGAGGACATCTAATGTAGCTGCAGATCTTCAGAGCCCCATTACACCTCTGTTGAGGCTACAGTGAGAGTAATTGAATGGAAATTAGTGCAAAGCATTAACACAGTCTCACTGCGCTCTCAAGGGAAGTATGACAGGCACTTCAGACCTTGCAGTTACATGCTACAAAACGGCCAAGCAGGGTGAAATTGCTAATCCAAGCAGCGTTTTGGAATCACCGCTGCTATCTCACCACATCCCTACGAAACGAATGCTGTGTGTGAGGTCAGTCAAGTCCAGCTGATTGCTAAACCATAGCGCCACCATCTTATAGTATTAGGATTAGGCATAACACTTCGTCAAGGTGAAGTTGCACCACAGCACATAAGTACTGATGAGCAACAACGACAAGTGGAAGTGCTCACCGAGCTCTGGAGGTTCCACCAATTTCTGAGGACCGCAGGGCGGCCGCCTATTACAAGAGAATGCAAGCACCACCTCGATGTACTTCCCGCTAGATTAGCACATTGGTGATATTTGTTTTGTTTTTATTTTCCTGCTCATGGTATTATTGGTAGTACCATTGTGACGTTGAAGATAGACCTTCAAGATAGACTTTCGATAAGCGGGTCACTGCATACTTGAAATTGGGAAAAACCAAGTGCATACCGCACCAAGCCTCGGCCTAAAGCACTCCAATTCCCTTTTTTTCTTTCACATATCAATAAAACAGTTGTAACACAACCAATACTCGTTGTCGATTCTATGCGACACCACCAACTCTCCCTACGGTTCCGGCCGTGTTCATGTTCTATCCACGTGATTCTGCTGTTCGACGAGAAGGCGGATGTTGCGCTCGCAAGGAGATAAGACGCAGAGGCTTACTCTTTCTATCTGACTCACGCCGCACGCGCGTGGCGGAATGAGTCATGGACCAGTTCTCATGTAATCTTTTTTTACTTACCCAAGTGTCCGCAGGAAATTTGAAATTCACTGCCGTGTTTCTGAGACAACCTCCTACAACCCCCAATAGGTCACTTTGAATATTGCCACGGGACGTTCATTGTTAGTATAAGAAGCCATTGTTCATGATGACTCTTATGATTTAGTCACTTATGATTGTAACACCGCTAGTGCCTGAGGGTTTGGACACGAGCAAGCATAGTTGTGCCGATTCGGTGGAAATTTCGGTGAGATGCTGATTTATCATCTGAGTAACTCCAATTTTCTTGTTTCCTTGATTGGCACTCTCGTGTAGTTCCTCCTTTTCTTGAAAAATAATCACCCAACATAATGCAATTTGAAGCGATCTGCAAATATGTCTTCTGATAAGGATCCATGTTGAGACCGCGAGTCGGCCGTCGCGTTCGAGTCGATCGGCAAGATTGAACGGCGTCTGGAAGCAGTTGAACCATAGATCCTTCGGGAGGTAGCCGTGCGAAGTATGTGACCTTTCAGTGCAGGGCTGTTTCGAAGTAGGCGGTGAAATTGGAGGATGGTGATGCTCCAAATCGAAGGTCTCGAATAGTGTGTCGATATCCGTGTCGCTTCTGTCATCGATGTAGTAATTTCGCATTTGGTTTGCATGGCGTATCCATATTTTGTGTCCGACGCGGACCATGTAAAGTACTCGTCCCATACGTTCTTGCACGACACCGCTAATCCACTTGAGTCGCTGCTGGTTGTGATTGCTGACGAACACGGGATCTCCCTGCTTGAATGAATTGCGTCTCGCGCCGTGTTTCCGATTGTAGAGTCGCTCCATGGCTTCATTTCCATTCTTCTTCTGTGATTGGTGTGGTTCTAGCAGCGACAATAAATTCCGAAGTTTTCTTCCCAGGAAGAGTTCTGCTGGCGTTTTCAAGTTGTCGAAAGCCGGATGTGGTGTTGAGCGATAGGTCAGGAGGAAGGTTTGGAGATTTCGGCATAGAGTTCCTTCCCCTTTCATCTTGAGCAGACTCCTCTTGAATGTGTCTACGAATCTCTCTCCCTCTCCGTTGGGTTGGGAATGACACGGAAGGGAGAATAAATGTTCAATTCCATTTTGTTGGCAGAAGTCCTTGAATTCGGCTGAGGAGAATTATGTGCCGTTATCCGACACTAGCACTTCAGATAGTCCATTCCTTGCGAAGGCTTGACGAAGTAGCGAGATGGTGGCACCTGCCGTCGTGCGATCTGTAGGGAATATCTCTGGCCACTTGGAAAATTCGTCGACGATTACAAGATAGTTAGTGCCCTTGAATGGGCCGGCTTAGTCGACGTGTATTCGTTCCCATGGTCTGCTGGGAGTCGGCCAGAACTTGGCGACAGATGAGCATTTTGCACAGCGACGGACCATTTCTTCGATGTTCTTGTCGATGGCCGGCTAATAAACATATATTCGAGCTTATGCTTTTATCCGAACGATTCCCGGTTGTCCCGAGTGAGGCTGCCGGAGAACGCGTTGCTGCACTGCTGTCGGTGCGACGACTCGTTGAGCAAACATCAGACATCGGTCCTGCACCAGAGTGAGTTGCGGCGATTGAAAAAGCATTGGAGCGCTGGATCCTGAATTGTTGATGGCCAAGTCGGCTTTATATACTTCATGACGAGTTGGAGACGTTGATCACTGTTGGTCGCTGTCCTTAGTCCTTCGACAGCAGCTGCTAGGGCTGTCAGCAATCACTGAATTGCTCGTCCGTCATGCTGGCCATATCAAGACGACTGGGAGTCGATAAGTCGGCGTGGCAGTCCTGCATGATCCTGGTCGCCAGTTGTCATGTCTGGCAGAGGCGACGTTGGACGCTGGACGGCTTAGTAGAACCGTTTATTAGCAGAATAATCGTGATCAAAAACTGAACAATAGAGGTCGCTTATATACAGCGATTTTCCCGCCCGTGACGGGTACATTGTAGGCAATACCGCGCCAATAATGATCAACGGATGTCCGTTTGACTTCCTATGTAACACCTTCAGTGTTCAGTTGTTCTTCCTTTGTTGTTTTTGTTAAGGATGAGCTGGTTACATGGGGAGCCCAACTCGGTGTATCTGTTGGCTCTTCTCCGTTCTAAGTACCTATTTCAACAAATTTTAAAATAGTTTTCAGCCCTAGTAATGAGATCGCTGTTCGCGAAGCTATTAGGTTGTAACGGAATTAATGGCACTGAACCACCGTAAATTTAAACAGTTAATATCTCGGCTTGTAGGCAAGTTTATTAATCGAAATAAAAACCTTCTGATTCTACACATCTTTGCCAACGTGACACAAGTTTTTTATCCCAGTAGCATAAAAATCAGCAGTTCTGGAATTGTTCGAAGGCACTTTCAGCATCCTGTTGGTATTCGAATATTTTCCCTACCAAGAAGTCGCCAAGATGCTTGAAGAAACGGTAGTCTGTTGGGGAGAGGTCGGGAGAAAACGGAGGATGTGGTAGAGTTTCAATGCTCAGCTCATTCAATTTCTGCAACGTCATTCGTGCTACATGGGGCGAGCGTTGTCGTGCAGAAGGAGAACTCGCCTTCGGTTTACCATGGCCGGCCGGATATTCTTCAACTTTTTCATCATTTCTTCAATTTCAATGCAGTACTTCTCTGCCGTGATGGATTCAACGGGAGGGAGGAAGCTGTGGTGAATAATTCCCAGCGAACACCACCATACTGTCACCATTACTTTCTTTTGGTGCAATTCCGGCTTCGCAAAAACCTTGGGGCGCTGTCCATCCACTGTGCCGATCGTCGCCTGTTGTCGTACATTATCCATTTCTCGTCACAGGTTACGATGCGATCAAGGAATGGGTCCGTTTCGTTCCGTAGAAGCAGTGCGGACAAGATCTCATATCGTCGGTTTCTTCGCTCCTCAGACAGCTCGTGAGGCACCCATCTTTCCAGCTTTTTGGTCGTTCCAATTTCCTTCAGATGCCGGGCAGCTGTGTTGTGACTGACGCCAAGAACCTTCGCTATCTCCCTGGTACCTTTGTGTGGATCCTCCTCTACCACATCTCTCAGCTTGTCCTCATCAACATCACTATGCCTCCTTCATGTTCTTCCAAGCTCTCATCTCCATTCCGGAACTTCTGATACCAACGATACGCCGTCCGAATTGTGGAAATTGTGGAACATCCTTGACCGAATGCGGCGTTGATCTTCTCGTCCGCCTCCTTAGCTGTAGTGCCCAGCTTGAATTCATACGAGTAAATGCCTCGGATTACCCTTTTGTCCATCTGCAAAAAAGTCAATAAAACTCTAAAGTTTTCCCACTTTTACATAGAAGATTTGGTACTCATTGGTAGAGCAAAGTTTGTGCTTCTAAATGATATGCCACATGTTACGGTTTGTTCTTGATCAAACGCGTAAAGACGCGCCAAAAAATGGCGCGAGCCAGTGCCATTTAATTCGTTACAACCTAATAATATGTTCCAGATGTCAACGTCTGTGACAATGTTCGTGGATCGCAAGATGAATGACATAAAAGCAAAGGAGTACGAGATGTACAGGCGCGGCCTAAAGAGGAAGGCATGTGAATAGTGTTCTATTTTTCCAAGTCACTAGTGTTTTGTAGATAATTTGTAGTGGCTCTGGTCCCAGTCGACCGTACAGCGCGCTATTTGTTTGCGTATTCGGAAGGTTAATTGTTTTTGTTGTGAATAGTTGTTTACAAGTCTTGGACTGTTGGTTTAATAAATCATCATCTTCGTCTCTTGTTGATTCTCAGTGCAGGAAGTGCGCATTGGATACAATTTTCGAAGCTAATTTTTGTGGCGAACTATAGAAGAAAATAGTGATGTCTTATCATCGGAACAAATTCTGCTTACGCCGAAGGTTGGAGTAGGAAAGGGGTTGCTCGTTACATTGTGGAATGCGCCACGTCTTCTATCGTACAGGCATCTTCAAGCGTGTATCATTCCAGACAATAGGTTACGATGACGAGCCGTTTTGCATTCCGCGCTGAATTTTGCCTTATACTTCGTTGTGGCCGTGAAGTGGCTGTGAGCAAGGGTTCGGATGTCCTTTCGAATATGTTGCTGGAGATGCGCTGTGAGCTGCATCACGTGTCAGCGTGTGTGGGAATGAACCCTCCTTAAACAGTAAATGCATCCGAGCCGTCAAACTTTCGTGGAAAGGTGAACTGGTAAGGAACCGGCCCGCCTGAGGCCAGATTCATCAACGACGTACAGCAATCTAAAGGCCCCCACACACTTCTGCAGCAACTTCGGGGTCCTATCCCTAACCATAGGGCAAGGACGCAGAGCTCGCCGTCGGCAGTGAGCGCGCGGCGGAAGCGACGCCGTCGGAGCGGCAGCGGCTATAATGACGTGAATCATCATTGCCGTCGTCGCTCCAGTTGCGCGGGTAGACTGCGCTCTAGCCTTTCGATGAGTCATGCCGCGGCCACCGCTGAGCGGAATGACTCATCGCTTTCGCCGTCCACCGCTCGCCGCAGAAGTGTGCGGAGCAGGGATGAGCGGAAATTTTAAAAATTTTCCCGGAAAACAGAAAATCGCTTTCGTCAGAAAAGAGAAATCAGAAAACAGAAAATTTCGAAATTATCAGGCGACCTAATTATTCGGCGGAGAGTCGTTGGATACACCGCCCTCAGAAAGGGGCGGGGCGATTTTGCGCACAATTACGGATAAGCCTTCAATGTAGAACTCCTGACCTTGAGGCGAAAATTTAAAGGATTGTGGTGAAAATTGAAAGAATCTAGAGAGAAGGGCGACGTTCTCCTTTCCTCAACTGCCTCTATAACCGAACCGACTGAAACATGACTCCAGAGTTCTCCGAGATGCGCTTCCCAATCGTCTCCTATCAGCTGCTAGGTATTTGGACGACGTCACGCCAACTAAAGGCCCCCGCAGACTTCTGCGGCGTTGCCGCTGCCCTATGCTTAACCATAGGGCAGGGACGCAGAGCTCGCCGCCAGCGGCACCGGCGGCGTCGCTGGCGGAAATGACTTGAATCATTCCACCCGGCGGCGCCGTTCCAGCGTCTGTCTGTCTGCGCTCGGCCCTTTCGCGGCGGGATCCAGAGCGGAGACGGACGCGATCGTCATCGGGGCGCGTTATTGTTAAGAACCAGTCGGTCCAGACTAGAAACAGTACAGTACCTCGCCGTCACCGCTCCCACTGATGATGAGTCAAGCCGCTCAGCGGTTTCGCCGTCCGCCGTCCGCCGCTCGCCGCAGAAGTCTGCGGGGCCTTAACGACGGTTTCGTGCGCAGCAAACTTGTCCAAATAGGGCGGCGCGGGCAGGGCGGGAAGTGGGCGGCGGGCAGCACGGTGTACCGAACGACTGCCCCCCCCCCCCCCTAATTATTCTCCCCAAAGATCCATTTTTCGAGTAGCATACGCTTTTCTGTATGACTAGAAATGTGGTGGACGCCAAGCGTTTTAACTTGTAGGCGTTTATAAAAATTTCTAGTACTTCAAAATTCTATACAATCAGTAAATTGTAAACCTTGACTCAAAGATACTAGGATTCCCGTCATTTGGAGTATGCAACATTACTCATCAGCTCCATTTCCCAGCTAACGCCCTAACGATCACATCAGTGAGCGCAATACTACGAGTGTTTCAGTGAAAAATAAATTCTTTGGTTGTTCCTAGTTAGGGCCAGAGAGGAGACATACAAAAAAGAGTGGCTTATAAAAGATGAATTTCACCTGTTACATTAGTATTAAAATATAGGCGTTTATTGCTCACCGATACATACCAAAATGAAGGTGTAACCACAAAACAGACGATTCGCTAGATTTGAAGTCCCAATTACAAAGAAAACTAATATTTCACTGTGACTACGGGACTGTCAGCACGGCAGTTTTTAAGTGAAAGTATTTTCTTGAATGCATAGACACAATAGGATGGGAATCAAGCATACACCTTCCCCATCATATTATTATTTATTATTACTCATCATATATACATGTCACATTACATCTCAGTGGAAGACTATCAGGACCGTCTTGCTGTACAGGAAGCTAGACGTGCGCGACACCGACCTGCATGCTGTTCATAGTCTACAAGCTGTTCACTCGAGTGATCCTGCTGAAAAAGATTAGCAGAACGCTGGACTAAGGACAGCCATGCGAACAAGCAGGGTTTTGGAGAGGATTCAGCACGGTCGACCACCTACACAACATCGTATCGAAGTATCGCGAGAGTACAAGCTGTCGTTGTGCCTTACGTTCATCGACCTGAAGAAGGCATTCGAAACGTCGACACTGAAGTGGTCATCGAAGCCCTGCTCACTCAGAAGAGTGTTCCTACTCAGTACATTAGAGTCCTTCGAGAGCTGTACAGTGGATTGATTTCAAAATTCTACAACGACGTCAACGTAAGGCAGGGTTCGGCAAGGGGTACCGTATCCCAAAGCTGGACTTGGACGTTGGACTGCAACTGAATCTTACGAAGACGATGTTCATGAGGAAGACAAGTTTCTTATGCCCAATTTTGTCTTGACGGAACGAACCCCGAGTGCTCCAGCTAGTGTACTTGGGTCGCGATGTCAACATAGCTAACGACCTCGTGCCTGACCTGGATAGCAGGAAACGAGCGGTGTGGTGAGCTCTCAAGAGCGCCGAAGAAGACGTGAAGAAGGCGAGGAACGTCCGACTCCGTGTCCACTTATTCGGCTGCACTGTTCTTCCTGCCCTGACATACGACTCAGAGACCTGAGCCATATGAAAGCGGGATCAGCGTCGCAGGGCGGGAACCGAGAAAACGTTGTTCGGAGTGCCAGGACTCACGCAAGTGAAAAAAGGCCTCCGATGTTCGTAGCTGGAGCCGTCACCGACTGTATCCCGCGGGATGTCAAGAGAACACCAGGACGCCCACCATCGTGTTGGTCGGACTTCTTCGTGAAGGATCTGAACGCTGTTCACTTCCCTTTAGCGAGAAGGAAGCATTGGAGCACTTTGGCACGGGACAGTGACGAATGGAAACGCTGCTGGCGACGCTCGAGCAATTCGATGATCTACGGAACGACAGATGATACAGGTGATATATGAACAATTGCGTGTATCACTACCGTACATCAGCCAAATCAAAGGTAACCATAACTTTTCCGTCTCTTACTAATTTTTTAATGGCCAAAAGCTGAGCAAGGTTCAGAGTTGGAAAAGCAGATTCGCCTAGTGCTGTGCAGGAAATGATCATTGGGGATGACCGGCTAACAATTATCACTTTTTAAACCGGAGGGGGAGAATGATCCTTCGACAGTTACTACCAGCGAGACGAGAAATTATGAAAGGCGGCTAATTAAATTCCCATCAGACAAAGTTGTAAGTAATTGCAGTTGGTGCTAACTACTGTTAAAATTCAAAAGAATACGAAGAAAAATTATGGAATACGAGAGATTTCCTATGAAGGGACTCCATGCGAGCAGCACTTATACAGCCAATCAAGCAAACAAAGCGGCATAGTTCACAAGTGTATGGCGCAATTTGTATCTACACGACCACATCCAAAGACGACATTTGCTTGAAATTTAAAAATTTCTAGAAACATGTTTTAGAACGAAACTCACAATTCTATGATACTTTTTGGATAGTTTTTATTGGATTTCCATGATATAATTTTGATCGCAGCGCTATTTTCTGTTTTCTGGCCAATTTTTTGACCATTTTCCCAGAAGACAGAAAAAATTGGCCAAGATGGCCACAAAATCAGAATCAGTAATTCCGCCCGCCCCTGGTGCGGAGGTTTTAACGGTGAAAGCGTTCCCGAAAGCGCTGATAGCACGACTTATCAACAAGCGATCACCTGTGTCACCTGTCGTCCCGTTGATCATCGACTTGCTCGAGCGGGCGCCAGCAGCGTCTCCATTCGTCCCTGTCGCGTGCCAGAGTGGACCAATGGATCCTCCTCGCTCGAGGGACACGAAGAGCGTCATATCGGTCGTTCAGGGCTTTCACGAAGAAGTCCGACCAACGCGTTGGTGGGCGTCCGGGTGTTCTTTTGACATCCCGCGGAATCCAATCTGTGACGACTCTCGTCCAGCGGGTGTCTGCGAATCGCATTACGTGGCCGGCCCACCTAATTTTCGACGACTTGGCCCATGCGACAGCGTCTCTGATCTTCGAACGTCGGCGAAGCTCGGAACTCCGAAGGCCTTCTCTCACTTGCGTGAGTCGTCCTCTCGATTCCACGCTGCGCGACGCTGATCGCGTGTTCATCCTGCTTTCGTATAGCCCAGGTCTCTGAGGCGTATGTTAGGGCAGGAAGAACAGTGGAGTCGAATAGGTGGGCACGGAGTCGGACGTTCTTCGTCTTCTTCGCGACTTCTTCGACGCTCTTGAAAGCTCCCCAAGCCGCTCGTTTCCTCCTGCTCAGCTCTGGTGCTAGGTCGTTGGCCATGTTGACTTCGCGACCCAGATACACATACAATACCGGCCTTATCTTTTGGTCTTTGGGCGGAAAAAGCGAAAAAAACCGCCTTTTCCGCCGCTTTTCTGTAGCGCTCTTCAAATTGAGCGCATTGCAAATTGAATGACATGTTCGTGATCAGCACCGAGCTCTCTTCCCGATGAGCTGAAAATCGCATAGCGAGCATCTGAAATGCAGTTCAGTGACCTAATTTCTGCCCGACGCGGCTGACCCCTGTGCTCGCGGGAGATAATTACACCCACAGCTCCCAAGTGGCTAATGAAGGAAGAGATTCCGCCCTTTAAAGCCTAGTTTATGCATTATATACATAGTCACACATAGTTCTCTGGATTCCCTAGTATTTCACGATCACAATGATCTACTTCCTTAAAGGATCCGACAATTTAAGTGTTGTTATTTTCAGAAATGCCGCCGCTTTGGAGGACTCTAATTTCGTCATATCAAGATTGTATGTGCTTATACTCGTTTGTCACGTTGGAGGCGAGAGTGAGAATCAAGCTGCGAAGTTGGAACCTTCAAGGTTGAAATTGTTAGCGATTGTACGCTGCCAAATTTGCCCATATGACACTTCTTCGTAGTTAGCCGTACACTTTTCGTATCATTAAAGTGGGCACAAAATGGTTTCCTTGAAGACAGGAACGTAGATATCTGGAGGCCTATGAAAACTCCTTATAGTCTTCTACAGGTGGGATTTCGACCGGCCCGGAGGACATTTTAGTGACCCAGTTACAGAGCAAACTCACCTCAAATGCTAACTGAATGTCACTTTAAAAAATGTCTAAAAACAAAAAAATTGTCTACGAGGCCATTCCCTAGTTAATTCTGACTCGAAGGATAGTTCGATTTCAAATTTACGTTCATTTGCACCGGTTTTTCACGAGTCAAATGTACCATAGCCCTGGTCGAGACCCAGATTAGTTCCGGAGCCAGTCCACTCTCCTGCCTCTGTGACCCCTCGCGCCATCTGAGAGCGCCGTAAATCGCCTAACTACAGTTTTCACACTTCCGGTGCCGCGGCGCCATATTGATCCTTCCAAACGAGGGTGGAGTAGAATAGTACACCAAACAAGGTTTGGACAACTACGACCTCTCCCTTATACTTATACGCTTGTGTTTTTCATTTCGCATTTACGCATTAACAATGTTTAGATGCGTGGCGCATCCCAGAAAGACTGCTCGAACTCGCTTCACTTTCACAACGCTCAGTCTACAAGCTGTCCCTCTCCCTCGATTGAAAGATTCGATTCTGTATGCATTGTTCACGGCGCACTCCAAAGGCCAGCTGGACAGCCTTAAAGCATCTCCTGAGTAAGGCGGTGGGAAACTTCTGGTAGAACTCCCCAAACGCTCAGTCCACAAGCTGTCCCTCCCCCTCGATTGAAAGGTTCGATTCTGTATGCATTGTTTACGGCGCACTCCAAAGGCCAGCTGGACAGCCTTGGAGCAACTCCTGACTAGGGTGGCTGCATATTCCTGATAAAACTCCCTAACCGCTCAGTCTACAAGCTGTCGCGCCCACTCGATTGAAAGGCTCGAGTCTGTACGCAGTGTTCACGGCGCACTCCAAACGCTAGCTGGACAGCCTTAGAGCAACTCCTGACTAGGGCGGCTGCAAATTTCTGACAAAACCCCCCAAACGCTCAGTCCACAAGCTGTCCCTCCCCTCGATTGAAAGGTTCGATTCTGTATGCATTGTTTACGGCGCACTCCAAAGGCCAGCTGGACAGCCTTAAAGCAACTCCTGACTAGGGCGGCTGCAAATTTCTGACAAAACTCCCCAAACGCTCAGTCTACAAGCTCTCCCTCTCCCTCGATTGAAAGATTCGATTCTGTATGCATTGTTCACGGCGCACTCCAAAGGCCAGCTGGACAGCCTTGGAGCAACTCCTGAGTAAGGCGGTAGGAAACTTCTGGTAGAACTCCCCAAACGCTCAGTCCACAAGCTGTCCCTCCCCCTCGATTGAAAGGTTCGATTCTGTATGCATTGTTTACGGCGCACTCCAAAGCCAGCTGGACAGCCTTGGAGCAACTCCTGACTAGGGCGGCTGCAAATTTCTGGCAAAACTCCCCAAACGCTCAGTCTACAAGCTGTCCCTCCCACTCGATTGAAAGGTTC
>OX377201.1:47863244-47918144 GCA_947396885.1 Heligmosomoides polygyrus polygyrus
CAGAAGTTTCCTACCGCCTTACTCAGGAGTTGCTTTAAGGCTGTCCAGCTGGCCTTTGGAGTGCGCCGTAAACAATGCATACAGAATCGAACCTTTCAATCGAGGGGAGGGACAGCTTGTAGACTGAGCGTTTGGGGAGTTTTGTCAGAAATTTGCAGCCGCCCTAGTCAGGAGTTGCTCTAAGGCTGTCCAGCTAGCGTTTGGAGTGCACCGTGAACACTGCATACAGACTCGAACCTTTCAATCGAGTGGGCGCGACAGCTTGTAGACTGAGCGTTTGGGGAGTTTTATCAGAAATATGCAGCCACCCTAGTCAGGAGTTGCTCCAAGGCTGTCCAGCTGACCTTTGGAGCGCACCGTAAACAATGCATACAGAATCGAACCTTTCAATCGAGGGGGAGGGACAGCTTGTGGACTGAGCGTTTGGGGAGTTCTACCAGAAGTTTCCTACCGCCTTACTCAGGAGTTGCTTTAAGGCTGTCCAGCTGGCCTTTGGAGTGCGCCGTGAACAATGCACACAGAATCGAATCTTTCAATCGAGGGAGAGGGACAGCTTGTAGACTGAGCGTTGTGAAAGTGAAGCGAGTTCGAGCAGTCTTTCTGGGATGCGCCACGCATCTAAACATTGTTAAAGCGTAAATGCGAAATGAAAAACACAAGCGTATAAGTATAAGGTCCAAATCTTGTTTGGTGTACTATTCTACTCCACCCTCGTTTGGAAGGATCAATATGGCGCCGCGGCACCGGAAGTGTGAAAACTGTAGTTAGGCGATTTACGGCGCTCTCAGATGGCGCGAGGGGTCACAGAGGCAGGAGAGTGGACTGGCTCCGGAACTAATCTGGGTCTCGACCAGGGCTATGGTACATTTGACTCGTGAAAAACCGGTGCAAATGAACGTAAATTTGAAATCGAACTATCCTTCGAGTCAGAATTAACTAGGGAATGGCCTCGTAGACAATTTTTTTGTTTTTAGACATTTTTTAAAGTGACATTCAGTTAGCATTTGAGGTGAGTTTGCTCTGCAACTGGGTGGTCAAAATGTCCTCCGGGCCAGTCGAAATCCCACCTGTAGAAGACTATAAGGTGTTTTCATAGGCCTCCAGATATCTACGTTCCTGTCTTCAAGGAAACCATTTTGTGCCCACTTTAATGATACGAAAAGTGTACGGCTAACTACGAAGAAGTGTCATATGGGCAACTTTGGCAGCGTACAATCGCTAACGATTTCAACCTTGAAGGTTCCAACTTCGCAGCTTGATTCTCACTCTCGCCTCCAACGTGACAAACGAGTATAAGCACATACAGTCTTGATATGACGAAATTAGAGTCCTCCAAAGCGGAGGCATTTTCTGAAAATAACAACACTTAAATTGTCGGATCCTTTAAGGAAGTAGATCATTGTGATCGAGAAATACTAGGGAATCCAGAGAACTATGTCTGACTATGTATATAATGCAGAAACTAGGCTTTAAAGGGCCGAATCTCTTCCTTCATTAGCCACTTGGGAGCAGTGGGTGTAATTATCTCCCGCGAGCACAGGGGTCAGTCGCGCCGGGCAGAAATTAGGTCACTGAACTACATTTCAGACGCTCGCTATGCGATTTTCAGCTCATCGGGAAGAGAGCTCGGTGCTGATCGCGAATATGTCATTCAATTTGCAATGCTCTCAATTTGAAGAGCGCTACAGAAAAGCGGCGGAAAAGGCGGTTTTTTTTTCGCTTTTTCCGCCCAAAGACCAAAAGATAAGGCCGGTATTGTAGCTGGAGCATTCGGAGATGTTCGTTCCGTTGAGCGAGAATGGGGCATCAGAAACCCATCCGTTCTTCATGAACATCGTCTTCGTAAGATTCAGCTGCAGTCCAACGCTTCCACATACACGATCGAAGTCGGCCAGCATTCGTTCCGCCTGACTGATGCTCGGTGTTATGAGCACGATGTCGTCAGCGAAGCGAAGATGGTGCAGTTGCCGGCCGTCGACCTTCACTCCCATGTCTTCCCATTCTAGTTCGCGCATGACGTTTTCGAGGGTGGCGCTGAAAAGCTTCGGGGATATGGTATCCCCTTGTCGAACCCCTCTCTTCACGTCAATGACGACGTCGTTGTAGAATGGAGAGATCTTGGTCGTGAATCCACTGTACAGCTCTCGAAGGACCCTGATGTACTGAGTAGGAACGCCCTGGGTGAGCAGGGCTTCCATGACCGCTTCAGTCTCGACGGAGTCGAATGCCTTCTTCAGGTCGATGAACGTAAGGCACAGCGGCAGCTTGTACTCTCGCGACACTTCGATGAGCTTCGTAATGGTGTGTATGTGGTCGATCGTGCTGAATCCACTCCGAAATCCTGCTTGTTCGCATGGCTGTCCTTCCTCCAGCGTTCTACTAATCCTATTCAGGATGACTCGAGTGAACAGCTTGTAGACTACGGACAACAGGCAGATCGGGCGATAGTTGCCAATGTCGTGCACGTCTCCCTTCTTGTACAGCAAAACGGTCTTGCTGGTCTTCCACTGAGATGGAACCTTGCATTCGGACAGGTAGCGTGTGAAGAGCCGCGCCAAGGTGTTGATAAGCGCTGGCGGGAGGTTCTTCAGGTGTTCAGCTCTGATCCTGTCAGAACCGGGTGCTGTACGTTTCTTCACCGACGAGATGGCGTGTCGGATTTCGGAAGAGAGAACAGAGGGGACGACGTATCCATCCTGCGGAAGATGGCATGGGGGCAGGTGGACGTGGCTATCGAAGAGATCGGAGTAGAAGTCGTGGATGACTTTCTCCATGGTCCTTCTGGAAGAGGTGATGGTTCCGTCAGGACGTCGGAGAGCGGTCATCTTGGTCTTGAAGTTGGCGAAGTTCCGGCGGGCATTGCGGATGCTCAGCCCTGCCTCTGCTGCTTCAGCCAACACTTCCGCCCTTCTCTCCTTGAGATCTTCCTTTATCGCCGCTCTGCATAGCTTTGCAAGCTCGGACGTCAGTTGGTAGTTGCCTGACGCTCGTGCTGCTCCACGCTGGCGTATCAGCTCAAGAGTTTCCAGAGACAGGCGTCCCTTGGTGGTCTTTAAGCTCTCGGCTCCCTTAGCACTATCGTGGAGATGGTGCACGAAGCGATCGTATTACTCGTCGACGTTGTCCATGACGGCATCTTCCCAAAGGCCGGCAAGAGAGGTGTAGAGATCCCAGTTGATGGTCGTTCTGGGATTACTCTTCTTGAACTTCGCGACCTTCTCTCCTTGACGCGAAAAGCGAAACCTCGCGCGAAGGAGGCGGTGGTCCGATCCCGTGGGGACAACGGAGACGTCGGTCAGGCAGTACTTGCGATTTAAGATGATGTGGTCGATCTCGTTGTGGAACTGGCCACCGGGGGATTCCCAGGTCCATCGTAGAGAGGGAGGCTTCTGGAACTGTGAGTTTCCATGGATGGTCTTGGTCGACATGATAAACTCAGACAGCCTTTCACCTTGCTCGTTCCACTCCAAACCGTGGGTTCCGATGTGAAGTTCATCCGGCGACCTTCGTGGCCCGATCTTGGCGTTGAAGTCGCCGACGATCACCTTGTAGAAGGTGTGATCTTCCTTATAGAACTTCTCCAGCTCCACGTAGAAGGCCTCGACGTCTTCGTCGTCGTAGTCGGATGTTGGGGCATACGCGACGAACACAGTCAAGGCTGGCACGGAGCCACATCCCTTCAGTCGCAGACGTCCGATTCGGCTTGTCAGAGACTCGTACGAATTGATGTTCATGGCCAAGTGCGTGTTGACGAGGACACCAACGCCGCCTACTCCCCTGCTGTCGCATGTTCCGAGGAACAGTTCTTCTCCGGAGTCGTAGGCGGCGTGTAGGGGGTGGTGTCTTCTCGTCTCGGTCAGTCCGATGACGTCGTATTTGATCTTCCTGGCTTGCATCATCAGGTCCTCGACGGATGCTTCTGACGCAAGCGTGCGGGCGTTGGAAGTACAGATCGTCATCCTAGTCCTTCTCAGTTTGCGCAGCCTGGTTAGGCCCTGAGATTTTAGCAGCCTCTCCGTACTCGTCCTTCCCATCGCTGCAGAAATGGGGGCACTTTCGGGGTCAGGGGAATGAGGCCCTTTAGTGCTGCTGTGTTTGACTGGAATACAACACGGGTAGCTAGTCAGGCTCTGTCGTGCGGGCGGGGTACTCCGGGCAGCCAGCCAGACTGCCCGAAGGGACGGGGCGAGACTTAAGGCGGCCTCGAATCGCCTTACATGTACTCCCAGTCTACCGAGTGCAAGCTTTTGGTCGAGCCGACACAGTTACAATCCGCACAGTCACGGACACATCCGCGCACACTGTGCACGAACATGCCGCTCCCACGCACAAGGAACGCATCGACGCGACACAGCAGGAGCAAGGAGTCCATCCCCTGCATCCCACCTGCGTCTCTGGGCAGTACACGGTCGCATTTGGTTCGCGTTTAATTCCCCTATCCACCACCCGGGGACGCGCCACGTGGCCCTGCGACAAGCGGCCCGAGATCCCTCTTAACAAGAGAACCCGAAGGCTCTCTATCGAGGGAGATCCGTGGCAACAAGCGATATGTTGAAATATTTCAATGTTTCACCATATCGCTTGTTGATAAGCCGCGTTATCAGGGATTTCGGCAGTACTTTCACAAATAGATTGCTGTAAGTCGTTGATGAATCTGGTCCCTGGATGGGTAGTATACTGACCTACCCGGAGCTGGCCTCTGCTAGGTAATGAGTGAACCCATTAACATATAAAACATGGTGTTCGGTTGTGGAGTATTACTGGGATTCGCTTCAATCATCAGACACCTTCCATGTTTGTTCTAGTGATTTTGCCTAACCTTTTGTTTTATTCTCAAACACACTTAAAACCAGTAATTCTTTGAGATCTCTTCCTTGGAAACATCCTTGATGATTCGGTCTTTGAAACTTACCCACCTCTAGGGATTTGGAATTTTGTTGGGTGTCTGCTGAAAAAGGAAACTTGCTCCTTGGCCAGTCGGTTGTGAATGATTCTCTATTTCTGTTCGTTCCTAGTTGATTCGGCGTGGTTTATTTTCTATTTTCGTTTTGCTATTGCGGTTGTCTTCAATTCTGTATTCCGACTGTTACCGTAAAGTTTATGTATAGTTTGGCGCGTCATTTGTGACGTAATAAATGAATAAATAAATGAATTAATTACCATTGGTCGTGCTCCATGTCATCGCTTTGATGTTGAAACGGTGACATGTTCGGATGGCCACGAACAACCTTTGCTTAAGGCCATTCAGACAATGATGGCACATCACTTGTTGCACGAGGTTCCTCAAGGACTCGTTATAATCAGTAATCATGGAGAGATTTATCTTTGAGAAAGATTGTGCTTATATTCAACATAGAGTGGGCCGCCGCCTTCGGTCACAGACGCCGTCGTCCTGGTGTAAAATTCTTCACCCTGCGTGCTTTCCACTTGCTGAGGCTCTACTAGCGCGTCTCCGGCTCGACCCAGCAGCCAAAATGTCTCCATCACTCCTTTCCCCTGAAATGAACAGAAACAAAGTGCAAACGATATGCCTTCAGTGCCTAGAAGTACAGCACTAGCGTCCAGAGATTATTGAGTGACCAAGTGTTCAGCTGCGTTTAGCCGTATAGCGGCTCACACTATTTTATAGAGCCTGCGATACGAAGAAGCTTGCATTTCAACGTGACCCAAGGACTTACTTTTATGATCACTTCACCCCTACGATCGGTTACGTACTGCGATGGGAACGTCGATGTGAGAAGGGCGTGAGCCGATGGCGAAAGGTGAATGTGAGCTGCTAAACAGTGCGAGCTAAAAGCTTCCCTTCACATGTAGGAGGCTAATTTTCCCGACCTTTTCCGTTGCTTTCCATTCTAGACGCCGTGTTCACTGTGTCACCGAAGAGACAGTACCTGGGCATGCTAAGGCCGACCACTCCCGCTACACACGCACCTGAGCAACGTCTGCATCAGAAACGAAGTCAAGAAGACTTCAAAATGTCCTTACCGCTGTTCACGCCGATGCGAAGCTCCACGCGCTCTCTGGGAAGGGAGCGAATCCTGAACTTGTTGACGTAGGCCATGAATGCAAGAGACATGTCGACGATCTGCTTGATATGTGCGTCTCCGTTGCGCACCGGAAGGCCGGAAACGCACAGATATCCATCACCTATGGATTCCACCTAAATTGAAGCTCTTGGACATATACTGAGAGACGGCTATGTACAAAGACAATAGAGGCCGCTCATTCACTTAAGATGAGTGGTTCAAGCCGGAGCTTAGCCTAAGGTCTGGTGGGAATGGCGAGTTAGGCAGAACTTCGACTCCTAGTTCGTTTAATTTTCGCATGGTGATTTGAGAAACGTGTGGGCGGACGTTGTCGCAGAAGAATGGGACCTCTTTTGTTGATCAATGACGGCTGCAAGTCACGCAATTTTCGGTACATCTCGTCAGTTTAGTCACCGCAGTCTTCTGCTGTGGTTCGGCCTAGACCTTCAGCAATTTCACTAGCTGTTTGCTATGGATTATCTTCCACGGGGCGCGTGTAGCGCAGTCGGAGGAGGCGTCGACTGTCGCGTGCACCCGATACCAGGTTCCTGGTTCTGATTTCCCGCCCAGGCCAACCAAGCCTTCCATCCCTTCTGGGTCGGTGAATTGGTACCAGACGTGTCTGGGAAGGATAAAGCGCTGACTTATTCATCGGCTGGCCACCGCAAGTCATTGTATGGCCAAATACGCATTCATATCGTCTCCACGACATCCTGTAGAAGTAGAGTGCGCTGGCGCATCCCAAAAGGGATTGAGTAACGCCGTCCTTTATCCTTTATCCTTTATCTTCCACGAAGGTCTTCAGATGGACGTACTGAGGCCGGATTCGTCAACGACTGACAGTAATTTAACAGAGAAAATTACCCGAAATCCCTGATAGCGCGACTTATCGAGCGTTATGGTGAGCGATAAGCCGCGTTATCTGGGTTTTCCGCTGTGAATTCTCTGTTAAAGTTATGTAAGTCGTAGATGAATCCGACTCCTGGATTGCTGTGGGTTTATCGCCGCGGGGGTGCATCCTCAAGATTGAAATCTCCAGAACAAAATTTCTCAACCCACCGTTGTCCCCCGACCCAGTCCTCTCTCCAGTATTATATATATTCTAATATTATTATTTATTATAATACTATTCCGTCCCCATACATGGTTGATTTTCAGGCTGTTTCGATGGCGAATTAGCCCAGTTTGAAATTGAAATAAAATATCGCTTGGAGTTGCTCTTTCGACATACTTCAATAAGTCTTCAAAGAAACACAATCATTAAGCATAGGCAAAGCACAGATTATTCAGGGAAGAATTCCTTATTGGACGTTATATAAAAATGCGAAATAAGTTGAGTATTGATTCAGTAATAAAAGAACGAAAAGCGGTTGCACAAAAACCGTCAGAACTCTCGGCCAACCTAATATTATAGTTCAACGGTGAATTAAAAGCCATCGCACTGCGTAGACCCGCTCAACACTGTCGCCGACGTCGTCGACAACAGCGTCGTCGTAGTGTGTGGTCATGGTGACTTTGCTCCAGAACGTGGGAAGCAGAACCTTGGAGAGCACGCTGGGTGTCTAATGTGAAGTGTAGGCGATTTAAGTGCTGTCAGGGAAAAGGGGGAAGTCGAAAGAGCAACATCTGACGAATAGCGAATGATGTGCGGCCACGGTTAACCACCACAGCCTTCGTCGACCATGCTATTTGAGTGTGGTCTAGGGTTTTACCCTTGGAGTTATACATGGTATACATCTGTTGTCCACTTCCAATTTCAGGATGTGCCCTCAAAATTTGCTTTTTATCTAGGTAGACGTCTTCCGCCACTGCCGTACTTACCCAGTAGCTCCTTATAATCTATGTACAGAGTGATTTGTCAAAAGCGCAGTATTTTTGTTACAGGGCAGGTCGGTTTCAGAACGTCGGAGACGTCGTCGGACACTTTATCTCGTCTACCTGACCGATCCACTCGGTGCGACGGTGGATGTCGAAGCAGAGTATCCACTTGTTAATAGCAGTAGTTCGGCTGGCCAGCGCTATGTGTGCCTAAGTATGATATGGGAAGGTGTTACATCAGCCTCGCCATCTGCGTTGCGCTGGGTCAGTGCGTGGAGTGTAATCGGCCGAGTTTTTGAACCTTGTCTGCCGACTGTTTCTCGCCACGTAGAGAACTGGTACTTCGGAGAGAAAATGGCATGCATGCGATAGGGGGTGGACAGGTATCACAGGAGCAGTTCTAAAGTTTTCCTGTCCTATCGTGTGCTAAACTATTCTATGCAGCAAAACCAGTTCTTTACTACAGTGGAAGAAAGGACTAAAGAAGAAAGAGGACCGTCGGGTGTTCCATTTTCGGCGCTTGGAGGCGAAGCCCCCAACAAGACGTTTGGCAACCGATAGGCCATTGAACATATTCTTCGGTGAGCATGATCTTCTGAGCTTTACCAAAGTCGAATAAGGTAAGCAAGAACCCCTGCATGTACCTTATATACGTCATGATCTTCAATAATTGAGTCGAAGTTGCTATAGAGTTCGTTGAGTAGACTAACAACCTGTAAGGAGAATTCCGTTAAAGGTAAGGAACTGCAGTAAGTGAAGCGCTTGACCGCCACCTGGAAGGGTGTGCATTTGGCAGCCAGCTGAGTGAACTTGACGACATCGGAGAAGAACACTGTCACGCTGTCGAAGCTTTCTGGCTCAATGGCCTGACCGAGCTTTAGACGCTCCGCAACCTGCCTGAAATTCACAGGAGCTCGAACGTGTTATTTGGCCTATGACGCAAGGGGAAATCTGCGCCGCCCTTATATTTTGAAGTCAAGAGCAATATTTGCACAGAAAAGTTGGGTCACGGTAGAGTCGAAAAGAACTTCGACTTCATAAAAGCGATGGTTTGTTGTCGCTGGTTAACGTCTGCGCCACAAAGCCAGCTTGGTCAAGTATAACCCCGAAGTAGCTAAATTAGCTCTGATCGGTGAGATGCATTGTCTCCAAGACAGGGTTCGGGTAGGGTCAAGCATGGGATTCGATTTTTGTCGAAAATTTACGACCCCCCCCCCTCCCTCCCATAGCGAATCTGGTACGAACGTCTTGTGTAGATTACCGTTTAATTTCTTGTCTAAATTGATTTTTAAAAAAATATTATGCGATTTTTGTACCCTATAATAGGTTCTTCTTTCCAGGTGCAGCATCGACAGCGTCAGATTGGTTCAAGGAAGACATCTTATTGAGTAATTTTTTGATGGAATGATTTGCTAGAAAAGCGCTGATCAACGTTTTGAGAATGTCTTCTTTTCATAATAATATTTTGAATGCTTAGGGTTGAAAATTAAGAACTTTTACGAGCAGTTGTTGAATTATTCACAACGAGTTCAACTTTTCAGGTTTTCCAGGATTTCATGAACAGGGCACATTTTTCTACCTGAAGGAGCAACATCTCAATTCGAAAGTGTACTCTAAAATGTCGAGTGTTAATTGCTAAGGCTGAGTTTGCTCTCCTTTCCGAAATTTTTGAGACAGCCTTCGAATCGATAAAGGAGACGCAGAAGGGTGGAATTGTCTCGGCAAAAATTTTCTACCCTCTGAAGCAAGAACATCAGAGAGTGAAAATTGTGCCATCTTAAAGTTTAAGATGTGATTAATCACCATCGCCACCTATATATAAAAGGGCTTGTTCATGGAGTGATCTAACCTAAGAGAGGTACGCCGCATCATCCACAGCGAGAGCGGTCGAGTGATCTAACCGAAGTGAAGTATGCCGCATCATCCACAACGAGGGCGGTGGAATGATCTAACGGAAGAGAGGTACGTCGCATCCCCACAGCGAGAGTGGTCGAATGATCTAACCTATGTGAGATATCACCACCTATCACCACCACCTATATATAAAAGAGTTTGTCCGTGGAGTGATCTAACCCAGGTGAGGTACGCCGCATTATCCACAGCGAGGGCGGTCGATGATCAAACCTGAATGAGGTACGCCTCATCATCTACAGCGCGGGCAAAATTTTCTATTGAACGTGGGATGTTGTTGCCGCAGGGGAAACGCAGCCCTATACTGCTTAACACAACAGCACCTACGCGCGTTTCTGAGGGCCATTAGCATGTGAAGACTGCTAAAGGGGTAAGGGTAGAAGGGGACTTTGAGGGTGGAGAACCGACGGCGATCAGGAGGCAGCGACCAGGAGGAGCATCGTGATGGCCGATGGGAAGAGCAATGAAGCAGGCCAGGAGGACCAAGAAGAGTTTAACCAATATGTAGGGATCATTAGGGAGTTACCAATCAGGGGAAGGAGGACGTTAAGGAGGATCAGCAAGGAGATCCATTACCATTAAGAGAGACCGGATTTAGAGGATGTTACACCGATGTCACATAATGGGCATTCACTCGCCGTCGTCCTAAAGGAGTATCCCGAGGGGGAGGAGGGGAGGAATTTACCTGGAAGAAGGAACCTGGAGGCGGGACCAGGACGGGGAAATCAACAAGAAGGGAGCCGTAAGGGAATTCATACGGAGAACAAGGACTCTGCCATATGCATAGCCTCTTCATGCTCGACTCAGCGGCGACTGTGCGCGCTTCTGAGCTTCTTGATCCAGAGAGCGGGTCCCCTACGTTGCGCTTCAAGCATCCTAATTCTGAATACGTGTCACCGACCGTGCCGTGAGCATGGAAGGACCACTAGGGGGGGGGGGGTGGTGGAGAAGGGCGGTAAGAGGACCTCTATGGTGGACCAGGAGAGCGACCAGGAAGGAAAAGAATAATCTGGAGGAGGTGCCAGGACGGGGAAACCAGCAAGAAGAGACCAGTAGGTGTCAATAGTGGAAACAAAGAAGGGGGCCGGTAGTTGGGACCAGGAAGGTGGCGGACTAAAGAGGCGGAGGGAACACCATTAAAGGCGGACCAGCAATTAGATCCAGTAAGAAGAGCCGAGAGAGGGGACCCTGGCTTCGGAAGACATGCCAACGACATCTTGAAACGCTTGCTGTTGAGCATGAGAACGATTGCGGAGAAACAACCTGAGGGACAGAAGTACTGCGCAGCACAAGCCAATGATATTACTGGCCGGTCTTAAAAGAATGTCTATGATGAAGGTACCGAAGTGGTGAAGAGCTTGATGCCGATAACGTACGCACCAAGTTCCTAGATGTTGGCGAGATTTATGTTTTACAAAAACTACCTTCCATATGTCAGTGATGCTACAAAGTCGCGCGAAGCGCGCAAGTGCGAGGCACGCCGTTAGGCGTGTCGGAGCACTTGTATACGATAAAAACTAAGCTTCTTCGCAGCGATCTCCGATATGATTAGGGAGGGTCGAATTTCAAATTCTCATGTTTCATGAAAAATGAATTTTTTACCTGAAGGAGACAATCTACACAGGTAAAATTCTGCCACAAAAATAATAACTCTTGACCCATGCACACTATAAAAATCATGGTTTTCTGAGACGAATAGATTGGATATCCATCATTGGTCGATAATGGCACCGACGTCATTAGAGCTACAAAATTGGACGTTCACAAAAATTATCATAAATCGGTAAGTTTTTGGAAATTTGAAAAGAATTTTTTTTGAAAACTAGAAGAAAAGAGCTTCTATCAAGTATAAAAATGGGTTTTCAAAAATACGGGGCGGAAGCCTTCGATTTTTGAGCGAAATGAATTGAAGCGATTTTGTATAACCATATAGAAATTAGTTTTCTTTAGGGAGGTCTTCATACGGGGAAAGGGGTTCGATTTCTGGTTCATTGTTGCAGAAATACGTGCCAAAAAATAGAATCCCACGCCTCGTATGAGGACCCCTTTTTCGAAAACTGGTTTCTATATGTTTAGAAATCATTTTTCTGTTTTTCAAAAAGTTGTTGTGATTTTTGAATTTCAAAAAATGAGCCGAGTTATGATCAATCTTGTGAAGAACTGCTCGTAAACTCTGCACTGACGACATTGGAGTGATTTCACAAAAATGACCATAACTCGGTTATATTTGAAATTCAAAAATCCCAATGACTCTATTTCTATATGGTTCCAAACCGCTTTTTTCCTAGTTTCTAAAAAGTTTTTGGCTTTTCCAAATTTCGAAAAACTTACCGAGATACAAATATTTATACAAAATCACTTCAAATTTTTCGCTCAAAAATCGAAGACCTCCGCCCCATATGAGACCTTTTTATTGATAAACAATTTTTATAACACAATAACTATTTTGAGAAAAAAGCTGTTGAGTCTAGTAGTGCATTGGTAGATTCTACAGCTCATTAATAGTAAAATTCGGGAAAAGAGCTTAGTCAATTCTATTGTTGAAGGAGGTATCGTAGCAACTTCCGCTATGGAGAAAGCTGACGTTTTAGCAAACCAATTTGAGAAAATCTTCCAAACGAATGGGAGCGGAATTGAGGAGCATTTTGATGCACATCCTCTCGAGTCGACGAAAGATATCCTGTGATTTCTTGCGAGTCAACTCTATGAGCAGATTAATACGAAGCCTAACTCTTCGTCGGTGACCCCGGATTTGGTAAATTTATATTTCATTAAGAAGGCGGCTGCTCATATGTGGTCCTACTTCCGACATCTTTAATCAATCAATAATGCTTAGTGAGATTCCTCAACGTTAGAAGCACTGCTTCATCACTCCAGTTCTCGAAAAAGAGCCAGGCACCAATCCAGAGAACTAGAGATCGGTGAGCATAACATCTGCACTCTGTAGACTATTTAGAGAAGTTGCTTGAGGAACACATGCTTATCCCCATTTATGCCAACGGCATTATCTCCTCGATTCAGTATGGCTTTTCTTTTGGCAGGTCTGTTCAAACCAATCTCTTAGAAAGCCTACATGACTGGACTGGTACTGTGGATCGAAAACACAGATGTGATGTCGCCTACCCCGAGTTTGCTAAGGCATTTGATAGAGTGTCTCACTAAAGGCTGGTTTTCAAACTAAAGAGATATATACTGTACAGGACTCGTCTATTGATATATACTGTACAGGACTCGTCTATTGAATAGACGCTGCGAAATCCGCGATTTTGCGGTTTTTGCGTCTTTTTGAAAAAACTCGCCTAAAATCACTCGTTTGGAAAACCAAGGGCATATTTGAGCTCATGAGCTCAAGCTCCACCGTACGGTATACATATTTCATATGGAGCCTTGAAAATGTAAAAAATTGAAGACTTGCGCTCTATTGCGAAGGGTGGTCGCGGACGACTTGTCAGTCGCAAGCCGTCGAAAACCGTTGCATGCCCAATTCCTCTAATTTCAAGATGTTTTTGAGGAACTGTTGGTACCGTTCGCTCCGCCTCGTCACATACATTATAAAACTTTACCAGACTATCGCATTTTCGCATTGGGTGGCCAAAACGAATGACTGGAGCAGGCTCTTTATGATTGGAGCAGCTAATTCCCAGGACTTGCATGTTTTCGGAGTATCTCAAGCATAGCGTATGTCGCCATTGCTCTGTCATGCCAGGATTCCTCCGGAACTGCGCCGTGCACAATGTATATAGGATCGAATCTATCAATCGAGCGGGGGCGACCGCTCGCAAATTGCACCCGCGGGCGTGTTCTGAGCGCAATAACTCTGTAAAGTTTGAACCTTTCTGGCTGCAGATTGTGTGTTTTGTAGGCAGTATAAAGCTCAATAAACGCGCTGAACCACAACAACGTAGCTCCAACATAGCTTAGGGTTTTACAAAGTTGCAGTGGTGCGAAAATGGGTTAGCCTTGTCTGGCACGATTTTTTCCGAGTTCAGTCGATTACTGCGGGAAGACGAAGAGAGCTAACGGCATGCAAATGTGTGAGCGAGCTCGAGACTGAAAGCGCTTTACGGCGAAGCGCTGCTCGCAGCTCTCCAGATGCTTAAACTGCGTGAGCCCTATCTGTCATTTTAGAGCGGCGGAGGGCAGCGGTAAAGTTTCTTCCGCCCTTACTCGGCCTGTCGAGTTCTCGACACTCAATGGTACCGTTCTGTACAGCTCGAAGAGCTCTATCGAATGGTTTCAATCTCGACCAGTTTCAGAAAAATCGCTTTTTTGACAATTTCGCATCGACGACGATAGCGCTTTAGGTCGCGGCATACGGACGATGACGTCATCGAAAATCGATATCATCTAAATTGGCAAAATTTCCTCGTCCAAAATCATCTAGGGGTCATTTGGGGCGATAATTACGAACCGACGTCCGTTTTTGAAAGTTCCGCCGATTGCGGTAGGTTACCTGGGTCGTCATGTCAGGGTCATTGATCACCCTCAGTTATCGGTATGGGTGGTCTCCTGCCATAATCGGACAAATGGACTTTGGCATCGTGCTCGGCACCCTGAATAACTCCTTCCCTCAGACGAAGTTTGAGCAAAATCGGTGATCCTGACCCGACCACCCTCAGTTATCCAGGAGAAAATTCAAAACTTACCGAAATCGGGGTAATTTTTAAAAACGGACGTCGGAGTCGTAGTCAGCGCACTAAATAACCCCTTGATGATTTTGGATTAGGAACTTTGGCCAAATTCCATTCTCGTCCTTATTATCGTCTGCGCAGGCTCGGCCTAGAGCGTCCAGGTTCTCGGTGGGAAATTGTCAAAAAAGCGATTTTTCAGAAATTGGTCGAGAGTGAGACCTTTCGATCGTGCTAAACAGAATGGTGTTCTTGCGAGTGTCGAGAACTCAAACATATCCGAGTAAGGGCGGAAGGAACTTTACCCCTGTCCTCCGCCGCTCTAAAATGACAGATGGGCTAACGCAGATTAGGCACCTGAGGAGTTGCGAACAGTTGCGATCATCGTAAAGTGCTTTCAGTCTCGTGCTCGCTCACGCATTTGCATGCCAAAAAAATCGTGTCACATAAGCATATTCGCACCGCTGTAACTTTGTCCAACCATAAGCTGCGTTGCCGTGTTTCAGCGCTATTCTTGAACCTGCCTACAAAATTTAGATGCTGTAGAAAAAAGAGAAAAATTTCGAAATTAACAGAGTTACTGCGCTCAGAACACGCCCGCGGGTGCAATTTGCGACCGGTCGCGCGCGCTCGATTGATATGTTCGATCCTATAAACATTGTGCACGGCGAACTCCAAAGTCTCGCTGGGACAGAGTACCACAATTCCTGAGTAGGACGGTAGATAATTTCTGTAAAACCACCCAAACGCTCACTCTACAAACTGTCGCGCATACTCGACTGATAGGTTCGATCCTATAATCGTAAAGAGCCTGCTCCAGTCACTCGTTTTGGCCACCCACTGCGAAAATGCGATGGTATGGTAAAGTTTTATAACGTTTGTGACGAGACGAACTAAAGGTACTAACAGTTTCTCAAAAAACTTCAAATTAGAGGAGTTGCGAGCATGCAACGGTATTCGACAACTTGCGACTGGCAAGTCGTCCGCAACAAACCTTCGCAGAGGAGCGCAAGTTTTCAATCTCGGACATTTTTATGGCTCCATATGATATATGTATACCGTACGTTAGAGCTCGAGCTCCAAAACTCAAATATGCTCTTGGTTTTTCAAAGGAGTGACTCTTAGGCGAGTTTTGTCAAGGAGACGCAAAAACTGCAAAATCGCGGTTTTCGCGGCATCTGTTCAAAAGACGCGTCTGGTGCTGTAAGTTCCACCTCATTGTAGTTGAATGGATCGCTCAGTATCTTACTGGTGGGACGTTTAAGTAAGGCTGGAATTTCTTTTTCAAGCATAAGGTGGGTAGAAGGTGATGTTCCACGAGGAGGGGTCTCTCTCACATACTTTTCAACATCTACACTACAGCGCTTCCAAATATTGTGCAGCAATTCGATGTTACTATGAAAATGTATGCTGACGATGTGAAGACTTATAGAAGCATAACAAGACCCGAGGACGCTTGTTTGATGTAGAAGGCAATAGATTTGTTGGCGAGTTGGGAAGATAGATGGCAGCTTCTCTCCACAAAAAACTGTTGTCTGCACTTTGCAAATTCCGGTACATAAAGCCATCTATATACGTATAAAAAAAGCGGGTGTATGTTATCAGCTGTGAAGTCTGTTAAATACCTAGGGTCTCATTATGATAATAATTTAGATTTTCTGAAGCATATCTGAGACGTTTGGCCACGCTACGAACGTCAAACATCTTTAGGGCTTTAACGACTGAAAATAAATTCGTTCCACTTAAGGTATACAAAACCTATGTACGCCCTCTTGTTAAATCCATGTCTTCCACCTTATAAGAAAAAGGATATATGCAGAATGGAGAAGGTACAAAATAACCTTACTCGCAAACTTCTCCTTCGAACAAATAGCTTCTTATACTTGCGAGTACCAAAAGCTTCAATTAAGAACAAATGCCTTGGTATACCGACCGTGGAATCTCGTCGCAAAGTGTTCGATGTGTGTCTTGAACATAAACTGCTGCATTTTACACCTGCTTCTGGGCCTTGTAAATTCTTTAAAAAGAAGAAATCTCCAGCGGGAGGTGGATTTGAAGAGTTATCTCTTTCTCGCCCCCAGACCCCGACTGCGAGCCACGTCGAACACATATAGAGCTGGCAGCTTGTACTTTAGATTGCTAAACACATTCAGTCCTCCTTAAATCCGGGACAAATAAAAAGCCGTGTAGGTATTATCTTGTTGAGAAACGAGATTTCTTAAACAGTATATGACTTTACATGCTGGCGCTGTTGTTGACTGGTTCTTGTTCTTGATTTTGTTTGTTTTCATTTTCTAGTTTTTACACGCAGTTGCCGCTGTGCATTGATTGCTTTCCAACGATTGCTTTATGCAAGCGTAACAAACATAAACATAAACATGTTGTAACAGTGACAGCCGCTGCTTCATTCCAATGGCTGAAGGATATACATAAAAGGAACTCCACGCATGCTCTTGTGTTGGCTCCGGCACCTCTCCACCCATGAGGACATCTCTGTCCTCTGTTCCCAGATCGCCTTTCAGTCAGTCCAGTAATGAAAAATTCCAACGTTCATGATCATGTTCTGTTATGTGAGGGCCCCAAAAAGCTGGTGTGATCTACAATATGAGAAGACGTGAAAAAAACGCGCCTATAATAAACCTGAGGGCAGGTTTATTACAGCCGCGTAGAGCGCTGTCGAAGGAGGTGTCTGCTCCCGCCCCTACCAGGGTCTTGGTTCGAATATCCCGCCCAGGCCAAGCAAGCCTTCTATCCCTGCGGGGTCTATGAACTATACCAGACCTATCCGATAAGGGAAAAACATTGACTTGTTCGTCAGCTGTCACTAGAAACATAAAATAGGCTCTATGCGGATGTATGTATCGAAATTGCCTCCACCACATCCCCTAGAAGTAGAATGCATGGTCCATCTCAAAAGGGAATTCTTCAATATCGCCATCAATATCCTTTATACTCTGACTTGTTATTCATAAATAAATTGTTCAGAAATTGAGTTACCTCGCATGTGAACTAACATTCTCTTCAACACAATTCCAGAAGCGGTCAAATGCAAGATATTATACATCGTAGCTTATTGTCCTTGTTGTATAGACTAAATAAATACATTCGAATTGCCCCACCGCAACCCGTGGAAGTGGAATGATTGGCGCATCCTTGAAGGGACTCAGTGCTGACATTTTCATCACTTTAGCAATGATGGTGCTCAGCGTGGGAAAATCAGATTGTTCAGCAACAAACAAAAGAGCGTATCATGCTGTGGAGGATCTCAAAGAGCCACTACTACATTGTTATCTCCTCTTAAACCATATTTTCTTCGTCGTGATTAAGCTAAAGCAGCGTTTTACTTCAGTTGTGGAAGTGTAAAATATACCTCGGTAACATTCGTCCTAGTAGAAGGTCGGCCTTCTTCTTTTCTTCAGCTAGCTCTTTAGTCCTCTCGTCTACCTATGCAAAGCAAGCGGTAAAAGGTCGGTTTTCGCCAGTGGAACCGCAGAAGCCACCCACTTACCTCGAGCTCAAGCGTTGTTGTGTACTCTTCGAGCATGGAGAATACGTGGTCCATTAAATTCGTCTTCTTCCACTTTTTCACCAACTCTCGCATTTGTGCACTTATGAATTCAGAACTTGGCCTTTCAACTGGGTTATGACTCCAGCAGTCCTTTACGAGATTCAGCTTAAATGTCAAAAATAAAATAAAGTTATTTTCTTTTTGGGCTGCAGACGCCTATAAAGATAACTGAAGCCAAAAAATGAATTATAAGAACGTGTTGGTGCTTGCGAGATGAAGCAATTGGAGGAGTTTAGAAGAACGCCTTAAAAGCCATACATTGAAGGAGCGCGGTCAAAGCTCGTACGGTTTGATGAGGGCCTCTTTCTTTGCAAGTTGGTGCAATCGTATTCGAACGCTTCCGAGACGCGACTGTAGGCGTGGAACGTTTTAAGAACCAACTGATGAAAGCTGTTGTCGCTGCTGAACAGCGTATGTATCATTTCTTCTCTGCATATGCTTCGCAGTCAGTCTGCTCTGACAAGGGAAGGATCTTAAAGGGTATTTATTTATTTATTTATTTCATACACTCAACAAAGATGTGCTCAACAAGAAACATAGGAAGAAGCAGTAAGTATACTGAAAAAGCAACAATAAATAGCGTAAGTTGTTCCTAAGTCATTGGGCGCAGGTTTTTTTTGAATAATAGTGTGCCTAGGAAATTTAAGGAGGGTCTTCAGTATTGTTACCTACCCAGCCTGCAATCCTAACCTGCAAATACCCCATCAGTTGGCTATAATGCCGCATTTCTTGATCAATGGAACCTGTCGGAGCTTCGGAATACGGGTATACCAACCTCCCACGTGGAACCGGCAGGTTGGGTAAAGCAGGCTAGCGGGATGCAGGCTGCGGTGATAGTAACCCCTTCAAACAGTCAGGGTTGGATAGAGTTACCTAGCCTGCGCCACCACTTACTGTAAGGAAACTCAATGCATGGAAAAGACTGACTGACATCATCAAGGAGTAAAACGATTAAAACTGATATCGTCAACGAATAAAACGTTGAAAACTAATTCCAAAACGCGATATTATAAAGAAAACAAAAAACAAAACAAAAAATAATACAGAGAAATCTAAGAAAGAAAAGCATTGAACAGCTTAAGAATAAAAAGGAGGACAAGGGTTCGGAACACCATAATCGGCAAGAAATCAGGATTGGTTGAGGCCAAAGACGATGGTATGTCTGAACATAGAGAGTGAGTCATATAGGAAGAATCCCCACGCTCAATTAGAATAGGGATGTGCTTCTTTTTTGTATAGTCGTTAAACCAAAGGAGTAGGAGGCCTGAAGTTACAGTGGAATCAGCGCCCCACCAGTTTGGGGGTCTTGCACGCCCGCGATGCCTCTGCAGGCAAGCGGCTGGGACCGCAGTGGATATGACGTTGTTTCGTGCCAGGGAGGTCGGGGGTTCGATTCTTCTGCGCTACTGCGTTTTACATTTCAACTGATTGATTGAGATTGGAGGGATTCTGACGTCTATGCCATTCTCAGACATTTTCTGCGCATTTTCCAGCTGCATGCGTGGTATTCAACATGATTATGTATAAATGTACAACACTAGTGATACACAGGTACGAAGTGCATGAAGCAGCGCTGGTCACAATAGAAGCAGCGTACCCAAGCTACAAGCGCCTCACAGTTGGTTTCCATGCGCCCAAGACCAATTAGCTCGGGCAAAACCATCCTGCTCGGATTTTCAAAAGAGCCTAGGATATTACGTCAGAGGTGGTTAAAATGTGAAACAAAGTCTATGAATTCTGCAAACTGACCTAAACGGCCATCGATGCACTCATTCTCTCATCCTTCCTGTCACCTGGAAATCAGAGGCTGCTGAAGGGTTTCTAAAACCTAACACAAACAATGTCGCTCAAGTGGTGATCAACCTGCTCACGATGAAGTGTGATCCACCTTAAGACAAGGAGCTTTCGAGGGAAGAGATGAAGCTGGCTGAAAGGATGGCCAGCATACTCAGAGACTTCGAAGCACGTCAACTTGAAGTTGACGAAGACGAACAGCTGGAAGTGGTGGACAGGGATGTGCGGAATTTCCGTTTCCGCGTTCCGAGTTCCGGTTTCCGGGTATTTTGGCTCTTCCGTTCCGTTCCGTGTTTCGCTTGTTTTTGGGCCGGAAGGCGGAAACGGAAATGGGCACTGTTTCACACTAGTTTTCTATTGAACACCATCAGCTTATCATTTAAAAAGGGTTCTTCTTCATATAATTGTGAGAGAAATACTGTTTGACAACTCTAATATTATTATCTTAATATCTTGAAATTGGTAAGACTACCAAAAAACACTCCGAAATGGCAACGGCTGGGTGCAGGGCAAAATTAATGTGCCACAAATGCCATGTATACACTGTATGCTAAGAAAATGACATTTGAATCATCATAAAATTCTTGATCCACTAGTTACAAATAGCTACGAAAACTTAGAAAGCATAGAGCGCAGTATCGTGAAACAAAGAGTTCAGTGATGTTTGTGGCATGCGGTTTGTGCTCCAGGATTGCATCAGTGTTCCTGACCAAAGGTGCAAATTTAAATTTTTAATTTCATTAGGTGTGTTATCCATCCATATGGTGTTGTGCGATTCATTTTTTAATGAAGCACCACGAATACCTACCATGAGCTGTTATTTTGAAAGACTATGGTGACTTATTGAATTCTGACACAAAACAATTGCTTCGAGAACCACCTCGGAACTGTCCAGCTGTGTCACCTTGGGCGTAGGGTAGGGCTAGGCTGGCACAGAATGAATATTCTTGTGCAAGTGTGGACCACCATGACTAGTCAGTCATCCAGTTATCGTCTTAGATACCAGAATGAATTCTGAGTGCTGGTGTTGGTGATCACAATGTAACCGCTAATCTTTCTAAAAATGTTGAGAGGAATCTCTATCCTGGTCGGAAAATGATCTAGGCGGCTACTTCAGTTTTAGACCTTACCCGAGTCGGTTTTTTAACGGGTCTCGGTTTTTTAACGGTAACCTCAACTGGTTAAGTCGGTTAAGTCTACCATTTAAAAAATATCAGCATCAAAAAAGTCAGCGAAAAACCCGTCGCAGAAACTAGATATGGAAAGACTGCATGCTAAAATAGAAATAGTGAGATAAGACCCTGAATTTGTTTTCGTTTATTGCTCTAACCATAGCTAAGAGGTTATCATAACAATATTATGAATTCACGTTTTATGTTATGATGAGGGCGAGCATCAAACTGTGGAGGATTCTGCTGCTCGCAAAGTTCAGAGCAAGAAAAAATGCAAAAGAAGCCGCTTCTGACGCCGTTTCGGATGCACTTTTGAAGAAATGGTGAACGTGTGTCATTTCCGTTTCCGCGTTTCGTTTTCCGGTTTCCGGCCATTTTGAGCGTTTCTGTTCCGTCTTTCGTCTTCCGCTTTTTCCAGAAAATTTTCCGCACATCCCTGGTGGTGGACGAACAAGAAGGGGATCAGCAAGATAAACTGATAGACGTGGAAAGAATAGCAAGCAATGGACATACATATGATAAGGTTTTCGGGTGGAACTCTTCTTTCGGAGGAAAGGGTACATCTTCAGTTGGATTTCGTCTATGGAGCTGATATCGTTGGTCCATGTATGAAGGCAAACTGTGATGAGCCTGTAACTTTTATATGCTCTGTTCGTATTGTGACCAGTGCTTCTGTTTCATGCACTTTGCGCGTGTGTATCACTGATGTTGATCTTTTATACATTATTATGTTGAATAGCTTCTCCATTATCTTTTGGTTAAATAACCGGTCAGTAAGGAACAAGTCGCAAAAAAGCTACTCTTCACAACCTGTAGCTGGGAAAACGCAGCAGCTCAGAAGAATCGAACCCCCGACCTCCTTGGCACGTCATATCCACTGCGGTCTGAGCCGCTTGTCTGCAGAGGCATCGCGGGCGTACAAGACCACCGCACTATGAGGCGCCGATCCCATTGTAACCTCGAGGACCCTCTAGGTTTAACGATTTAGCATTAAAAAAACATATTTTATACTAGCTGAGGGCGGAGATTCTTTCTGTATGACTCGCTTTTCCCGCTCATACATACGCTTCAGCCGCTTTCCTTGTGAGAGAGCCAATCATGCGCTTTAGGCCCTGCTTGTTTAGAACAGCATCGTCAGAGGACGCTGCCGTTGTTGCAAGTGACCTAAACGGCCATCTTGGGACTGCGAAATGTGGTTGCAGGCGGTTTTAGATACGGACAGTGAACGCTGGTGGTGAACGAATTCTTGAGTATGCGGACCCGCATAACCTTATTATTGCGAGCACCGTATTTCGAAACGTGTCTTTCTCCCATCTCGTGCCTTTCTGTAGCGGGAATACCAAAAGACAGATCGGCTTCTTCCTTGTTTAGCATCATGATCGAAAGCTGGTCACAAATGCGCAGGTTGTGCGGTACGAAACGGTCACCATGCAGCACCGACCGCTTAGCTGTACTTTTAAGCTCGCCCCTCCGAGGCAGAGACAGATCGAGCGAAAACGCTGCTTGCGGTACGTTTTACAACAGCATGATGTTTCCGAACAGTTTATTGAGCAGTTGCACATACTTTATTCTTGCCCAAGAGCAGAGTGCCGTAGAGTGCCAGCGCAAGTAGGCGCATCGGCGGAGTTTCCTATTTCCGTCGGTGTCCGTAGGGCTCTGTGCTTTGCCCGATCCTTTCATTGTCGTAAGCGATGCCATTTCGAGATACCTTAGGAAGCCGGCTCCTTGGACACTGTTGCATGTAGATGAAGTAATGCTCGCCAGCAAAGACAAAACCGAAATCAAGCGACAAGCGCAAGCGTGGCATGACTGCTCATTGATGTTATGGCTCAAGCCAAACGTCGAAAAATCCATGTACGACAGACGCATATGGTGCTGGATCCATTGAGATTAATGGCACCGCACTCATACGAAAGAAAAGCGTCAAGTACCTTGGTTCTGTAATTGCGCCCACGATAGTTCGACGTTCGAAGTTAGCTCACGAGTGGGCGCAGCGTGGTCCAAATGGCGCTCTATGTCGCGCATGTTATGAGACATTGAGATATCAGAACGCCTTGAGTCGAAGATTTGCAGAACCGTCGTCGAGCCAGTAGCGATGAACGGAGCCGAGTGTTGGCCTGCAGTCTTCGTAGTCGTTTCCACTACGCTGAGACTCGCCTCAGCGTAGTGGAAACGAAAGTACTGCACTAACGGCTGGTGTTACGCGTCTGGACGATGCAATACATCAGAGATTCGATGTAGCTCCTTTTGTTGGCATGTTACGTGAAGTTGGCTTTCAGTGGTAGGACACGTCCTTCGCGCTTATGATAATACTGTTCGGAAGATTGGCCATTCGCCCGGAAAGGGGTCTAAAGCCGGCCGATGCAGCGTTGGCTTGATACCTTGCATGTTGACCTGAAGGGGTGCGGGTATTGACCCCGATCAAGCATTTGATCGTGCGAAGTGGCGTCAACATACAGAAGAGCAGACCTCGCCACTAAGCGGGACAAACGCTGAAGAAGAAGAAGAAGAAGAAGAAGAAGAGCGCGGTCAAAGCTCGTACTGTTTGATAAGTCTCTCTTCCTTTATAGGAACTGTAATGGCGGACCGAAAAATTCCGCCGTTTTTAACACGACCATAACTTCGTGAAATATTGACCGTCAAATTGGGATAAGAACTCTTAAACTAAGCATATCTCTTTCAAAAAACACCGCAGCGAAAATCCCTAGTTGTAAATTGGGTAACTAGAGATAATGAACTGTCAGAATACATTTTTACAACTCCTTGCACACGGAGCGATTTCCCTTCTTAAAAACTCCCAAGAAATCTGAAAAAAAATGACGCTGTAAAAGCGATGTACTGTAGATTAAGCAAAACGAAATTTAGCTTTAAAATCCACACTTTTACAGTTTTTTATGTCGATGAAAACATATCGAGTTGTTATATGGAGTTGGTGAAGGATGCCTAAAAACCCTTTGTTTATCGGAGCAGGATATATTTTTAGCACATTTCATAATTTATCCTTAGATCCTTATTTGCACATTCTGCTCTAATATTACTAATATGCGTGCGTAATTGTTCTGTGAACTACGCGAGCCGTAGGCCATCCAATTCGGGAAATGATCATTTGAGAGTCACCCTTTGAGAGAGTATTTTAATACTCGTGATGTTTCGGGACAGTTCTCCTAAAAAACGTTCGCAAATCACTTTCTGTTGTTGGCCAAAATTCGTTTTTTACGACGGTTCGCTAATCTTTTGGAAAATGATTTTTGACTATTTTTTTACCAAGGAGATTAACCAGATATTCCCGCTTTCACTCTGATTTTTCGAGTGTCAGACTGTAGACTAAATGAGCCTGTTTTTTATTTCTTATGCAAGGACGTCACAGACCTTTTGATACCCCAAACCCAGGGCTGAAATACGGATATATCGTTTGGACTTTACTTACCTTGTGAACGTACCTCTGCTCTGAGTAAGGTATCACATCATTTTAAGAATTTCTACTTCTAGTTAAAAACATCTCATGTCAGTACTCCACTGCTGGGTTTCTAGACAATTCATTCATAACGTACCTGCTAAATTTCAGCTGATTCTGCAGTAGTGTTTTTATGTAATATCCAAGGTATAGAGCTCGGTGGTGCGAAAGGCGAACGGTTGGACTGTCATGAAACGTGACCAAACTCGCTCATTGTTGGAAGACGTCTTCACATATTTCAAAACTGTTTGAACCGACGTTTTCTCAATGTAATTGAGCCAAATAATGAAGCGTAAACCTTAAAAGACGGCGAAAACACTCAAACTAAAATGGGAACTTTCGGTTTTACGACCCACTATTTAGAGGAGCAAGCGCTGCAGGCACATCATATCTGAAGGACGACTCACAATACTTGGGTTGACATCAACGTCGTTAGCTGCCAAATCCGGACGCATGGGAGGATTGCCGCCCTTCTTTATACGATATATGAGCTCTGAGAATGACTTCGATATGCATTACTATAATGTCATTTGAGGTGATCCTCATTCTCACCGTCGACGTTTTCCTTCCTCTCATTAATATTCCATGCAGTTTTCCTTGTGATCACCTCGGAGCAGACAATGGCGAACGAGAAGACGTCGCCAGGCTTCGATTCCCCAACGGGATCTTCGCGCAAGTGTTCAGGTGCCACCCATAGTGAAGCTGTAATGTAGCGTAAACTGTTAAATAGTGGACGAGTTCTGAGATGATTATCACAAGGTCATGCTCAAATTTCCTTTCCGGTAAACGTTGTCCACTACCCACTACCTGAACGAAGAAACTTCCTCGGCAAATCTCGTAAGTTGGCTTACAAGAAGAGCCTTAAAACTTTCGATGAGCTTTTGCGATGCAATTTGTACAAGATATAGAGTCCAGTGTGGGAAGTTCAAAACCATAGTTTTTTGGAATCCTCTTCGAAAAAAGGAGTGTGAATACGTGAGTGCAACGTTCATCACGCTCTACTGCCACTGCATGCACAAAGTTTGGGCAAAATTGGTGCATCTGACCTCACCAGCCTCACTCGAGCCTGGGCCTAGAGCAGGCTTTGCACCTCAGTCATCTTTGTCAAACAAGGGCGGACATTGAGGTGCGGAGCCGTTTGAGAAGGAAACCAGTTGAATAAGTTAAGCGGTGTAGGGCTGCACAGAGAGTAAAATATCAGTGCTATTACGTCCTTTTTTGAACGAGTGGTAGAGAGAAGCGTAGATGTTCAGATGGTGAAGTTATATGTTTCCTTTGCATTCTTCCATCATTGTTGAAGAAGAGGTTTGTAGATCAAAGGCTAATCTTACCAGCTGGACTCCATTCATATAAAGAATATAATAGAACAAGTGCTCCGACACGCTTAACGGCGTGTCTCGCACTTGCGCGCTTCGCGCGACTTTGTAGCATCTCTGACCTGTGGAAAGTAGTTATTGTAAAACATAAAATTCGCTAGCATCTAGGACTTGGTGCGTACTTTATCTCCATCAAGCCCTTCACAACTTCGGTACATTCACCATAGACGGTCTTTCCTGACCGGCCAGTAATGTCATTGGTTTGTGCTGCGCAGTACTTCTAGCCCAGGTTGCTCCCCCGCAATCGTTCTCATGCTCAACAGCTAGCGTTTCAAGTTGTCGTTGACATGTCTTCCGAAGCCAGGTCCCCCCTCCAGTCCCTTCTTCAAGGTATATTCCTCCTCACCCCCTCGGGATCATCTCTACTACTCTACCCCAATTAAGTAGGCCTCCCACGCTTACGACACGACGACGGCGAGCGAACGCCTATTGTGTGACATCGGTGTCACATCCTCTAAATCCGGTCTCTCTTAATGGCAATGGATCTCCTTGCTGATCTTCCTCACTGTCCCCCTCCCTTGATTGGTAACTCCCTAATGATCCCTACATATTGGTTAAACTCTTCTTGGTCCTCCTGGCCTGCTTCATTGCTCTCCCCATCGACCATCACGATGCTCCTCCTGGTCGCTGGCTCCTTATCGCCGTCGGTTCTCCACCCTCAAAGTCCCCCTTCTACCCTTACCCCTTTAGCGGTCTTCACATGCTAATGGCACGAAGTCGGCTTCTGAATCCGGACGCTCAACAACGCGCGTAGGTGCTGTTGTGTTAAGCAGTAAAGGGCTGCGTTTTCCCTGCTGCAGCAACATCCCACGTTCAGCAGCAAATTTTGCCCGCGCTGTAGATGATGAGGAGCACCCTATTCAGGCTACATCACTCGACCGCTTTCGCTGTGGATGATGCGGCGTAGCTCACTTAGGTTAGATCACTCCACGGACAAACTCTTTTATATATAGGTGGTGATGGTGATAGGTGGTGGTAGCTCACAGAAGTTAGATCATTCGACCGCCGTCGCTGTGGATGATGTGGCGTACCTCACTTCGGTTAGTCCACTCGACCGCTCTCGCTGTGGATGATGCGGCGTACCTCACTTAGGTTAGATCACTCCACGGACAAACTCTTATACATAGGTGGTGATGGTGATAGGTGGTGGTATCCCACATAGGTTAGATTTTCGACCGCCCTCGCTGTGATGATGCGGCGCACCTCACTTCGGTTAGATCACTCGACCGCTTTCGCTGCGGATGATGCGGCGTAGCTCACTTAGGTTAGATCACTCCACGGACAAACTCTTTTATATATAAGTGGTGATGGTTCTGGTGGTAGGTGGTGATGGTGCTAGGTGGTGATATCTCACTTCGGTTAGATCATTCGACCGCTCTCGCTGTGGATGATGCGGCGTACCTCACGGCTAAATCCCTTTAGACACCAAGGCCACTCTGGGAAATTGCCCCTCATTCATACTCGACGTGTCTCACACGTCACTGCATGCAAGTGCCATAAAGTTATGCTGCAGTGGTGTCGTACAGTCTTTCACGCGCCTTTACACGTAAGTTCCAGCTCATTAGTGATGTTTGTCAGCTGAACAAAACCACGGGAGGCTATTTCGCGCTCGACTTCGATGGAAAAAGGTTGCACCATGGCAGATTTGGGGGTGCAAATAGGCTCGAGGGGGAGGGGGGGGGTGTGCCATATACTAGACATTGCTTTGGAAGTCGATTTCAAAATTTGAATTTGAAACTGGTTGAAAGGATTATGTGAATAATAGCATCGTTGAAAAGCGCCGCATCTCGGCATGATTCAGATGAGAGTATATTTGACAAGAAGGATTTTCTTATGATCCAAGTGATTGATTTATCTTTGAACCTTACATCGGATATCCGAATCGGATAGAGCATCAGATCAGAGCGATCAAAATCACTTATCTGAATTATCCGACAATACGATCTGGGGCCGGATTCATCAACGACTTACAGCAATTTAATAGAGAAAATTACAGGCGAATTCTCTGTGGAAGTTATGCAAGTTGATGAATCCGACTTCTGGTGAAAATCACCCGTATCTGAATCACCCGAAGATCTGGGCTTCTCCAAAATCCCATGGTTAGCACAATATTTCTAACCACTGCTTAGAAAAAAGACGGATCCGAGTTGTCCGAATCGGTGTCGCATCCAACCGTCATATCCATCCATTTTTAGTTTCGTATAACGCAAAACCTTGTGCAGGACTGTAGTACGGTCCTAGGACTGTAGTAGTATGGTGACCCCCCTCTCCGACCCTATTCGCGCTAATTTGGAAATAAACGACGGAAACAGTGAATAGGTTGAATATGACGGATCAGTTTTATACGTTAATTTTAACCTAAACTCCTCCAGAGCTTTCGCTCTAATTTCTCCTGAATTGATTCAATTCTTTCATGCACCTTTGGTCAAGTAGTTCGGGTCTTTGAACGAAATGCGCAGTCTAAGCTGCGAACGCCTGCGCATTTCTCATTCACTATATTCGTAGACACAAAGTTCACCAATATCGCGATGTCCTGTCATTTACGTGTACGTGTAAAGACGTGTGGAGGACGAGGAATACACCGGTCCAGCATAACAGACATTATGGTGTTTGCGAACAATGACGTGTACCAACGTGTAGTGGACGTGTCGAGAATTCCCCAAAATTCACTTGGTGTCTAAACGGATCAAGCCGTACCTCACTTAGGCTAGATCACTCCACGGACAAACTCTTTTATATATAGGTGGTGATTTGTTATCTACATCTGTTATCATCTTGAAACAGCTTCACTGTACGAGAACCACATGAGCCCATGAACTGTGCCAGCGAGGTCGGAATAAATAGTTATTCATGCCTCGGCTACGGTTTCTACCTGGAGAGCTGATCACGAATCTGACATCGGGTTCTGGATTTCCTGTTTTCTTATTACAAGTTAGAGAAGGTGTGAGTAAGTGAGGGTGGTGAGGTCAGAAGCACCATTTTCGCCCAAACTTTGTGCGTGGGGTTATTTGAGGTGCTGAATCGGGCATCAGTTTTTGACTTGCTTAACCCGAAATTTAAAAACTCTCACTTTTCCATCTTCTAATAGCTCGATGAACGTAGACGACATTTGTAGTCATGATTTTGTTCAAAAATGTGATAAAATGGGGTTAAGGGCTTCTCACGGAGATGAGGAGCTCACTGACGATCAAGTGGCAAAAACACCAGCATGTGGCGGGATCGAATCCACGACCACATTCCTGTGAAGCGAGACCACCATTCAATGCACTAACCGACAACAAGCGGTGGGGCAGAAGGGCGCAATGAACTTCGGGCTCACGTTTTCACACGCATTTTTTCGACCACAGACCATTCCGAAAAACTACAGTTTTGAACTCCCCACACGGGACCCAATATCCTGTAAAAATTACATCAAAAAAGCTTACCGCAAATTTCGAGGCTCTCCTTGTTAGGCCTTTAGAACGGGGGGCAGACATAACTTCAACGCCGCGCGAACCCCCTGGCACCAGCACGGTACGCTACGAGATTGGACGAGTTGTCGCGGTCCGACTGCTTCCGACAGAGCGGCTAGTAAGGCCTCTGTTATACTCCCGCGGGAGCATCCGCGGAAGGGCGGGAATCGCGCCGAGACTCCTCACCTGGCCAATCGCCACGCCTCGCCACGCCCGCCTCCGCCGTGCACCATTGGTCCGCGGACGTTCCGCGGATGCTCCCGCGGGAGTATAACAGAGGCCTAACGCTTCTGACAGGGGCTGATATTGATTAGCGAAAGAGTGTGGAAGTGTGTGCCGGCGACGTCGACCGCGCAGAAGAAGGAAAGGGACATAAGATGAGGATGAGATAACTCTAATATCTCCTGGTAGGGAAGTGGGAGTGGTTGTTAACAAAGTGCGGGTGGGATGAGACTCAATCTATTTCGTATGAGTGAAGGAAAGTGGTCAAGGATCTGGTGAGGGAGATTCAAACCAAGAACTGGTGGGAAGGGGTTACTAACTAGAAGTTTCGGCGTTAGTGCTTGTAAGTTTCTATTGGGAGGGGGGAGTGCGACGCACCAATCCGTAACTTTTCCTTAATTTTTAATTCAAACTTTGCGTTACACTTCACCCTCACTCGTCATAGTTCACGGGTAATACCATTGGCAAGAACCCCTTTGGCAAACACTAAGAACCTCCGTATTTTTCCAATCTACGAGCGGAAAAAGAGGCATTTTACTGCTTCCTTTTTCTCCCAAGCGCCTCCACCGAGAGAGTTCCCCTTTCATTCCATTTGGGCTCCCTGTGGTGGTAATAGGAGGGGTTGAACATGATAAGGGAACTAATCGTAAGGTGTTTGATGGGGCAATAAATGTCAAAAAACTAGTGGAGGGGCCTAAACACTGGCAAGATTTCGTGCTCCGCGGCTAACCATGCGTCACTAAGCGCACGTCCGCGTTTCAGTGCCGTGACATCGCATGCGGCTAGCGCGCGACGTCGCATTGGAGTTACGTCCTGGTGCCCTTTGAAATACTCCCTGTTGCGCCAGCGACAGATCGCGGCAAAAGTGTTATGCGGGTAGCAACGGATTGCGTAGCTGCCCGCCCAACATTGTCGCCGCGACCCGTTGCCGCCACGATGCGGGAGTATACCAGAGGCCCTATATTCCAAATACCTTGGCGGCAATAGACCAGAAAAAAATGGGCCTTTTTGCATGCAGCAGAGAGCACAATGTATGCGGTGTATGCGGATCTGCTCCCTTGGGCCTAACTCTGATCACTGTTCTTGGGTTTTGCTCAAATTTTGGAACGCTACCAAGACGAGAATTATCCTGCTCCTTACCTATGCATCATTTTCAATCAAACAAATGACCCACATCTCTGCGTCTGTCGGTCTACAAAACCAGGAATGCCGTAGTCGGAAACCTTCACTTGCCAACCGTCGTTAACAAGGCAGGTGTTCGAACTCAGCGTACCAATCGCCCCAACAAAAGAACGGTGTAGGTAGTTGAGCCCCTGTTAACAGAGTTCGAACGTCCATAATCTCTAGGGCTTTGGTGAGAAGAGATAGTGCGCTTACCTCGGCAATGTCTCGAATAATGCAGACCATGAAGAATGAGTCTATTGTAAAAATTCTCCTGGCGATTATACTCTAAAAGAGGAAAAACTCAAGTGGAGGTATATTTCTCCTATATTGGATACAATAAAAACGTATTGGTGGAGAGATCGTCAAATTTTTTTAGTATTCTCCTAGCCTTAAGCAACTGCTCAGCTTGCGATGGCCAGCTGATAGACAAGTCAATGCTAAGTCCTTCCAAAACGGTTCTATTAATTGACTGCGATGGCCAGCTGATAGACAAGTCAATGCTAAGTCCTTCGAAAACGGTTCTGTTAATTGCGATGGTTAGCTAGCTGATAGACAAGTCAATGCTAAGTCCTTCCAAAACGATTCTATTACCAAAAATGGGTATACCAAAAGAGAGGAAGGCCACGAAAAATTATTTAATCTGTACAGAAGTCGAACCAGCATGTCCTAACCACCTGGCTAAGGTATCTTAAAAAGCTCTGAAAATGGATCGGATTCGAGCTGCGCTTAACAAGAGCAAGGCTTTAATTATAGCGCGCCATCTAATGATCTGTCTCGTTGTAGTGTGTTATGCCCACTTTTGAATGTGGCAAAGTCGGAACTAGTGCCTCGCTGGTCAGACGATCCCTTCGTGTCAGCGAATATGTATAAGACCCTCTACAAACGAGAAAGCGCCGATTTGTCGCCTCGGGATTCACTCTAAAGTGCAAAACGTTAGGCAGATTGCTTTCCGCGATACCCGCAGAAAGCTTAAAGAAATTGTGTATCCCTTCCTCCAAGTATAAATGGTATCAAAATTGCACGTTTTTGCCCTTTGCGTCACTGTACTTTCAGCCTGGGCAACAATTTTGACCACATAATCTTACTTAATTGTTCTTCGGTCAAACCAATCGTAAGTGCGGAACACGTGCGCGTGACACAACTACACGTCACATGCCATAATATTTTTGCGCTTTCCCTTTGAAGCATGCTAAAAAGCATCCTAATTTATGAAAGGAGAGAAGTTTACATATTGCTGACACGATGCCTATAGTACCTGAAGACTTCCTCTGCTGCAGATCCTCCACACGACCAGGAACTGTCCACCGTCGATTGAGACGCCGATGAATTTATTGACATTTTCGTGCTCGAGCTTCCGCAACTAAATGTAGGCCAGAGCCAGTACCACTAGTGACTGACTGACTGACTATAATGATGTTCTACACCATCGAAGATACTGGGCGAAAGTACGCAATTCTGGACCGCATAGCGGAGGCGGAGAGTCGTTGGATACACTGCCCCCAGAAAGGGGCGGGGCGAGGGGCGCGCCGAGGACAAGATGTCCGCGCCTTCACATGGAGGCATCACATTTCTAATCACTTCCCTTGGCCCTGCAACTCTATTCCTGAACTGATTTCGTTCTTGAGACAAGAGTCAGAATCTCGTTGACCATATTTGAGGGAAAACAATTTTCAGGTGCAGCGCCAAGGCTTTCTTCAGGCCCCCCCCCCCATTGCTCAGTACGAAGGCGTCGTCCGCATTTTCCGACAAGTACAGCAACATCTTCAGAGTTGGCAACATCTGGAAAATGATTTCAGAGTTCCCCGTGATGCGCTTCCCAATCGTCTGCTATCAGTTGTTATGTTTTTGGACGACGTCACGCCAATTAACGACGGCTTCGCGCGCAGCAAACTTGTCCCAATAGGGCGGCGCGGGTAGGGCGGGATGTGGGCGGCGGGCACCACGGTGTACCGAACGACTGCCCTCCCCATAGCGGATACCTGTAAGGACTTGGGCGACCACATAGGGCAAATGTCCCACGTTCGCTACGCCGAAGAAAAGAAATCTAGGATGAGGCGAAATTTTGTGCGTATTTTAGACAGAAATACGAATTACGAAAAAGCCTCATGAATCGGACATTACAATTGAAGGGAATAGGACTGGACAAATCGATCCGCCTTTCTCCACTTTGGATTCCACGAGTTATCAGGTATTCAGATCCGAAAAACTCATATCCAACATTGACGTGTTCCAGTTCACGAAAGATTCTCTGGTTCCATAGAAGCTGTACCGCCATCTCTCGTAGTACGGTAATCTTTGGGTACTGTAAAACGCACATGGAAAAAGATGGTTGCTTCTCAAATCTTCATTACATTACACTGTTCCTATCAATTACAACAGCTTGTTAGCTCATATTTGAGCCCTTTCTCAGGCTACACGATGAGATCGTTGGTCACGATGGTTCAATCAATGATCGCGCGACAAAGCGCTGACCAGACTGTCCCGCCCCTCTCTATCCTCATTCGCCTTTCTTAAGCCCGCTGAAGACGGTCGATCCTTTTGGCGTTCCCAGCTCCTCATAGCTTTCTAGCTGAATCGTTTGAGCATCTTACGGTCGCAGCGACGCATCGTTAAGGGTCACTAGTGCTCCCATACACGATAAACTTAAAACTTACGACATAAGACCACAAGGTTGCTTCCCTCCGGAAGCCAATAGTGCGCCGCAGCCAGGAGATGCCCTCAGATGGTTGAGAGATCGATCCTCCTCGTGAGGATATCTCTCTATAGGCCTCTTCGTCTAGAGTTTTCCTCTCTCTGTAAGGTTGATTTTCTCGAGCACTAAATGCTGATTTTTCAGATGTCTTCTCTTGATGACAGTGAGGTAGGTCGTCTGGAAAAGGAGCCCCTCGACGACGTGGTGGTCCCGGCAAGGTCACCCGGCCCACGAGCCAAAGAGGCAGGTAGTTCAACTCGTCACAGGAAGAAAAGGAAGGAGGAGACATTCCGGGTTTTTCGTCTTCAATATACTCCGAGTCATGTGGTTGGTCGTACTTGTCATCGATTCAGAAGAACCCTGAGAGCAGGATATTCTTCGCAATGCCAGAACCGAAGAATTGAAGAAGGAAGACAAACCGAAGTCTACCTTGGCCAACATAGAAGTTTGTAGACCTCATCGGAGCAGTTAAAGTGGCACCAAAAATCGCTCGAATGGAGTATCGTTCACGTTTTTCACGTTCCAAAAATTCCGAAAATTCATATTGAACCTTTTCCTTAGCAGCAATGAGAAGTTGTTTAACAGCTGGGTCTTTGCTAATTTCTAGTGCCTTGTTGAGCAACACACTAATGGACATATCAGCGAGATTGAGCGACACTTCAAAATTCACTGGCGACGTAGTAGGACTTGGCGTAGGGAGGGGGGGGGTTGAGACGATGAGACGCCAAGCTTCAATCCTTGCTTCAAATTATGCAACATTTCTGTTTTTTTTTCTAAAATTCAAAGTAAACCCGCTGAAGCAATATATTTTATTTGAAATCGCGTTTCCCAGCGATCATTTTGAGTTATGAATCGCTAATTTTCCCTGCGTTGTTGAAACGTTTTATACACTAGAAGATGGCATTCAAAGTGAAAAAGTGGTGTTTCATTTTCAATTAGTTCAACCTCGGCATCAACCAAATAGGGGGTCACGCACATTCAAAAAGTCACCGCCAAGTTCACTTCTAACCGAACGAATTATTAGAGATGGCAAAGTTCCTTTCCGCCCAGAAGGGCGGTAAAGACAAAGCACTCGCGGGAAAACTGGTGTAAACAAAAAGCGCCTGCTCCAACCCATCAGGTCGAATTCTTCTCAAACCACACTAGGACTGGCCGCTGATCTCCATAACTCCCAATGAGTCACCGCCCTTTGGCTGCAGTAGATTGAAATGTCGCCGAAATCGCCTTCGTCAGTGCTTCACGCTTTGACGGAAGCCCAAGTAAATCGCTGTGCTTCGGACTGCCGAGAGCTCCGGCACCGGTTTAAAACGAGGGGCCCGGATCGAACCCTTACGAGCGATGCAAAGCGGATGCTTCACCACAACAGCAAAACCAGGAAAGCAATGGCTGGAACGCAACGAGCCGGGGTTCTGACGTCAAAACCGGAGCTCCACCACCAAAGAGCTCAGTTTCAACAAATCGCTCATAGCCGCAGAGGGTTGGTGAACCTACGTGGCTTAGAGTGCCTACCATATCTTATATTAATGGACAGCAGGAATCCGATAATATACTGAGTCACTGCTTTAGTTACTGCTCAGTCAACAATGGACGAGCGCATCCACGACTTCTACTCTGATCTCTTCGACAGTCTCGTTCATCTGCCTGCTGTTATCTACAGCAGGATAGATCAGTCAAGCTCTCTGCCCTCCCTGACGAGAGCGAGCACATCATCTCGACAGCCAGGAGTTGTTCAGCGACAGCTCCGGACAGAATCAGGACATCTGAGGAACTTCCCATCACAACACACTTGCGCGGTTCTTTACAAGCTAGCCGAAATCGAAGAGGTCGTCAAAAACCTCAATGAATGTGTTCCTTCTCAAGGTCAGTGAACTTTCCGTGGAGAACAAGAATAAAAATGGGAATAATTATCACCCAAAGCAAAGGCAACAAAAATTTGAGCAAAATATTATGATAAGTTGGCTATTCAAGAAAACACGTTCACGAGAAATTATTTATTCTATTGACTTTTTTTTTGGAGTCCTTAGCACATGTTTCCAAATAGATCGCTTAAAACAAAAAATTCTCTTTTTTACTGATCCCCTCCCTGATCACTGAAAACGTCTGCACACAATGTCATAAAAGACATTTTGGCTTTATCAGAGTTTCTAATCAGCAGTTGAATGTCTTCGATGGACAGTGAATTATGTACTGTTGGAGGTAGCTAATTCCAAGTTTAAATAGCTCAAGCCATACAGGAGTCTTGAAAGATATTAGAAAGACATTAGTGGTGTTTGAGGGTGAATAAGGAGATTATGTCATCTAGTAAAACCATTGAATGGTGAAAATTGAAGGAGACTTTCTTATCAATGTCGGTGTTGTTGGCAATTCTATGAACAAGATTTTGATAGTGAGTTATTCATCTTAGCGATAACGATGCCGTGCTGAGTCTACTCAATCTTTCACCGAATGAGACTGCCTTATAATTTTTTTCCTGAAATTTTCTATCTGTGGTTGATTTTGTCATAACTGTGACCATGATGGTGTACAATACGGGAATAGAAGTCGTACATAAAGTGTAGGTAGCAATGTTACCAGTTTGGAAGCCAAAAAGAACACTAGGACGAAAGCCTTGATCGGAGTTCGTCGCGAAGGCCATCAGCGAGAGAAGCACCTTTCTTCGTGTCCGTCAAGCGATTAAGATTCATTGGAGCATTCTAGCAGGTGACACCGAGAACGGAGACATCGCTGAAAGTTCCTGCCTACCAGTTCCCTTTGTACACGTTAGTACCCGTTCAGAGGAACCTGCAGTTTTATGATGAGATCAACTAACACCGTAACTTCACTTCAACAACCGTCTCTAATTGTCCTTCATGTGACGCCGAATGTCTCTGATCATAAGTATTTGGACGGTGGAACGTATGGCGCATTCGAGATGTAGGTACTGTACACAACAACCTCCGTTGCTCACTTTCTTCACCAAAAACGCTACCTTGACAAACGTATACTGCTTAGACCGAGTAAGTGGCATCGTGTTGTGCTTGGTTACCAGCACTGGTTCCTGAAAAGAAACAGTGAATTTTCGTGCAGCGAAAGGGGCTCTTCCCCACCTTGTTCATGGAATACAGCTCAAATTTGCTGTCCTCACTGTGAAATGTACTGTCCTTCGTGATTGTCGATGGACCCGACTGGAGCGAACGTCGACTTTGGCCGTCGCTCTTAACAGAGATGTCAGATGAGGAAATGCAGTTAGCTCGTGCGTCGAAACCACGGTGCATTAAGTAGTCTTATTATAATTAACGAAACCTTGACAGGAGCAAGTGTGAGAAACGGTATCTGCCACTCCGCGTTGGCTCTCTTCATCGCCTGCCTTTTAGCTCTAAATGAACACAGTTCGTCAACAAAAGCCAGCCTATCCATTGTTCCGTTAGATTCCTAAACCAAGTGCCCTTGATGTTTCATTTTTTCTACCGAAATTAGTCTAGAAATGAGAGGCCAGCATTATTGCCGCAGGCGTAATATGCTATTGATGGTGCGAAGAAGCTTCCATGGCACGAAGATGATCCGCTCTCATGAGCTGGGCAGTTTGGTAGGCTATCGTTGATGCTTATGCAAGTCAATATGACCTGACGGGTATCCCTCCGAAGTCTCTATTCTACAGCAAGCTGCTTCCGTTACTTGGAGAAAGTGCTTCCTCTCCGATACTTTATATTGAATCTACGATAGCATCTGTACCCTCAATTCAAATGCACGTTCTTGATTGTTGCGCAGTCCACATGCGCCAGATATAGACGTTCTCTGTGTCATGTCAATTCTATCACTTGCCTCCATATTTCTGTTTCGATGTAGCTTTGCTGTTGACTTAAATTTCATCCAAATGCTTCTCTTGCACGCTTCAATTCCTACCTAATGTTTTAATAGGTACTTCTAGCGTGAATTTCTAATACTGTTGTTTAGATGGTGATTAAAGAGGGAGAATGAGCAGGGACCACCCGATCAGGGAGGGACCCTCTGTGGCACGTGCAAGCTCTGCGCGTTTCAGATTCTGGACTCCGTGATGTGATTGTCGAAGCTTAGAGACTCTCCGGCTCACGTGCCAATGTCGCGACAGTTACCCGAATAAACTAATCCATGACACTGAAACCAGTACTCCACATCGAGTGAATCTCTCGCATTTTCTCAGGCAACAAGAGTGGTATTTCAGTGTAGTATGTTATTAACACCATTCAAGTGTGCGCACCATCTTTGGGAAACTGTTCTGAAGTGGCAGTATTTCTCTGACCTGACCAAAGATGTCGCAAGGCAAAGCAATGTAATAAGAAGTAGGAGAGCGAGCGATCCTCCCACAGCAATGTAGATTAGGTATTGCTCCCAGAAGGAAAGAGGGCAGTCGGTTCCTGAGTAGCCACACAGCGGCGTTGTCAAAGGTCTGAAAATCATCAGAAATTATTATATTTGCATAGTTGATGCTGATACAGTCTCTGAGCTTACCTCTTTCCATCTCTGGTTGCCCAAATAGAAGTGCTTTCATCAGCATAGGTGGCCACCAAATTCTAGGTGAAATGTTAGCGAACTCCTTTAGGCAAGGAAGAGATGTGCTCAGCTCACCACATCAGTCTCATCGACGAAAGAAATCCTGATGAACGTTTGTTGCTCCGCGCTCCTGTCCAGCCCATAGACGACGTAATTCGGAACCCTGGAGCTGTTCGCGCCAACGGTAACCGTACCAGTTAGTCCTAGACATCCACGGATGATTAGCCCGCGCAGCGCGAACGACGCACCTCACCTTGAAAGGTGCCTTCCATAGCCTTCTTCATAGTGCTCGCGTTCTTACGTCCATCCGGTTGTACAGCGTCGGCCTTCGCAAGAGATGAAGCGTACATGTAGAAGGCGTCGTGTAGATGTCTCGCAAAGCTTCCCATCTAGAAGCTTGCCGTAAACGTAAATTTGAACACAGTTGCGCACATATGAGTCAAATCGAGTGGCCAAACCGCATCTACAACCGACTCGCCCCATATCGATCTTGGTTATCTTTAGGGGTTTAATTATTTGTCATTTATTTATTTATTTATTTATCTACGATGCTTAAGGCAAAAAATGTCGGGGAAAAAAACGAAACTTAAAAGCTACGAGCGTTGTCCCGCGCCTGAGCAAAGGGTAATGTGAGTTCTCTCGGAGAGCAAAGCATTTAGCTCTCGTTCCCTCTTCGACATATCATACAAGATATTCCCAGACTGACCGCACGTTTTAGAAGCCTCTCAGCGATAAAGTTTTAGGGTTGCTGACATTGTCTCGAAAATTACTCCTATGCACTTAATTGGGTGTGGAGACAGCGGCGCCCTATTTGGATGGAATTGGAAAGATACGAGCATGCAGAGCATGGAAGTACGTATCACCTGTCACCCGTTGATCATCGACTTGCTCGAGCGGGCGCCAGCAGCGTCTCCATTCGTCCCTGTCGCGTGCCAGAGTGGTCCAATGGATCCTCCTCGCTCGAGAGACACGAAGAGCGTCATATCGGTCGTTCAGGGCTTTCACGAAGAAGTCCGACCAACGCGTTGGTGGGCGTCCTGGCGTTCTTTTGACATCCCGCGGAATCCAATCTGTGACGGCTCTCGTCCAGCGGGTGTCTGCGAAGCGCAATACATGGCCGGCCCACCTAATGTTTCGACAACTTGGCCCACGCGACAGCGTCTCTGATTTTCGAACGTCGGCGAAGCTCGGAACTCCGGAGGCCTTCTCTCACTTGCGTGAGTCGTGTCACTCCGAGCATCGTCCTCTCGATTCCACGCTGCGCGACGCTGATCGCGTGTTCATTCTGCTTTCGTATAGCCCAGGTCTCTGAGGCGTATATTAGGGCAGGAATAACGGTGAAGTCGAATAGGCGGGTGGGAGTCGGACGCTCTTCGTCTTCTTCGCGACTTCTTCGACGCTCTTGAAAGCTCCCCAAGCCGCTCGTTTCCTCCTGCTCAGCTCCGGCGCAGGTCGTTGGCCATATTGACTTCGCGACCCAGATAACGTAGCTGGAGCATTCGGAGACGTTCGTTCCGTAGAGCGAGAATGGGGCATCAGAAACGTGTCCGTTCCTCATGAACATCGTCTTCGTAAGATTCAGCTGCAGTCCAACATTCCCACATACACGATCGAAGTCGGCCAGCATTCGCTCCGCCTGGCTGATGTTCAGTGTTATGAGCACGATGTCGTCAGCGAAACGAAGATGGTACAGCTGCCGGCCGTCGACCTTCACTCCCATGTCCTCCCATTCTAGTTCGCGCATGACGTTTTCGAGGGTGGCGCTGAAGAGCTTCGGGGATATGGTATCCCCTTGCCGAACCCCTCTCCTTACGTCGATGACGACGTCGTTGTAGAATGGGGAGATCTTGGTCGTGAATCCACTGTACAGCTCTCGAAGGACTCTGATGTACTGAGTAGGAACGCCCTGAGTGAGCAGGGCTTCGATGACCGCTTCAGTTTTGACAGAGTCGAATGCCTTCTTCAGGTCGATGAACGTAAGGCAAAGCGGCAGCTTGTACTCTCGCGACACTTCGATGAGCTTCGTAATGGTGTGTATGTGGTCGATCGTGCTGAATCCGAAATCCTGCTTGTTCGCATGGCTGTCCTTCGTCCAGCGTTCTGCTGATCCTATTCAGGATAACTCGAGTGAACAGCTTGTAGACTACGGACAGCAGGCAGATCGGGCGATAGTTGCCAATGTCGTGCACGTCTCCCTTCTTGTACAGCAATACGGTCTTGCTGGTCTTCCACTGAGACGAGATGGCGTGTCGGATCTCGGAAGGGAGAACAGAGGGAACGACGTATCCATCCTGCGGAAGATGGCATGGGGGCAAGTGGACGTGGCTATCGAACAGATCGGAGTAGAAGTAGTGGATGACTTTCTCCATGGTCCTTCTGGAAGAGGTGACGATTCCGTCAGTACGTCGGAGAGCGGTCATCTTGGTCTTGAAGTTGGCGAAGCTCCGGCGGGCATTGCGGATGCTCAACCCTGCCTCTGCTGCTTCAGCCAACACTTCCGCCCCTCTCTCCTTGAGATCTTCCTTTATCGCCGATCTGCATAGCTTTGCAAGCTCGGACGCCTGACTCACGTGCTGGCGTATATGCTCGAGAGTTTCCGGAGACAGGCGTCTCTTGGTGGTCTTCAAGCTCCCCGCTCCCTTAGAACTATCGTGGAGATGGTGCACGAAGCGGAAGTATTCCTCACCGACGTTGTCCATGACGGTATCTTCCCAAAGGCCGACAAGAGAGGTGTAGAGGTCCCAGTTGATGGTCGTTCTGGGATTCCTCTTCTTGGCCTTCTCTCCTTGACGCGAAAAGCGAAAGCTCGCGCGAAGTAGGCGGTGGTCCGATCCCGTGTAGAACTTGGGAACAACGGAGACGTCAGTCAGGCAATACTTGCGATTAAAGATGATATGGTCGATCTCGTTGTGGAACTGGCCGCCGGGGGATTCCCAGGTCCATCGTAGAGAGGGAGGCTTCTGGAACTGTGAGTTTCCATGGATGGTCTTGGTCGACATGATAAACTCAGACAGCCTTTCACCTTGCTCGTTCCACTCCAAACCGTGGGTTCCGATGTGAAGTTCTTCCGGCGACCTTCGCGGTCCGATCTTGGCGCCGACGATCATCTTGTAGAAGGTGTGATCTTCCTTAGAACTTCTCCAGCTCCATGAAGAAGGCTTCGACCTCTACCCTCGTCGTCGTCGTCGGATGTTGGTGCATACGCGACGAATGCAGTCAAAGCTGGCACTGAACCACATCGCTTCAGTCGCAGACTTCCGATTCGGGTTGTCAGAGACTCGTACGAATCGATGTTCATGGCCAAGTGCGCGTTGACGAGGACACCAACGCCGCCTACTCCCCTGCTGTCGCATGTTCCGAGGAACATTTCTTCTCCGGAGTCGTAGGCGGCGTGTAGAGGGTGGTGTCTTCTCGTCTCGGTCAGTCCGATGACGTCGTACTTGATCTTCCTGGCTTGCATCATCAGGTCCTCGACGGATGCTTCCGATGCAAGTGTGCGGGCGTTATAAGTACAGATCGTCATCCTAGTCCTTCTCAATTTGCGCAGTCTGGTTAGGGCCTAAGATTTCAGCAGCTTCTCCGTACTCGTCCTTCCCATCGCTGCAGAAATGGTGGCTGTTTCGGGGTCAGGGGAATGAGGCCCTTTAGTGCTGCTGTGTTTGACTTCCATACAACACGGGTAGCTAGTCGGGCTCTGTCATGCCGGCGAAGAACTCCGTGCAGCCAGCCAGACTGCCCAAAGGGACGGGGCGAGACTTAAGGCGGCCTCGAATCGCCTTGCGATGTACTCCCAGTCTACCAAGTGCAAGCTTTTGGCCGAGCCGACACAGTTGCAATCCGCACAGTCACGAACACATCCACGCACACTCTGCATGAGCATGCCGCTCCCCCGCACAAGGAACGCGCCGACACAGCAGGAGCAAGGAGTCCATCCTCTGCATCCCACACACGTCTCTTGGTAGTACACGGTCGCATTGGTTAGCGTTTAATTCCCTTATCCACCACCTGGGACGCGCCACGTGGCCCTGCGACAAGCGGGCCGAGATCCCTCTTAACAGGAGAGCCCGAAGGCTCTCTATCGAGGGAGATCCGTGCAAGTACGTATACGTAGGATTTCACCGGATCCTTTCCTCCTTTTCTACCCTGCCATGAGAGGCATCGTTTCAGTAGATCGTACTACATATTTAGTGTCTCTTTTCTTTCATCGCTTTCCCAAGAAACATTTTTCGAATCGATTGAAAGAAAATGAGATGACACATGCGGCGTTTAAACAGCGCGAAACTTTTCAGAAGTTTTTTACGTTTTGCTTTTTTGTTGTCTTTCTTGGCTTTTTTTAACTGCTCACTGCAGTTAATAAGCACAACTGGCTCCTGTTTTCAAGAGCAATCCTTCGCATGAAAATAATAAACAGTGTATCAGAAGGGATGAAAGCGAGTGATCCTTCACTGTCCAGGAACGAGATTCTCTCAAACAATTCAAACGTGCTTCAAAAGGGAACAGAAAATATTATGAAAATGACAATATTTTTAGGCAAGGATGCTTCAAGGAAACAGCGAAATAATACTTGATGCTTTTCGCAAAAAAATGGCTTTGAAAACCCTTGGTACACGTTTTGATATGAGGGTGCGATGTAATGTAGAAATTACTATGCTAAAACCAAAAAGCGAGGAGAGATTTGAGCTTCGCTCATGACCGAGGTTTCGACCATAACATCTGCAAGGGTACAGCACTACGGGATCACTACGAGCACTCGGCCTGAGCAAGCGAGAATAAGGACGAAAACTACGATTAGCAGGAGGCATTGGTTTACCGTTTGTCCCGTGTTGTTCAGGCACGCCGATGTTGCACAGTAGAGGGGATCGGCTCTCACGCGGGCGACCACTCGGCTTTTGAATGCCTCCACCTGAGAAGCATTGCTGCCACTCGGATCGAGATCGACCTGAACAAAGACGTTAAGGGAAACTTGGAGGATCACTCGGTAAGCGATCTTAGCCCATTTCTTTGGAGGTTAACACTGAGTTCAGGCTCGCACCACTGCATTAGCCAGGCAAAGCGAATGCTGGCCGACTTCGACCGTGTATGTTGGAACGTTGGACAGCAGCTTAGTCTTGCGAAGACGATGTTCACGAGGAACGGACACGTTTCTGATGCCCCATTCTCGCTCTACGGAACGAACACCTTCGAGTGCTCCAGCTATGTACGTGTATCAGGGACGTGAAGTAGTCAATATGACCGGTTTAATTACCCAAGTTTGAGCCTGCCCCGCTACTACTACTGTACTATCAGCCATTCTGCTGTCGTCTTTTCTCCGACTATCGTCAAGCTGTGTGGTGGCTGAATTTTTTCACGTCGTGGCTTCGTTTCAACTTCGCGTCAACGCTTCGCCCGGCTGTCTCGAGACCCTTCCTGGCTGGGGTCGTTTCTACTGCCTACATAGCCGCCTGCTAAGGTCTATTCGTGTGCATCGTCTTCACATTTTGCACGTTGCCGTTTCATCGATTGGTTTCACACACCTTTTCATATCGCCCTCGCGTTCGGATTGTCGTGGATCTCGAGTCTGAGATGGAAACTCCTGTTCGATCGGCTTCAGTTCCGGCCGCCAAGAGGAAGCATTTCGAGTTCGAGTTCCCTTCGCCAGAGAAGGATAACTCTCTCGCCAATTTTATTATAGATTTTCCTACGAGTGGCCTGCCTGTTTACATTAAGCCCGTTCTCAGTCTTCTCTCTCTCAGTCTTCGGTACCAGTCTCCTCAGTCTCCAAGGATCAAGAGCACGATGTTGAACGCTCTCGATCAATAGTTTTATCTGGAGTCGCTGAATCATCATCTTCGTTGTTAACTGAGCGTGCCTCTCATGATTTAAAGACTGTGTACTCTGTTCTCGATCACTTGAATGTCGAATGTCTTCCTGCGCCGTCTATCGTATGGGTAGATATGATATCAATAAACCACGCCTCATCAAAGTCATCCTTCCTTCATTTAAACACCAGTTGGTTGCTGTAAGGAGGGCTCCTCGCCTGCGTACCTTTCCTCAAAAGGGCATATATCTTCGCCATCACTCTCCAAAGAGGAGAGAGATCGTCGACGTGAAGCTCGCCGTGTTAAGACTTCTTCGGTTGTCACTAGTGATGTTGCCTCCTCTGCTCCTGCAGATAGCTCAATCCTTCCTCTCAATTCTGTGCCTTCCTTGGCCAAGTCTCCTTCTCGTGATTCACGTTGTTCTCAAATGTCCGTCTCGCAACCTGTTCGTCAGTCGGGAAACCTGTGACGTGTCGCAGAAGTCCTCAGCGACTTATTTGCTGTTTGTTAGCCAATATACGTTCCTTAGTAAAAAAAAAGCTGAACCCTTTGTCTCTCTTGTTTGTAAGGAGAACTATGATTTGGCCATTTTAACAGAATCATGGATTTCCCCTAGACATGACTTAGCTCCCATTTTAGGACCTCTTGGCCTGCAGTACAATTGGTTCAGATGCGACAGGTTAAGCAAAAGGGGAGGTGGTATTGCTATTATTGTCAACAAACTGCACTCCACATCTACGGTTTTTTCTGAGTCCGTACCTGGTGCCTACGAAATTATGGCATGTGATACTTCTTTCCTTTCCACGGACCTACGCTTTATTACTGTCTATCGTGCGCCAGACTGCTCTTCTTCAAAAAATGATCTATTGTTAAAAGCTTTAAGCGATCTGACCTCCTGCAATTTGAAATGTATTATTGCTTGGTGATTTTAATCTTTCCCATGTGGGTGATGACTCCTCTCCGCCTTGCAGTGACACCATTTGTGCCAAATTCAGGGATTTTTTCTCGACACACGGTTTTATACATTACATCGCTTTGCTACTAGACTTAATTCTTATCTTGATCCGCTCTTGGAGAATGACCCTTATATATTAGGTTCCATAAATTGCTGTCCTCCCATTGGTTCTAGCGACCACGTATCTATTAGCTTCACTCTCTCCATTACGTACAAGCACAGTGTCTTTAACGTGGTCAGAAACTTTGCTGAAGGCGATTACGTTGCCTTCTGTTCTTATTTAGCGCAGATTGATTGGCTGGGTTCGTTTTCTTTTCTCAACAATATTGATGACATTTATGACATGTTCCTTGCCATCCCTCATCATGCTATTGATCTTTTCATCCCACTCTCCTTTATATCTTCTACTTCTTCGTCGTTCAAGCTTCCGTTTTACCTGACTAAAATGGCTACTCGTCTTCATAGGCTATGGATGATAGCTAATAGCACTAAGTCCGATTCTGATTCGGCTATCTTCAAAGCTCTGAATATGACCTATAACAAGAAACTGTGCAAGTACAATGCTTGTGTTGAAAATCAGTTAATGAGGAAAAAAGGCTTAAAGGCAATTTACGGTATTCTCAGGCATAGACTTGCTGACAAACCTCGTATTGGGCAATAATCGGGCCATCACTGATCTGAATAAAGCCGAGATGCTTGCTGACAGCTTTGATAGAGCTTTCAACAATGCATCAAACTCTATGTCTAACTTATCTTCTGCTGAGCCTTCCCGAGCCACTGCCTCGGCTCCCTGGTTCTACAGAGAAGATGTTATTGACATTTTAAGCAAGTGGCCATCTTCTGCCTCTACAAATCCTGATGGCATCCCGTACGCTGTTATTAAAAACATTATTGTAGAAATTTCGGGTCCACTTGAATTTATTTTCAGTCGCTCCTTCACAAATGGCCAAGTTCCTTCTGTCTGGAAGCATTCCATCATAATTCCTCTTCCTAAGAAGGAACCGCTTTCTGATCCAAATAATTTCAGGCCCATCAGTCTTACGTCCATCTTTTGTCGGGTTTTTGAGAAACTCTTAAAAAAAGCATATCGTTGATCATGTTAACGCCTTCAACCTCATGCCGTCTGTCCAACATGGCTTCTGCTCAGGTAAATCTGTTGAGACTGCACTGCTGTCCTGTTTCTGATTGGACGAAAGCTTATGACGCCAACTGTAATGTTGACGTGGTCTATTTTGACTTCAGTAAAGCTTTCGATAAAGTTCCGCATGACCTTCTCGTGTCCAAGCTCCAGTCATATGCTTTTCACCCCTCCATTGTTAGATGGTTGGTTTCATTTATTACCAATAGATCTTATCAGGTCCTTGTCGGTAATGTCCTCTCTTCGGTTCATTCTGTCACGAGTGTGTTCATCAGGGCGGAGTGCTCTCACCCTTACTTTTCAACATCTTCACAGCAGATCTACCTCTTTCACTTCGTGACCTTGAGGTCACTTGTTGTATTTATGCTGACGATGTCAAAATATTTAAGGCCACCTGTGGTACTGCCCCAGATGCTATAATTCAGCAAGCGATAGACAAGGTTGGCCAATGGTCATCTTGCAACGGTCTCCCTCTGTCTTGCGAAAAGACTTGTGTTATGAGCATTGGCAAGCATCCTAGAGACCCCACATACACCCTGAATGGATCCCCTCTCAAGGTGGTTAATGAGGTCAAGGATTTGGATTACATTATGATAGCAAATTGTGCTTTGATTCTCACTATAAGGTCATAATTAACAAGGGATTCCGTAGAGTTTAAGTTGTAGTTCGTAGTTTATCATTTTTAAAGCTCTTTACACTAAAGATCTTAATATCCTGCTCAAAGCTTATAAACTCTACATTCGTCCTATTCTTGAGACCAATACTACTTTCTTCAGTCCCTACAAGAAGGACATTCTGGCGTTAGAAAGGGTCCAAAATTCTTTTACGCGTAAATTGTTTCGTCGTTGTTACGTGCTCGCTTATTCTGAAATTCCAAATTTTGGTGTTAGAAATGAATCGGTGGGTCTGTTCTCGCTGGAAAAGGTTTGACCTCTTAATGGTGTTTAAGATGTTTAAGGGCTTATCTAATCTACCTATTTCTCAGTTCTTTAACCAACCCCCTCCCTTACCAGAGAAGCAGATATAAAGCTTACTACCGCTAATGCTAAATCTTCGGCCAGGTCAAAGTTTTTCAGTCTCAGAACTCGCTCTAATTTCAATCGTGTTTTCCGCTCTGCCACTTGGTCTCTTTGTTATGGCACCTTCAAGAAGTATGTCGCCAAGTTTATTGCTTAGTCTTTAGTTCTGTTTTATTTGTCCTACATTACTTGTGTTCACTTCTTCGCTTGTTGTTAGCAGAATTGTCGTTGGTCTCGTTTTAAATTCTCTCTTATTGCTTTTTTTTATGTATTTCACTGTGTCACTTGACGCCCACAAAAAATAAATAAATAAGTAAATAAAACGACCAGAGCTGAACAGGGGGAAACGAGCGGCTTGGGGAGCCTTCAAAAGCGTCGAAGAAGTCGTGAAGAAGACGAAGAACGTCCGACTCCGTGCCCACCTATTCACTCCAATGTTCTTCTTGCGCTAACGAGCGCCTCAATGACCTGTGCCATGTTGAGTGCGTGTAGTACAGGTGGCTGGAGATCGTCTTTGCCAGGGTCGGGGTTTTCCTCCTCGTCGCATTAATCTCCGTTAGGACACTCCCCAGTAATAATAGCTCACGCCGTTAGGACTCACCGCTGGCCTCGCGTGTAGCAGTTGGGCTAACGGCGTGGGGTGAGCGGTGTGTTGTGCAAAAGGATACGGTACTTTTAGTAGAATGGTGCAGACCGCCTGTCAAGAGCGCGGGAAGGCGGGAAGCCTGGAGGTACTGCGGGGTGGAGGCAGTGTATTATTGTTGTTTTTCTCGTGGGACCGACGAGGGTGACAGCTCTCAAGATTCTCCTCGTTACTTTGCTCTTCTGGGACCTCTCAGGATTCCGCTCTACGATTTCCCCGGTTCGACTCGTTCGCTCAATTCGACTCGGGAGCCCTCAACGGACGCCGTCGGAGGATTTTCTGACCCCATCTCTAGCTGGCCTGTTTGTTGTCTCCAATATTAATTATTCCAGTTTGTGTCTTTCTTTCTTTTCCCTTGTTTGCGCGTCGTTTTGAATAAACGTTTGTTTTCGGTCGCTACGGGTGCCGTGATTTCGCCATCGCAGGTAATCGGTAAACACCGGTTAGTACTTTCTTAACGTTCCCTTGGGTCTTCCGAACCTAGCCGGACTGAACTGCCATACGAAAGCAGGATGAATACGCGATTAGCGCCTCGCACGGAGGAAGTGACAGAATGATGAACGTAGTGACATGAATCGGCCACGTGGTGCGTTTCCGAGACACACGCTGGACGAGAGCCGCCACCGCCTAGATTCCGCGGGTGTCACGAGAATGCAGGACGTCCACCACCATGTTGGTGGGGCTTCTTCGTGAAGGCCCTGAATGAACGTCCTTCGTGTCCCTCGAGCGACTATGATCCACTAGTGGAGACACACTCCAGCTGGAGCTCTATGGCGCGCAACAGTTACGAATGGAGAGACGCTGCTGGCATCCGCTCGAGCAACTCGATGATCAACGGGACGACAGATGATACTGCTGGTACTTTGTGAGGTCACGTGGCAAGCCTTACGACAGCACCACGTTCCAGGACAACATGCTGAGTGGGTGTGCATACTTTACTCTTGTTATCCTCCTAGTCGAACTTCATCCGCGTGGCAATAAACGATAGACAACGCTTAGCAGTTCATAACTGCCAAGGACGACATACGATCACAGTGCAACAATGAGACACAAAACGAGTACCCATTGTCCAAAGAAAAGCGCCAGCCGCCGCATCGGCGGAGTTGCCTATCTATGTAGCAGTTCATTAAGGTTCGCTTTCACAGCCCTTTTTATTGCCATAATGGAGCCATATCGAAAGGTTTCAGAAACCTACTCCTCGGACGCTGCTGTATGCAGATGACGTAATCATTCAGTGAAGATAAAATCGAACTCGAGCAACAAGCGTGTTAGGTTTTGTGCTACCGTTGGGCAATGTTTGGGCTCATGTTGAACGCCAAAAAATGGAGAATTTGAAAACAGACGTAAATGGGGCTGGGTCCATATAGGCGGGTAAGTATGCTGGCTCTGCTGATGCGTCTGAAGACAGTTTGACGTCCGAGGTTAACTCAGGCATGAGCGCAGGGTGGCCCAAACAGCGCTTAATGACAGACGTTCCATATGGGGTATCCGGGCCCGAATTCATCAACGACTTACGTAACTTTAACGGAGAATTGTAAGCGAAAAGCTCAGTTAACGCGGATATCAAGCGATATGGTGAGCGATAAGCCGCGTTATCTAAGCTTTCCGCTTACAATTTTCCGTTAAAGATACTAAGTCGTTGATGAATCCGACCTCAGAACGTTACAGAATCGAAAATCTGCAGAATCGTCGTCCGACCAGTGGCGATGTACGGCACCGAGAGCTGGTCTGCAACCAAGGAGATCGGGACTCGCCTAAGCATAATGGAAACGAAAATGCTGCGCTGGACTGTTGGTGTAGCGCGTCTGGACCCTATTCACAACTACCCAACAAGTCAGAGATTCGGTGAAGCTCCATATGACGACAAATTACACGAAGCCCGCTTTCGGAGGTGTTGCCGTGCTCTTGCACGAATGGTAACAGTGTTCGGAGTAGTGACCTTATCGTAGACCTGTACAGAAAACGGCCTAAATGAAGAGCCAAGCAGCGATGGCTTGAAGCGTTTCATTTGGAAGCGAAGCCGGTATTGTCCCCGTTCCGTTGTTTCATCGTCTGAAGTGGCGTCACCACACCAAAAGAACAGGTGTCGCCGCTAAGGCCTGTTCATACTTCACAATGGGAGCAATTCGTCGGCCATGCAAATCATACGATCGATTCTACCGCACGATCGCCCAACAAAAATTGATGCGAATGATTTGCCTGACCGAATCGCTCTTGCCGCGAGGTATGAACAGAGCCCAAGCGGGATAGTCGCTGAAGAGGATTGCTTAATCTGTGGGCCAACAACTATGTGTAATTGACCAGGCCTTCTTTCTTGCAGCTGAGGGTTAAATGCTTTGTCTAAAGACGCAATTATGCCATACTAACGACAGAAGGGAGCGAGTTAGTACTGTATGAGGAGGCGTCGGACTCCGACTCGAGAATCTTGATTCGGTTCCTGCCAGGATTGACTAAGCCTTTCATCTACCCGGCGTCCGTATCAGACTCAAGCGTGGGGTGCGAGAATCGCAGGGGCTCGTACTTTGGCTCAAGGTGCTGGAGGTGGGGGGGGGGGAATCCTGCTTCGACTTGGTTCCGAAGACGAAATTTCTCGGAGGGATCGTTCTTTCGCAAGTCTTGTAAGCAGAGGTCTGTAAAAATAACAAACAATTGTTAATATTCAATTAATAAAGTTTTAACGCAAATACATGAATCAGTTAAATAAAGATTTTTTAGGCATGACAACGACTTGGCGACACCCTGGTCGCTTCTTCAACGGAAAGGGGACGACATTTGGATTTGGAATTGTATCTAACAAAAATTTTAGTGCTTATTGGTCTACGAATAGATAATAAACTTTTCGAGGCTGTTTTCAAAGCAGCTGAAATGGACCGATTGTTGCTCAACTTTCGCTGGGGCGGCGCGACACATTTTTTTACTTGAGGAATGCAACTAGTGAAGCCGGGAACCAATCTTAATTCAGCCTTCAGTTTGTAGCAGAAAAAATCAGGACTCTCCTAAGCAACCTTTCATCCGATCAGGTGGAGAGATCTTCTTATCCTGGATTTTTCCAAAAATGAAATGTTTTTTGAACAAGAGCTGAAATTGGAGTTCACAGCAGCACAGTTTTTATTTAGCACTTGTTCAAAAAATCAAGTCTTTCCTATGCGATCTTCCTTGCGATCAGGTGAGGTCGTGCTGAAAATTTTCCTTTTCCTTTGAAAAATAACGAATTTTCTACCTGAACGATGTAAGAATCGAAAATGTAGCTTTAAAAAACGATAATTTTTATATGATATATATTCCAAACATCAAATCTTTTTTAAGCGATCTTCCTTGCGATCAGGTGAGGTCATGCTCAAAATTTTCCTTTTTTCAACAATAAAGATTTTTCTTCCTGAAGGAAACGATGTCTATGGCTGAGATGTAGCTTTACAAAAACTCAATCTTTGGTTGATGCATAACAAAAGGTGCAGCCAATCTGGAGCTGTTTCCGATGAAATCAAGAATGATGGATTTCTTGTCGATCGCTCGTCGATGTGATTGGAGGATGATATACTTGTACTCTGATCAACCGATCGTAACTCACTTAATTTCGAGAGTTTCGCAAGAAATTTTCATCTTTTGGATTCAAAATCAAATTAGGAAAAAGGAATTGTCATGCGCGGGAGAGGGGGTGTTGGGGCTGCAATTTCTCTGCGATTTTTGCCGAAATACATACTTGAGAAAATCGCACCCCCCCCCCGCCCGCGCATGAAGATGCCTTTTTCAAAATTTGCTTTTGCATCCAAAAGGTAGAGAATTTCTTCTAGTTTTCTGGATGCCATCCGTATTTGCACAGTTCTTAAAAGTAAGCGGGTTATGTCCGTTTTTGTAGTATTACTCTAATTTTTTCGAGCGAAAATCGCACCCTCGGGCTGCGCATGAAGATGCCTGTTTTGAGAAAAGAGACTTTCTTCTGTAATAGCTTTCTGAATATCACCGTATTTGCATAGCTCTCAAAATTGAGTGAGTTACGATCGGTTGAACAAATACAAGTATAGCGCCTTCCAATCACAACGCGAGCGATCGACCAGGGATCCATCATTCTTGATTTCATCGGAAACAGCTCCAGATTGGCTGCATTTTTTATTATGTATCAACCAAAGATTGAGTTTTCGTAAAGCTACATCTCAGTCATAGCCATCGTTTCCTTCAGGAAGAAAAATCTTTATTGTTGAAGAAAAGGAAAATTTTGAGCATGACCTCACCTGATCGCAAGGAAGATCGCACAGGAAAGATTTGATTTTTTGAACAAGTGCTAAATAAAAACTGTGCTACTGTGAACTCCAATTTCAGCTCTTGTTCAGAAAACATTTTATTTTTGGAAGAATCCAGGATAAGAAGATCTCTCCACCTGATCGGATGAAAGGTTGCTTAGGAGAGTCCTGATTTTTTCTGCTACAAACTGAAGGCTAAATTAAGATCGGTTCTCGGCTTCAGCAGTTACATTCCTCAAGCAAAAAAAGTTTCGCGCGCCTCAGCGAAAACTGAGCAACAGTCGACCCTTTCCAGCTGTTTCGAAAACTGCTTCGGAAAAAATTATTATCTAGTCGTAAAGCAATAAGCACTCAAATCCAAATGTCGTCCTCTTTCCGTAGAAGAACGGTGCTCAGGGTGTGGCAATATCGTTGCCATGCCTGAAAATTTTCATTTAATCGACTTATTTGCATTAAAAAATTATTAATTGAAGCCTAACTATTATTTGTTTCTTTTTCTTTTTTCATATTTTGTGAAATTATTTGCAACACAAGAGACAATTTAACATGGGAATCCTCCGATCTTCTCGAGGAGGGGGCAAGGGGGGGGGGCGTGCCAAAACCCTTCTGTAGGGGGAGGGTCGTAAATTTTTTTTTACAGAAATCGCAGCCCACGCTTGAGCCCGGCCCGTATACTGCTACCTCGATTGTCTGAGAATGATAAAACATAGACTTGTTTATCGCTTAGACACAACAATTCACTGCTTCTGCTAACCACGTGTTCAAATTTCTATCACGTAGAATTACATAGAATGCCTCTAAACAGGGATTCAGTAGTGACGTCCATTCTCCCTTTTCTTAGCCACCGAAATTTTGAACACGAAAGGCGAAGCGAAGTTTAGCCCACTGTTTGTTTCGGACGCAGAGCACTTCAGATATTGAATAAGGAATAAAGAAGGCGATAGTCTATCCTTGGGATACTCCAATTCTACAGTACCGCGCATGTCTTTTGGTCAATTCCCGAAAAAGCCGCTTTGGAGCGTTCCAAAGCGGCTTTTTTATATAACTTTCTTTAAAATCAAGCACTTGTGAAATGAACTATATATTTGAGCTCAGCAGGCCGAGCTCTATCTTTTTACATATAAATCAATAAAGTTGAACAATGTATATAGGCCGGACATAATCAATCGAGTGGGTGCGAGAGCCTGTAGAGTGACAGTTTGGAGAGTTTTATCGAAATTTCCAGCCGCCCTACTCAGAAATTGCCTTAAGACTGTTCAGCTTGTCTTTGGAGTGCGCCGTGAACAATGCATATAGAATCGAACCTATCAATCGAGTAGGCGCGACCACTCGCACGCGCGAGTGTGTTCAATGCGCAATAACTCTGTCGAGATCGAATCGTTCCGGCTGCGGCTTGTGGATTTTGTAGGCAGTAGAAAGCTTTAGTAGTGCGCGAAAGTGCAGCGTTATAGCTTTTGAAGAAGCGAAATTATAGCGGCGCGAAAATGCAGGTTAGCCGTGTGGGACACGATTTTTTCCGACTTCAGTTGACCCCTGCAGGAAGACGCGGCGTGCTAACGGCATGCAAACGCGTATGCTAGCAGAACACTGAAGGCACTTTACGACGACATGCTCACAGCTCCTCAGCTGCCTGAACTGCCTTGGCCTCATCTGCCAGTTTAGAACGGCGTAAGATAGCGGTTAGAGTTTCTTGCGCTCTTACTCACCCAGATTTGAGCTTTCGACTCTTGCAATGCCACCGTTCTTTTCAGCTCCAAGAGCTCTATCGAACGGTGTCAGTCCCATCCAATTTCAGAAAAATGGATTTTTCGACGATTTCCCTTCGAGGACGTGAGCGCCCCAAGCCGAGCCTGCGCGGACGATGACGTCATAGAATATCGATATCTTAGAATTGGGCCAAGCTAGATACCATTCGGTCCAGCTTTTCATGCTGAATTGAATGGTGTTATTGGGAGTAGGGAAAACTGTAACTTGGGCGAGTAAGAGCGAGGAGAACATGGACCGTTGTTGTATTGCATTGCACGCGCGGCCGTGATCTGAGCGCGATAACTCTGTCATGTGTGAACCTTTCCGGTTGCAGCTTGTGGGTTTTGTAGGGAGCAAAATGTACTAATAGTGCGCTGAAACAGAGCCATGTAGCTTATGATTGGACTAAGTTACTGCCCTGCGAAAATGCAGGTTATCCTTGTGTGGCGCATTTTTTTCCAATTTCGGTGGACCACTACGGGAAGATCCAGTGAGCAAACGGCCTATAAATGCATGGGCGAGCAGAACGCTTAAGGTACTTTACGATGATATGCTCACAACTCCTCAGCTGCCTAAACCGCCTTAGCCCCAGCTGCCATTTTAGGACGGTGGACTTAGCGTTGAAGATTCCTGCGCCCTTACTCGCCCATGTTTGAGTTTTCAACACTCCCAATAACACAATATTAGCTTCAGCACGAAAAGCTCTATCGAATGGTGTCACTCTCAACCAATTCCGGAAAAAGCGATTTTTTGACATTTCCCACCTGGGCCGAGCCTGCGCGGACGATGACGTCATAGAAAATCGATACTTTCGAAATTGGCCAAATTTTCTCGTTCAAAATCATCTAGGGGTTATTTTGAGCGCTGATTACGAATACGACGTCCGTTTTTGAAAATTTCTTTGATTTCGGTAGGTTACCTGCCGCTTGAGGGTGGTCGGGTCAGGATCACCATTCACCCTCAGTCATCAGTTTGGGTGCCTTCTACCATAATCAGCCAAATGGACTTTTTCATCGCGTTAGACACCCCGAATAACTCCTACCCTTAGATGAAGTTTGAGCAAAATCGGTGACCCTGACACAACCACCCTCAGTTATCCAGAAGAAAATCCAAAACTTACCGAAATCGGAGAAATTTTCAAAAACGGACGTCGGATTCGTAATCAGCGCTCAAAATAACCCCTAGATGATTTTGAACGAGAAATTCTGGCCAATTTCGAAAATATCGATTTTCGATGACTCATCGTCCACGCAGGCTTGGCCCACGTCCGCGATGGGAAATCGTCGAAAAATCCATTTTTCTGAAATTGGATGGGAGTGACACCGTTCGATAGAGCTCTTCGAGCTGAAGAGAACGGTGCCATTGCAAGAGTTGAGAGCTCAAATCTAGGTGAGTAAGAGCGCAAGAAACTCTAACCGCTATCTTACGCCGCTCTAAAATGGCAGCTGGGGCTAAGGCGGTTTAGGCAGCTGAGGAGTTGTGAGCATATCGTCGTAAAGTACCTTAAGCGTTCTGCTCGCCCATGCATTTGTAGGTCGTTTTCTCACTGGATCTTCCCGTAGTGGTCCACCGAAATT
>OX377201.1:47918344-48116344 GCA_947396885.1 Heligmosomoides polygyrus polygyrus
CGGTAGGACATTTTAATATCGTTTGCCAAATGTTTGCTGACGATATCAAAGTCTACAAGAGTATTCAAAAAACTGACGACCGTGCGGCTCTTCAGTCAGCTATTACAGCCGTTGCTGATTGGTCTGCGACCTGAAAGCAAGCTCCCCCTCTCTAGTACCAAAACGAAGTTACTTCAGCTTTGGATACGTCTTTACGGCTATGATTCCACATCCATCCCACCTTCCAATGTTCGGAACGAAATTTTCAATCATTCTAGTCTGCTACTTCGCAGGAAGACGAACGACCTGTTCATGATTTACAAAATAATCACTGCAAGAGAGTAAGCTTAGGGCTTGAAAAATTTTACACAACTTCCTCTTCGAACACGAATAACGGGGTGTACGCAGAATAACCGGCACTGATCCTTTCACGACTCCAGAGGTCGAGGAGAGGACGAAAGAAAAAATTTCGCCCAAACATCGCCCACGGGGGTTATTTGGGGTTGCTAATCACGGATATGATACCTGTCTTAAAATTTCTGTATATTACGGCAGTTTACGGTAGATATGGGTGAGTAAAACTGTCCACGCTAGAGGGATCGCTCCCTTCTCCAAAGTGGTCAGACTTATTTTCCAACCTTCGACTCTAAACTTTCATGGAAGATAGTGCAAACAAGTGATAATTTAGAAAAAGAGTGACAGATTCGTGGTCAGCAGCTTAAATAATTATCGACAGGGCTATTCCAGGTGTCACTTATGCCTTATAAACCCGCTCTGAAGTGATACCATTTTTTGCCATTTTCGGACTACCCAGTGGGCCGTAGCAAAAACGAAGCGCAGTTGTGTGATCCTCACGACCATCCTACGAGACCATATAGGTCTCGTTGAGAATCTTTGGGGAAGTTCATGGGCTTCCCTTGTAAGGCAAGGTCTCGACTGCAAGCTTCCTTCTTTACCCAAAGAGTTAGTTCGGAGTTTTTAAAAATTAAAAAAAATACGCTCTAGCAAATTCCATTTTACAACTGAAAAAGCTCATTGGTAGGTACCTCGAAGAACGATTCATTAGGTTGGTGTAATCTTGTTGTAATCTTCTAGCATACAATATGTTATGTTGCGTTTTGTTCTCCTCGTGTGTTTATCTTGTATTGCCTTTCGAAGCTGATTGTAAATATAACAGTTCGGCCTGCGTGGATATCCACCGCTATAAATAAATAAATAAATGGGTCGTTTTTAAACGGCATTTTTGAAAATTTCGAATCTTACGAAAAAAATTAGATCGGGGTGATTTCCACAAGAACGAGTTTTCGTATAATTCTGATGACAATTCTGATCAGAAATTCGACATTCGACCGAATCGGATATCCGATGTCCAACTCGAAGAAAAATGAGTTATGTGAATCAGCCGAAAATCAATACTAGTGAAAGTCACCCTAATCTGAACAGGGAATGCCGTCAGCTTCCCATGGAACTTCGGATTGAGACCTATATCACGTGAAAGAGCTCGAGACGCTGATCACAGATATGTAGACCACGTTTGCTAAATGGATCTCTTAAGCGAGTTATGGCCAACGGAAGTCGCGATGTCTTCCATGTGTTAGGCGCGCAAAAACAGCGTTGGGCGCACTATTGCGCGGTAATCAGCGGTTCGGCTATCAGCGCCGTCAGCGGCGGCGGCGACGCAGTGGTAGGGTGCTCGCTCCGACGGATTGGGCTCACTGGTTCAGTTCCCGGCGGTGACTGCTTTTTTGCGTTTTGTGACCTATCTTGGACGAGGATCTATAATTTCATTTTTAGCACATTTTTGAGCGAACGGCTAATGGCGCCTTGCATTTACGTCTATTTGAAGACGGAAACGTGTTTTATTCATGACGTGAAGCAAGTCAGAAATTCAAATCAAAACAAATTAAAAAGTAAAAATAAAATCAAAAATCAACAAAACTTAGTAAACATAATAAATAAAAAGTAAAGGCACTAGTTAAATGTTCCGATTCCACCGATACGATTTCGGTCGAAAATTTTTTTCCGCTGAAACTTCGTCAGGAGGTTGCCTTGCGTGCTAATCACGAATCTGACATCCGTTTTTCACGATTCGATCGGAGACCACCCATACCTTAAACAAGGGTGGTCCATTCCGAGTCACCGATTTCGCTGGGCACAGTTAAAAGTTCCGACTCCACCGACACGACTTTGGCCGAACGGTTGTAGCAACGGTATGGGTGGTCTCCGATCGAATCGTAAAAAACGGATTGCAGATTCGTGATCAGCACCTCAAATAACCCCCTAGACGAAGTTTTAGCGTAAAAATTTTTTCGACCGAAGTCGTGTCGGTGGAGTCGGAACGGAACTTTTAACTAGTGCCTTTACTTTTTATTTATTGTTTATTAAGTTTTGTTGATTTTTGATTTCATCATTACTTTTTATATTGCCTTGACTTGAATTTCTGACTTGCTTCACGTCATAAATAAAACATTTTACCTGAAACACGTTTCCGTCTTTAAATAGACGTAAATGCAAGGCGCCATTAGCCGTCCGCTCAAAAATGTGCTAAAAATGAGATTATAGGTCCTCGTCAGGGATGAGCGGATTAACCATTATCCGTTATCCGGTTTCCGGTAGGTTTGGGCCTATCCATTTTGATGTTCGTTATCCGGGGATTTTTCGCCAGATAACGAACAACAAAATGTGGAAAGCTTGTGATCACTTAATTGAATATAAGGACAATTTAACACATTCACGACGAGATCGTTTTCGCGCCCAGTGCATGCGACGGCTTTTAGCGCGCGTATGTGCGTTTATTATGTTTCTGTAATGGGAGACGTTCTTGTTAGTTACGATAAAACCAATCATATTTCTGTTTGCGCAAACCCAACATTGCTTTCTTACTACAATTGGGGAATTTGAAAAGGAAATCGAACAAAAACATCAATAAATAAATAAGTTCTTCCCAGAACTCCGCCGTCCAGTCAAATGAGTAGACGTCGTCGCGAATGTGTTAAGAAAAATCGTCTTGTGTTTTTCCTACTGGCAGTCGAGATACGCTTGCAATGCCAGGTCGGTGCCTTCTCGGAGTTCTCAATGCTATATTTAGACTAACCTATTTAATTACCCATAGCGGATTTTGAAATGCTGAACACTGCCTTGCTCATTTCTATTTGTGGGGTTTTCACCAAATTTCTTCTAGCATAATGTACGGAAAAGACTAGTCGTGAGAGGAGAAAAGGACAAACATCCATACGAATCACTTCGGTTTAAGGATATGCCAGATAAACCGCACCTATACAGCCTTCTATACAGCTTTTTGAAACTATGTTTGGCATTGGCAGCAAATTACAATTTACCCTTTCTAAAGCAATAGAGAGAGTTCTATTCGATCTGGGCAAGAATTAGTGTTAAATTTAATTAGGGAGTAAACGAAAAGCGACTCTTTTTAACGACTGTCTCACCCAAGCCCAGAAATTCCCGTGAGATTTATCCATAGTGACTTCATTGCAGCTGAGAAACATGAATAAAGGATATGAAACGACGGTAGTGCCAGATGAGACACGCATTCTACTCCTACGTGACATGCTGGCTGGAGGCACTTTCAATGCGTATTTGGCCAGTACAATGACTTGCGGTGGTCAGCCGATGGAGAATTTAAAGCATTATCCTGCCCGGGTAAGCCAGGTACCAATGCATCGAGTCCGAAAGGATGGAAGGCTTGGTTGACCTGGAGGGAAATCCGAACTAAGAACATTGAATCGGAGAGCATGTGACAGGCGGCACATTCGACTGCACTACTACGTGTCTTGAAGAAAAAACACCAATAAGATGTTATAAGTGGCTTATTATACATGTGACATGGACAGTGTCACAATTACCGACCTACCATTAACCCAATCCTCTGGAGTGAGCACTCTATCACTGCGCCTCCGCCGTTGCTGATGGTGCTGATAGCCGAACCGCTGATTACCACGCAATAGTGCACGCAGCGCTGATTGAGCGCGCCTAACACATGGAAGACATCGCGGCTTCCGCCGACCATAACTCGCTTAGGAGATCCATTTAGCAAACGTGGTCTACATATCTGTGATCAGCGTCTCGAGCTCTTTCACGTGATATAGGTCTCAATCCGAAGTTCCATGGGAAGCTGACGGCATTCCCTGGTGAGTCACGCTAGGATCGGGGCCTTCCTTCAAAAATGCCATTACCCGAATGAAGTATATTTCCGGAGTTCGAAAAAATGACGGATGCGAATTATTCAAACCGGCGTCGGATCCGAGGTATACTAGTTAGTTAAACTTCAAATACACCGCTTTGAAGTGTAGCAGTATAGGACAAGATTAGCCTCCCTACTTTAGCCGTACTGCCTTACACACCTTCTTCTTTCAAGATCACACACTTAACAAGTTTCCATAACAACTCACTACGAGAACCCGCATCGCGGCTTCCATGGCTACATCGTCCATTCCGTCAGCGTTGTTGCCGGCGACATCGATCCACATGGGAGTGAACCCATTCTCCACTGACAGAAGTAAATAAGTTTCAATGCACGTCCTCCTTCACTTATCGTGAAGTTTCGTGCAGTCTGTGCATAGGAAAGCATAGCCGCTATCGGTAGACGAAGGCGTATGATTGCTTACCATTAGATTAGCATCATTACTACAAAATCTGGCCGAAGTTCTACCATGCGTGGTGCCGGCCAAACAGGAATAGTTCGTTGATAGCTCTTCTAGTTAACCTTTCAGCAATGCTCTTATACCTTGTAATATCGACTGTGACTCTCCCCGTAAGAAACAAAGCCCCTAAAGCCGCAAGTTCGCAAAAACTGACAGATGGTCAGGGAACAGTTGGTAATCGTGCTACAACCTCACCTGGTCGAACATTTGCGCAACTTTGGTATGGAGTCATCGTTGTCTAGTTTCCTAGGCCTAGACGATCTGCGCAGTTAAATGTCAATTAACAGAGGAATTTATCCTACTCCGCCCTCAGCCAAGCCTTATTCTGAACCAAGGGTGTGCGTAATCGCCATTTCCCATTTAGGGCAATTTTGTCCTCTTTTTACGAATTACGATTTACGTCATTTCTGGTCGTAAATCGTAAATTTTTGTAAAGTAATCGTTGGCTTACAACAGTCCCTCATCTGATGTCTTACAATTAGCCTTGCAATAACGGAACTACTTTTAGAGTTGGAGCGCCATGCTGTGGTGCAAACAGTATATGAACTGCAATAAAATAAAGGACTATGGGGTATTTCAAGAAAAGGTCGGAGCCTTTTTGTTCTTGCAATTTATGCTCTTTTTAGTGATGCGATATCGCACTCTGTACATCGTTTAGAATGTTGTGTCTTCGCAGAGAGCAAACGTTGTTTAGAAAAAATTAGCGGTTCGCTCAAGCGACCACAAACAATTAGTAACGCAATATTTTGAAGCTTTCGAGAAGCGAACAATGCAAGTCCTGTGCCCCAGATAATCGACTGATATTGTCGAGCGGCGCTCGTTCGTTTTAGAAACTGTGAACTCTAAATTTGAGAAATGTCCTTGCTACAAGCGCTCAACAGATAACAACTTCTAGAATCAGTAAGTTGCGCCGCGGTTACTGCTACATACAATCTATTTAACCAATAAATGCTTAATACCTTACTGCTACAGTTTACCTTTTCTCTTTGTGATATTCAAATAACTTTTTCAAATCGAATCAAGTTTCAAACCGTAGCCTTCGCAGCTCAAATTATACTGGACTTTGTTGAATTCAAACCAAGCACCTTCCAAACGAAGGACGGCCTATGGAAATCAAAGCGGGCACATCTGAAGCATGTCACACAATACAATTGCATCAAAAAGCAAGTCAATTTAGAAATTGGACTATGGAGGTTGTCTAAAAGATATGACTGCACTGTTTCAATCCTTTTCATCGATCACAGGAATATTTTTGGGTTGTATCAAAATGTGAAAAGGTGTTCTGTGAGACGAAAAGCTCGTTCCGGTGTGTCAAACAATAGGATTATGCCGCGCGCTCGCTCAGTACGCGCTGTTTTTCTGATTGCTTATGTATGCAAACGCTATCCTCACCGAATTGGCCTGTTGTTGAATCATTTTTGATTCTGGCAGCAGCTTGTTTTGGTCGTTTCTGCGCAGAGTTACAAAAAAGCTGAAGGCTAGCATCAAGGATTGGGAAGATTTATGGTTGCACTTTTGTTTGGACACCACACATAGGCTTTCTTTTATAACGTTGTTTCTAAATCAATAATTTGCTTAGACTTTGTCAAACCAGATTGATTTGAAAGGTTTCCAGTTGGCAAGAAAATTCTTCCGCCTTAGATGAAAAAACGCCATAAATACAATAAACTTCAAATCACATTTAATTACTCCTAGCAGAAAAATGTTTAGAAACATACATAATTTTGCTAGATATTAGGAGCCTCTTATGATCTACGGTTTAGGATTTACGATTTACGACGATTTTTTCGTGATTACGATTCGCGATTTACGATTCGGATTTCATTTACGTACCCCTGGTCTTCAAAACAAGCTTTAAATCATTGTGTTTCCTCAAAAAATAAAATTTTTGTAAAATTTCAAACCATGTATTCTCTTATTGGGAAGTAAATTAAAACGTCAAAGAAAATTAAAATTTTCCTTGAACAAAAGTTATTTTAACATTTTTGGAGAGTCTCTAGTTTAATGTAGAAGGAGCTCATTTCGATTTGGAAAAGTTCGTTTTGATTTGTACAGTCTTAGATCAGTTTAGAAGAGTGTCCAATTTGACGTGAAAAGCGTCCAATTTGATTAGAAAAGTGCCCAATTCGACGTGAAAATGGTACAAATTGCAGACTATGCTAGAAAAAGGAGGGTATCCCCTGGTGCGTGCTAAAAGTGTTGCAGCAGTAATTTTAAACGACGACATATGTATCCATGTGTAATTGTATACATAAGTTCATAAACAACGGCACTTACAGATGTCTTTCCCCGAAGCAGGTTGTCCTGAAATTTGATAACAATTAACGCTTAAGCGCTGCACGTTCGGATGAATATATTCTAGGTTTTCTCACCAAAGCCGAAACCTCGCATTCCAATGAAGATGTACAGGAAATCATCCGATATCATGCCCAGCTGCGAAATTCGAATTAAAAACTTTCTGCGGTCCTTGGAGGAATCCAAGCATAGTAGCACAACTAGAACAAGCATTGCAAATGGAAATCGGGCAGACTGGCAAGAGGAACCCACTGCGGGAGCGAGAGCGGATTTCGTTGAGAGCTTCAAGGAACGGGTCCGCACTCTGCGAGTTGATCTCCTGCTTATAAACAATGTCTGGGTTGTATGATTGCGCATCATTCAGAGCGAACTGCAATGAGAGTTGCTCCGTGGGTGGTAACAATGAGCCAAAGTCTGGTCAACGTTCACCTCAAGGTCGGCAACGATTCCGTCGCAGTAGTCGACCTCGTTCGAGGTGAACATAATGGATAAGTTGTTCCAGTTGAAGTCCTGCAACAGCTGCGCGACACTGTATCCAAGTCTGGAATGACGAACAGCGTGCAGGCTTTAATTCTCATGTAGCATCGGTGGCACTGAGTCAAGTGAAAGCATCATCGTGGTTGGCTTCTAAGCAGCGGTTTTCCCTAGCAGGAAGAGATGTAGAGAGATTCCCAAAACGTGCTCTCGGGTACCTTCACGCACCTGTTGCACTACTGCTCTACGTATGGCCTATGTCATACCATCGCTCACCCCGAGCGAAGCCTAATGGTGGGGTCCCATATCGACTCATCGCTTCGCGCGATCGATATGGGAGCTTATCATTAGGCTTCGCTCGCGGTGAGCGATGGTATGACATAGGCCTATTGAAGCGTGTTTCGCATGGCGGACAACTCATACATTTCAGCATGAGATCTCATAGCAGGAGCACACTCTCCGCAAGGCGCAGCACCTACTCGCCGTTGGCGTGCGCAGGTAGGTGATTGGAGCCAAAGTCGAGAATGATTCTCGGACGTTTTTCGGCAAAGCAGACGAGTGATCAGCAGCAGTGGTTGTGTGATCTTCAGCACAATGGACTAGATGTTCCGTGACAGGAGATGGCAGCCGCTATAGTATTGTTTTTTCCTACAAGTGGGTAATAATCTATCTCTGAACAGCTGTCCTGTGCACTCCACTTTGAAGTTGTGGGAAGATGTGAGCTCGTAGGTAAGCTAGGGCTTGGTTATATCTTGTACGATTGGTGCGCTTCGATTTTGGTTTTGATGAAATAGTTGATAACGAATGCAATTATCCGAGTGGAAGGAAAAATTTGCTGGGAAGCTGTCCTATCCAGTTGTTGTGTTTTTGTTTTAGTTTAGTTTTCTCCCGGTCATTGACACTCCACCAGGAATACTAGGAAAAGCAATTCTCTAAGAAACACGCTTACGCAAGATTCGCAAGAGTCTATGCGCTCAATGATATTACAATTTGTATGGTTCTAATACCAGGAAACTCGGGGCTCGGCTTGGTGGCCCTTCATATCCACAGAACACTGCACTCGTCCCATGTATCACGATGCCTGTTTGGTTGGTTGTGTGATTCTCCGTTTCGTGGAGTTGGACCAAGTGGAGGCTTGTTTGTGCTTGACCTTGCGGCACTGCCTAAATTAACAGCAATTTCGGATCTATCCTAGTCGGGAGGGGGAGGGGCGCATAACTAAAAATTGCACAACCAATTGACTTGGGATTTACGGAGCGGCTTCTAGAGACCAGAATAGGACTCAAAAAGCAAACAAAGGCGCACAGAAACAAACAAGAACAAACAAATACCCGCGGTTGTAAAGACGTCCCGGCGGGCAAGGCATATTCAAACACGGCTGACCGCCGCATGACAAGCTATAACCGGGATCTATCGTAGTGAGAGGAGCATGCAAAGCCGCATACCGCGTGCTGGCTTAGCGTCCGCTAAACGTCTGGTTGGGGGCTTCGCCCCAAACCCCGAGAACGGAACAACCCAATCTTGGGGATATGGTAGGGCCTTCACTGCTCCTATGAACCCCATCAACCCTCTATCGCATGCACACGATTTACTCTTCGAAGTGTCCGCCCTGTGCGTGGCGGAAACATGTCGTGAGAGTCACAATCCGAAGTGCTTAATCTGCAGAAACATAATTAAAATTAATTGGTATTGGTCGACAGGTCGATACCTTTTACTGTCCGACAGAATACTCCTCCGAATCCCATAGTAACAGTCCCTACCTCTCTCCACCCCCTCTCCGCTAATACTTCCTTACCTATGTCTTCTTCTTCTCCTCCTCCTGAGCGTTTAGTCACGCGCAGTCGCAGGGTTCCCTGTTCTTGTGATTAGTCGCCATCTCATCCTATCAAGGGCTTCACCTGCCGTGGCACCGATTTCGGGGAGATCTTTCTTGATGACGTCCTTCCACCTTTTCCTTGAGGCTCCTCTCGGACGCTTTCCGGGTGCTTCGAAATCTAGGGCCAACCTCATGGGGTGATCCTCTGGTCTTCTGAGGACGTGTCTATACCACCTCAGGCGCTGCTCCCTCATCTTCAACTGAATCGGGACTGTCTTCTTCACTGCCCTAACATCTTCGCTTCGCACCCTCTCCCGACGGGTCCATCAACATGCCCACCGCAGCATTCTCATTTCCGCAGCGTGCAGTTGCCGCTCCTGCGCCTTACCCGGGGCCCAACACTCACTGCCGTAGAGGAGGGCAGGCCTCACAACTGTTCTATAGAGCTTGCCTTTGAGCGTCCTGGAGCATCTACGATCGCAGAGGATCCCTTTGGACTACCTCCACTTGAGCCAGGCTGCGTTTATCCGTCCCCTGACCGCCTGGTCCATACTTCCTTCCTCGGGTAGGTCACTTCCGAGGTAGCGGAATTTTTCCACCTTTTCGATCGTTTCCCCATGGCAGTCTAGGATCGATCCAGCGCATGCTAGATGATGAATTTCGTCTTCTTCACGTTCAGCCGTAGACCGTTGTCTGCGAGGGCTCTTTGCCACAGCTGCACCTTCTCCTCTAGCTCCTCCTGGTTGTCGGCTACAAGGGCGATGTCGTCCGCGTAGAGGATCGTCCTCAGAGGGCCTTGCTCAAGGTGGTTCACCATAGAGTCAAGCGTTAGCAGGAAGAGGAACGGACTCAGAGCCGACCCTTGATGTACCCCCACAGTGATGTCCGCTTTCCTTGTCACCCGTGTGGAGTTCGTATCGTCGCTTTCGAGCCTTCGTACATGTTCCTTATGACCGTGATCAGACGTTCCGGGACACCCCTCCCTCGAAGGGCTTTCTAGAGTACGGCCCGAGGAAGCCTGTCGTAGGCCTTCTCCAGGTCCAGAAATGCCAGGTAGCAGGGTTTTCGTTTCTCCCGATATTTCTCCATCACCTGACGAGCGATGAAGATGGCGTCTGTGGTGAACCTCTCGGGCATGAAGCCTCACTGCACCTGGGAGGTGGATACCATCTCCCTCAGCCTCGAATCGAACAGTCGTTCGTAGATCTTCACCGCGTGTGAGATCAGTTTGATCCCTCGGTAGTTGGAGCATTCGGAAGCGTCTCCATTCTGGTTGAAGATGGGGACTATGGTGACGTTCCTCCAGCCATCCGGTATCTTACATTCTTTCGTGATTCTGTTGAGGAACTGCGTCAGCAAGTTGAGCACCTTCCAAGCCTCTACTGGCACACCGTCAGGCCCTGCTGCCTTTCCGAGTTTCATCTTCTCTATGGCCTTGCGAGCTTCTTCTTGCGTCCAGGGTGGGATGGGCCCTTCCGTTGGTTGCTCTTCCTGAGCCTCCCGACGGGGAAACTCCTCGTTCAGGAGTTCCTTGAAGTGCTCCTCCCATCTCTCTCTCTGACCTCGACCGGCTTCCGTAGTACCCTACCGTCAGCACTCTTCACAGTCTTCACTACTCAAATGTCGAGACTAGCTTTATGACGCGCCTTTGCCAGACGGATGGCGAACTTCTCTTCCTCTGGCCCGTCTAGTTTCTCGAACAAGGTATCCATTTCCGCGTTCCTTTCCTTCGCTACGGCTGTTTTTGCCAGCCTCTTCAGCTTCCTGTAGGCTGTAAGATGCTCGGCTGCCTTAGTCTTCTGCCACAGCTTGTAGGCCTCCTTCTTCCTCTTCACCGCAACCTGCACCTCTTCGTTCCAGAACCATGCCGATTTATCCCCTCTGGTTCCTCCCTTTGTTTCTCCCAGGATTTCCTTGGACAGGACATCTCAGGATTGTTTGAGCTACCCTCCTCCAGGTCCCATTCACGGGACCAGCTGGATCTGGAAGGCCTGCTTCGAGCACTGCCTTTCGTAGTTCGTTCCGCTCCGAACCCCGCAATCTCCACCATCGGATCCTAGGTTCCGTCCTCACTTTGGGCTTTGTGGGTAGAGGTATGCTAAGGTCGGCTACAAAGCGTCTATGCTGTGATGCCACGTCTTCTCCCAGAATGACCTTTACGTTCTGGACTGGTTTCTGGGCAGGGATTCGAACCAAAAAAACCAAACCTATGTGCTCGACTTCCGTCCTTCTTCCTCCGCTAGCATAGGTCACCTTCTAGCTTTCCCTCTTCGCGAAGAAGGTGCTACAGAAAGCCAGGTCGTGGGCGATAGCCAGATCCAGAACTCGTTCTCCATCCGGGTTTATCAGGCCGATCTTTTTACCTCCATGAACCCTTTTCACTCCCTTTCTGCCACTCCCCACACGCCTGTTCATGTCTTCTGCGATGGAGGGGTTGTCGCCTTCTGGTACGGACCTTATGGCCTCCTCGAGCGAGCGGTAGAAGTCATCCTTGTCGTGCTCGGAGCATCCGGTCTGCGGAGCGTAGACAGGCATGATGGTCCAGTAACCCATCTTCGTGTCCAGCCGCAGTGACACGATGCGTTCGTTTATTCTTTGGACAGCAGCTACTGAATCCTTAACGGACTCCGCAACAGCTATCCTAACCCCGTTCCTCTCCGTTGTACCAGGCTGTCCAATAATTCTTGTCCGAAAATTTCACCATTTTTAATTTTTTTCAACTTTATTGAAAAACAAGTCTAATCAACAATATGATCACCACAGTTATCCACAACAGTGCCCCATCGATTGGGCAGGTCGCCGATGCCCTTCGCCCAGAACTTCGAGGGCTGCGACTCGAACAAATCTGCGATGTCGGATTTGAGGTTGTCGTAGTTGGTGAATTTTCTTCCGGCGAAATGGTGCTTCAGCGGGCGGAACAAGTGATAGTCGGAGGGGCGAGGTCCGGGGAATACGGCGGATGGGCAACCGTCTCCCAGCCGCGCGTCGCCAATTCTGCTGGGTCTCCTTCGCCATGTGGGGGCGCGCGTTGTCGTGCAGCAGGTGGACCGAGGCCCGTCGGGGACGCTTTTCTCGGATGGCGGCGGCTAGTTTCTCGAGCTGATCGGTGTAGATGGAGGCGGTGACCGTCCTGCCTTGCGGGAGCAGCTCGAAGTACAGCATGCCCTTGGCGTCCCACCACCAGCAGAGCATGATCTTCAGCGGGTGCAGGTCGGCTTTCGGCGTCGTCGGCGGCTCTTCTCCGAGTGGGATCCAGACGGCACGGCGGGCGACGTTGTCGTAGAGGACCCAGCTCTCATCCCCAGTGACCAGGTCCTCGAGAAACTCCTTGCGATGCGGACGTAGGAGGAGGGACTGACAGATGGCCACGCGGTTCTGCTTGTTGGCGTCCGTCAGACGGTAGGGGATCCAACGGGCCAGAACTTTGTGGTAGCCGAGTAAGTTGAGTCGATTGTGGATGGTGGACTTGCTGCAGCCGAGCGTCGTCGCCAGTTCACGGGTGGTGGCATCCGGCTTCTCCTTGATACAGCGACGGACTTCGTCATCATCCACCTTAGAAGGCCTCCCGCTGTGCTCCCTGTCCTCGAGGCTCGTGTCGCCGCTCTCGAAACGATTGAACCAGCGCCTGACTGTGCGTTGGGACACTGCATCCTCCTTGCACGCTCTGCAGATGTTGGCGACCGCGGTGCCCGTGTCGTTGTCCAGCAGCCACTCGTAGTACACGAACGTACGAATTCGACTTTGGTCCATTTTAGCTTGTACTGGTAGCTAGACGCGGCGACTGCGCCTTATATACCCCTAGAGTGGAACTCTGGAGAACCTTCTAGAAGGTGTTTACACTTGCCTGATATTATAACACTTCTAAGAAAAATTGTAGAATTGTGAAAATTTTCGGACAGGAATTATTGGACAGCCTGGTAGTACAGCTTGACCCGTTCTCCAATCTCCCTGGCTTTCTCCCCTTTCCATAGCGCTTCCTATAGACACAGAACTTGTATCCTTCTGCGCTTTATCAGGTCAGCCACTTTCCTAGATCTTCCAGTCAGTGTTCCCACATTCGGAGTCCCCAGTCGAACTAGCTTCTTTAAGGCCCCCGCAGACTTCTGCGGCGTTGCCGCTGCCCTATGCTTAACCATAGGGCAGGGACGCAGAGCTCGCCGACAGCGGCGCCGCCGGCGGCACCGGCGGCGTCGCTGGCGGAAATGACTTGAATCATTCCACCCGGCGGCGCCGCTCCAGCGTCTGTCTGTCTGGGCTCTGCGCTCTGCCCTTTCGCGGGATCCAGAGCGGAGACCGTCGATGCGGGCGCGCGATGGTCATCACGGCGCGTTATTGTTAAGCACCAGTCGGTCCCGACTAGAAATAGTACAGTACCTCGCCGTCACCGCTCCCACTGATGATGAGTCAAACCGCTGAGCGGCGCCGCTCAGCGGTTTCGACGTTCGCCGTCGCCGCTCAGCGATTTCGCCGTCCGCCGCCCGCCGCTCGCCGCAGAAGTCTGCGGGGGCCTTTAGCCGAGGTCGTTCGGCCCTCGGTAGCCCTCGCATACTGACCACAGAACTCGGGCGGGGGTTCTGTGCGCCACTTCTGGGTGACCTTTGACCATGGTTTTGTGACGAGGTTTGTCAGCCTGGGCCTGACGCTGGAATCGTTGCCATTTTTGCAATTTTTGCAAGGCATGGCGTGCCAGAGCCAGGAGTTGAACCTGTAACCGTTTGTGCATGAAACTACACTACTAACCACTAGGCTAACTCGGCTCCACTTCCTTGTCTATGTGCCTGCAAAGAAGCGTAGTAGAAGTCAAGCACGCGTACGTGATACTGAGTCTCGACTCACGTGTCACCACGTTGTCACGACATCTATGACACTACTTCTGCACCCATACACACTGCCACGACTTCTGTCACCCGTCTTCAGAAACCCGACGTACATTGACGAATACTGGTTCCCCCTATTCCCTCTTGCCTCTCTAATGGTCCCTTTTGCGGCTTCCCTCCTCATTGGTCCCCATTTTTTGTTTTTGCTGCATTTTTTGTTGTGAATTTTGTCAGCTTGGCTTCCTTCTATAGAACCCGCTCCATAAATTACAAGTCATTTTGTCTAATAAATTTGAGCAATGTGCCCTCCCCCGACTAGAGTAGATCCGTAATTTCCGGTGTATGAGAGCACTTACGGAAATTTGAGTCGACCTTAATGTTATAATAAAAAGGTGCTATAATAAAAACGGTTTGTCTGAAAGGAGGTGGCGAAACAAACTATTGAGATTTGATTTGTTTCTCCATAAATCTAAAGTATATTTATTGCACCAAGGTGCACCTAAACATTTTGCAACATTGTTTCTTCAGGCAACAAGTTCTTGTTTTCACCATCTCTAACATTTTCACGTCACTGCACAGATTGTTGTGCTGTTGCCAATTAGCATTTGCTCCGACGCGTCTGAAGACGCGTCGGAGCACTCATCCGGTTCGATTGGTCCTGCGATGTTGACAAATGGCTCTTTCGCGTCTGATGTAAGAGTGACTTCAGGAGACGCTTTATCGCCGCCGACGACAATTGCAGGGGCGGAGTCTATTCCCGACCCACGCGAGGGCACTTTTTTTCTGGATACCAAGGAATAAAGACGTTCCTCTTCTATCTGCTTCCGTACGTTATCATATAAATCCACTGAACCGCACATTTTTGTGCATCGGCCTAATAAGCCATATTGAAAGTCTCTCGCGTCCCTACGCCTCTAGCAACAAGTCGGTATATTGCAGACCGCATTCTCTATGATAAAGAGAATCGTAAGTCTCTCGCGTATCTACGCCTAAAGCCGCAAGTCGATCTATTGCAGATCGCATTCTCTATAATAAAAAGAATCGTAAGTCTCTCGCGTCCCTACGCCTAGAGCCGCAAGTCGATCTATTGCAGATCGCATTTTCTATAATAAAGAGAATCGTAAGTCTCTCGCGTACCTACGCCTAGAGCCGCCAGTCGATTTATTGCAGATTGCACTCTCTATTTAAGAGAACTACTCTTGGTTCACACCTTGAGTTGGTCTAATTACGAACACAGCCTCTAATTAAGAGACTGCAAGACTTCCGTATTAATTACGAGGAGCAACGGGAGAAAATTCTCACTTCGTTTCTTGAAAAAGAAAGAACGAAACCCTTTTTTGAAAACAAAATGGTGCTTCTTTGTTATAAGACGCCTATTGTATTGAGCGCGACGACACTCAAAAACCTGGTTGATCGGTACAGCGATTATACCGCTGTGGTAGATTTCAGTACCATAGATGAAGAGACCTACGAAAAATGCAGGTCAACTATAGCCCTCCTACAAAGCGGGGTCAAGCAGATCAGAGAGGGGCAAGAAAAGCTCCAAAAATTGTACAAAGAAGTCAGAGAAGAGTACAACAACTGTAAAAGCAGAACAGAAAGAAAGGACATCATGCATGAAATTGAGCAGATTGAAAATGAGTCGAAACTGCACACTACAATAGCAGAATCTGATGAACTTATGTTTGAGCTCATTACGTGAGTTGACGAAGCCAAGTGTATGCGCGAGAAAATGGACGTCAAATTGGGCTATATTACGCAGAGAGCCCAACGAATCGAAGCGAATAGTTTGGAAAATCTTGAAACAAACGATCGCGAGAACAGCTGCGGTCAGAGCAACTCTGACAATGCTGCAGCGGCCATACCCGAATATACTGCTATTCCTGATGCTAGTGGAAGTCTAAATCACACATCAGTACGATCCTGCAGATCTATCAAACCACCACAGGCGTCTCTACCGTCGTTCTACGGTAACGCGGTGGAATTTCCCGAGTACTGGGCAGTTTTGAATCTTGTCCACAAAAGCACTGAGTTGGACGTAATGGAAAAAAATACTGCTGCTCAAGGAAAGCCTAAAAGGCAGGGCGCAAAATTCCATTAAAAGAATTCGACTTGTGCCAGAAAACTACAACTGGATAGTCAAAACGTTGTGCGACAACTACAACAACAGCGCTGCAAACCGTCCTCAAATTGTTCAAAAGCTCGTGAACATGAAACCAGCGAATAGTTCAGCTGAAAGTTCCTCTTCATATATGATGAAATTCAGGTTCTAGTGAACCAAATAGTGTCTGCCGGATACGATGTCCGTAATACGTTCGACTCTATGTGGTCTGAGACTATTTTAGCGAAGTTTACTCGGGACATTGTTAAAGCAGTCCTAATCCTGTGCCGTACGCAATCTAATCAAAGTACTGAGGAGCTCATGAGCGCTCAAAAAAATGAAAAATGAGATAGCGGCAAAACGTTACGTCGAAAGCCGCATAGGTCACCAGACGCAAGACAGAGTCAACATAGTTGCAACAGATGAGGGCACTTACTCGCGACCTCGCGACCATAATACCGACGGCTGTGTTTTTTGCCATAGGAACAATCATCGGTCGGCGGCATGTCTCACAGTATCGGATCTAAACAGCCGCCAAAAAATCATAAGGGACGGCAACTGTTGCTGGAAGTGTTTCTCGCCAATCCACAACAGCTTCGACTGTATTAAACCAACTGTTCTCAATGTGGCCAAAAACACCATACAAGTCTGTGCTTTAAAAATGACACAGCAAATCCGAGAAATCAAAACGGTACGTGGAACCCAGGTCAGAGAAATGCCAGGGCGAACGGTCACCCTCCCAGACCTAATGGAAATCAAAACAGAGTTTAACGAAACCGCAACGATTTCAGCGATCGTAATAGAAACGCCGCTAACAACAACACGCATATGAAAAGTGAATCTCTCCAATCTAACGCTTGTGCACAAATTCAAACAGCTTCTCAGCTTGTCCTAATGACAGCGGAAGGTAATCTTTGGAACCATAATAAAAACGAGTTCGAAAAGGTCCTGTTTTTCTTCGACTCAGGTGCTCAGAAAACAGTCATTGAAGAGAACCTTGGCTATCGTTTTGGCTTACCAAAAGAGTCAACAGAAATATGCACCATGTCAGGAATTGTTGGGCATATAGAAAACTTCGAGAGTCACATAGTACTGACAAGAGTGAACACGGTGTTCGGGGAAGAACTCGAGCTAAATGTACAAACGAAACCCGTCCTAACGAGCGGATTCCCTAGTGTCAAGCTCAGTAAATCTGACATTACTTTCCTCAATGAAAATGGAATTTGCCTATCAAATTCAAAATTGCGTGGAAAACACCAAACTCCACACATTTTGGTCATACTTGATTATTACCACGACCTAGTCTGCAGTCCAAGTTACGGTATGGCAACACCAACAGGACTTCATATCGCTAAAACAGTATTTGGCAACACCATATACGGTAAAGGCCTCATCAGTACAAGAAGCAACGTGAGCTACGCAGTTCACGAGCAAAGCGAGCAGGAAATGCTACGTAAAATGTTCGAGTTGGGTGGGCTTGGAATTTCCGAAAGTGAATGCCAAAAGGAAGGCAAGGCCTACGAATATGTAGAAAAATATTCAAAAATGATTTCCTTTGAAAACGGATACATAACAGCTTCATTTCCATTAAAAACCAACATTGGAGAACTGGAGGACAACTTTACAGTTGCTATTCGCCGCTCTGCAAAAAACTTTGCAGCAAAACAGCGAGCAACGCAGTTGGTACTGCAAAATCATTGAAAAATATGTCGGTGAAAAGATGTTTGAACCATTTTCCGATTCCGACCCAGAAGCAGTCGGAAACTACTACATGCCTCATTCAGGCGTCTAGAAAGCTAATAAAAATGTTCCTCTTAGAATAGTGTTTGACGCGTCTTCAAAACGTAAAAACCAACTGTCTCTAAACGAGGTAATCCACAAAGGCGAATCATTCGTCAATGAAATCCAAGGCATTCTCATGGTCTCACGATCAAAAAAGGTTCTTCTGATATGCGACATTGAAGCGGCCTTCACTCAGGTACGCCTGGTCCACTCCCACAAAGATCTATGCAGGTTTTTGTGGGTGAAAAACATCAATTTGCCTCCAACGAAGGACCGCTACAGATTCAGGCGGTTGCCGTTTGAAGTCAAAGCTTCCCCTAGCATATTAAACATGGCACTACTGTCTTACCTCAATAATGAAGGGTCCTCAATTGCAATTGAAATAGCTAGCAATCTATATGTGGATAACATTATGATGGTTGCCGACACTGCAGAGGTGGCGATGTCCGTTCCTCCACGTGGTGCCACTGGAAACTGTTCGCCTCTGCGAGCTAAGCTAATCACGGACATTCGAGTACAGGCGACAGGCCCTAGTGGCAGGCCGGCCTATGGAGATCCCATGTCACATACATGGTTGATGACGTTAAGTGAGTATCGAGATAATGCTACGGCGTCCGCGGGAGCCGACGCGCACTCGCAGAGCCCGGCGAGTGTGAGAAGTATGCGAGGCTCCCTGATGCGAGGACGGCATCAGGGGAAGGTGAGCTAGTCCTAAAGTACCATAACGTAGGCAAGACCAGTGTAGCTACGCTGAATGTGGGTAGTTGACGGGCCGCTCGTGCGAGTTGGCAGAAGCACTGGAGCGAAGACGAATCGACTTATGTGCGGTACAGGAGACGAGGTGGTCCTGTTGTAAGTCGAGGGACATAGGCCGAGGCTTCAAGGCCATTCTGTGCGGCAGTCCCAGGACCACCATCGGAGTTGGTGTAATCGTCTCCGAACGTTTCCGAGACGCGATTATAAGCGTGGAACGTTTTAATGATCGCTTGATTATAGTTGTACCCGAACGAATATATTCGAATAATTATTCGAATAATTTATTCGAATATTCATTCGAATTATTCGATCATTCGGTTTTCTTTATTTTCGAATATTCGTTCGAATTAGATTATCGATAATTTTCAAAAGTCGAATATTCGTTCGAATTCGATTATCGATGATTTTCAAAAGTCGAATATTCGTTCGAATTCGAACATCGAAGGGAGCCATATTCGAATATTATTCGAATCGAATAGTCAAACTCTATTCGAACGAATAATTTTATTCGAATATCGGATAAACCTGGGGTGGTAGTACGAACATGCAGATTTTGGCCGCGCGCGCGTCGGCCTCTGTCGCACATGCGGCGAACCGCCACTGACGCAGGGCTCTCTAGGTGGACTGTCAGGGGGAAAATGGAGCTCTAACAAACTCCCGAGGTATGCTATATTGTATCTAGATATGTGACTTTAAGAAATGAAGCTTCTTGTCACAAAGGGACCCTAAATCTTTTCACAATGGAAACAACTGAAAACAACAAACAACAACATTTCTTCGATTAGGTCATCCAATTCCTTCTCGAAATATCGATTTTCTTTGAATAAGTGCACCGTAGGACTCTCAAATAGCTGAGCAGGGGCAGCAAAAGAGGTTATTCAGTTACAAGAGCTTTAGAATCCGTGAGTGCAGCAACACACACTATGTAGACGTCGAGCTTGTCGCAGCAGTCGCCGCGCGCTTTTGTATGTTCAGCTTGCTCCCCATAAACCTGCAGCCGGAAGGATGGATTTGCGCTACTTGACAAAAAACCCGTAACCTTTAGAGGTCGATGCACTTGACAGATTATCTGAAAATCACGCGATTCAAATATTTTCCCGTTGGGACCACTCGACCACGAACTCAGAAAATTTTGAACAAGTTACTTGCGCCTTATGAGCTCCAAAACAAGTTAATTGCGCCTTTAGACCTCGAAAACAAGTTACTTGTGACTTATCGCTCGCGGTTAACTAACTTGCAAGCTTGCACCCAGGAATTTTAAACTTGCACGCAATTAACTGTATTGCAAGCTTGCAAGAAGCTTTCGTGCAAGCTTGCAAGAAGCTTTCGTGCAAGCTTGCATTGCAGTAAGTTGCGTCCTCACGCGCGCACGCGGCCGTACGGTATATGTTTCGAAATCGGAGCTGCTCTACCGAGCCGGACAGTCTTGCCATTCTTTCTGTCATCTTCCTTGTTTACTCCCTCATCTCTTTTAGCTGTTTGCATTTGTAAATCTATTTCCTAATTGGTAGAAAGCATCTCACAGCCTTTTCCCAAAAAGAAGGGGATCCAAGTCTAGGGAGGAAGTCCACCTCGTTTTTGTTTCACTTTGGCAGTTTTACGCGGCTAAAGTAGGTTTGTATTATATTCAGCTGGAGTTTTTATCTATGTCCCACTATATGTAAAGGAGTCTATGTATAATTACTTACCGTTTTCTTTGTTGTTGAGTGAAATCGCCGGATTTTTCAGAGATGAATCAGTGGACCCATCTTTCTAGACTTCCCGAAAGGACTGATGGGTGAAAATCCTTTCAAAACAGTTAATGACTGTGTTTTACTTGTTAGCCAGAGATATATTAATAGAACGGATATCCTATATATATATATATGTATATATATATATATATATTTATATTTATATTACACAAGTTACCTTGTGTGATTTCATAAAGGATACATAGTAAAACCAAAGAACAAAGATCAAACAGCAGCAGCAAAACACTAGCAACATCAAAAATAAAGCTCATCTGGAACTAACAAAATAAATAGCAACTTGATTGTTTGAGAGGAGGTATTCAACGGAGTCGAAACACAGAAAATAACGAAGAGACTTCAAGAGCGGGAAAAATGTAATCGGAACACATTTGAGGTATCAGGAGCCTAGAGTTGAATTGAGTATTTTCTTAAATGTGTTGAGGCTAAATGAGATTTTGTGCTTAATACAGATCGTCTCAGAGGAAGATACAGTTCTAGCAGTGAAAAAGTAACGTCGCCAATTAAGTTTGGCTCTGCCGATGTCAAATTTTACGGTGCCTCCTCGAGTTATTGCGGTTTTCAGGGAAAGAAGATCACCAAGCTTGATGCTGGTCTTACCAAATACGATTTTATGAAAAAGCAAAAGATCGTTTCTCTTCCTTCTGATGACAAGTGACTTGAAGCCAAAATTAAGATTACGAACAGAACTGGATGGAATTAGGTCATAAGTGAGACCAACAGCACGTATCATAAGTTTCCTGCATATTAACGAGTTTACACGTGTAGGCATTAAAGACTGGATAGGTCTGATATAGGACTTATAAGCATGAAGGAGAACAGCGCTATTTCTTGTCGACAGCGCTCTGAATAAATTGTATAAAACTCTTGTGGCCTTTTTGGAAATCGTTTCGCAGTGTTTGTCAAATTTGAGATCATCTGTTATCACAAACCCCAAGTCCTTTATTTCCTTGACGCATCTAATAGAAGTTCCATCCACAAAATACTGGTATTTTTTATTGCGTTTGCCCAAGTGGAGTATTTTAGATTTATCCTGAGATAGTGGCAGTTTCCAATCAGTGGACCATTTTTGTACAAGGTCCACTACCTCTTGAAGAGCTTTGACATCATTTTCGTTAGTTATTGGACGGTAAACTTTTAAATCGTCTGCAAAAGCACAATGGTCAACGCCATTCAGTGAAAGGAGTCTTAGCAGATCATGGGTGTAGATGTTGAACAAAACTGGAGAAAGCACCCCACCTTGAGGCACACCACTATGTACTGATCTTGGACTTGAAAAGGAGGCATTTACTCGCACGACATACTTCCGACCGGATAGGAACGACTTTACCCATGAGATAATACGTGGATGGATACCGACGACACTCATTTTCGAGAGTAGTAAACGATGAGAAACCCTGTCAAAGGCTTTGCTAAAATCAAAGTATATAACGTCAACAATTTTTCCCTCATCTATCCATTTAGTCCAGTGATTGAGCGTTTGAATCATTGCGGTGACTGTCGAACTTCCTTTTTGAAAACCGTGTTGGTTTCTAGATATCACTAGGTGTTGTTGTAAGTGATCCTCAATTCTTTTCTTTAGAATTTTCTCAAAGAGTCTTGCAAATATAGATGTGATGCTCACAGGTCTGTAGCTCGTGGGCAGGTCATATGGAGGTTTTTAGGAGCAGGTGTGATAATGGAAGAGGTCCATCGAGTTGGCACCTCTGACCTCATGAAACTGAGATTAAAAATGAAGGCCAGCGGACCGCTTATAGTTGGGGCCACCTTTTTAATAAACGATAATGGAATATAATCAGGTGTAAAAGTTTCTGACTGCAGCCATCGCAAGAGCAAGCTAAGAACTTCTTCCGCGTTTAACCAAACCGAGTCTTCCATGATGGGAAAAATCGTCTCTATATTACAGAGGCCTTCAATTTCATCCTTGCTGACTGTAAAGTTATTCTCAAAGGTGCTCGCAAGAAGCTCTGCCTTATCCTCGTCATTGTAGAGGACTATTCCGTTGGAAGTACGCAGGCTTACTATGCGGGATTTTTCTCGCAAACGAGTCCTCAGCAGCTTAAAGAATGCCTGCTTACAATTTGAAGCTACAACTTTCTTTTAAACTAAGGCATTATACTTTCTTAGCTTCTTCTCAAATTCGCAGCTAAAAGGCGGAATCCCTCCCAGTCCACCGGGTTATCTGTTCGCCTAGCTTGGAACCATGTCCGGTCTCTTGCTGCAAGTGTCCTACTTATGTGAGGTGGAAGGAAGGACTTCTTAGACCTGGTCTTTATAGTAGGTACAAACAGCTCAACGCAGTGTTGTAGGACTCCTATGAACAGTTCATATTTCTCATCTACTGTTTCCACGCTGTTGAGAGACCCATACCAGTCGACATTTTCCAAATATCCTATTATGTCAGAGTAGTTCGCCCCGGAAAAGTCGCGCCTAAGTACAGCCCGGCTAAAAGGTCGTTTAGTGTTAATTAAAATTTTGAGGGCACAGTGGTCACTTGAACCCAAAGGTGGATTAATAACTAGCGACCGTATAAGTTTTTTGTCATTCGATAATACTAAATCAAGTGTATTGTCACGTAATGTGCTCGAATGCACTTTTTGAGTTATTGCATGAGTTTCGCACATATTAAGAAAAGCTTGCGCCATGGCACTAGGGGATTTGAGCTTAGGGACACCTCTCCAACTAATCTCTGGAAAATTGAAATCACCTGAAATTACGCATTGCTGATTACATGACATCAGATCACTAATACATTTGAGCAGTTGCTCTGTCATAGAGGCTGCACAACTTGGAGTCCTATATACAATGATAAACCGTACCGAAATTACATTAAAGAGCAGAGCAGCGCACAGAATTTCGTATGCACACCTTACCGACTCACTAAAAACCAGAACAGGTGTGTACGATTGTTTCGCAATAAGGGCCACCCCTCCTCCCCTTTTATCATGTTTATGTTTATGTTTATGCTTATGCTTATTACGCTTGCATAAGGCAATCGTTGAAAAGTAGTCAATGTACAATGACAACTGCGTGTATAAACTAACAAACAATGAAAACAAATAAAATCCAGAACAAGAACTAGTCAACAACAACGCCAGGATGCAAAGTCATATACTGTTTAAGAAATCTCGTTTCTAAGCAAGGCAATACCTACACGACTTTTCATTTGTCCCGGGGTTACGGGAGACTGAATATGTTTAGCAATTTTTAAGTACAAGCTGCCAGCTCTATATGTGAACGATGTGGCTCGTAGTCGGGTTCTGGGGCGAGGAAGAGATAACTTTTCAGGTTCCCCTCGTGTTAGAGATTTCTTCGTTTTAAAGATCATGACGGTCACTCCTCAATATCCTGTACTGAGAACCGAATTTACCCATTAAAGGCGTCATGTATATTTCAGGCTTAAGCCATGTTTCCGTTAGAATGATAACATCTGTGCTTTCTTTGAGAAGACCCGTAAGAGCAACACTGTTTTTAACTACAGATCGAATGTTAGCCACAACACAAGAAACAAATGAATCGAAATTCCTAAGATCACTCACACGTTTTCCGATTGCATAATAGTCATTGGAGTTGAGCTAGGAGGTTAAGAGGTATCTGAGTGAGTCACGCTACAACCTGCATTACTTGCTGAAGGAACAGTGGTTGAGTTAAAACAACGGTCTGATCGAGTAGCATGTGCAGAATTAAACCGAGCCAGTCTTTCAGCTTTTAGGCGATCACGATCAGGTTTCGACAATGAAGGCCTGATGTACACACCTTTCTCAGGGAAGTGCCTAAGATAGGTGGCACTCTTTAGAGACAATGAAGCGAAAAACTGGGCCGGGAAAACAACTTTCAGCAGGCGGGCTTTTCCTGCAATGAAGCGGCCCATACGATAAATAGCCACAGGACGGCAATCGATGGAAAGAAAACCCAGAATGCGCCTGACGCAACCAGCCTCATACAACACTCTATTCGAAGCAACATCAACATCTTCATGGAAATGAGAGTTCGAGATGTCAACAGAAGGCATGGGAGCAACAGCAGCTTCTCACTCATACTAACATTTCTTGCACAGACTGCGATGTTTTCCTCCGTTAATTCCTTGTTCTTAGCAACTACGGCATTTAGCTGCTCGCGTATTTCCAGCATGCAACCCATAGCCGCCTTTAGGTGCGGCGGCAAGGACTGGTCGTTGATTATCAGATCTACGGCGCGGCTGAGATCATCGTTGGCCACTGACGAGGACAGATCCAACCTATGTTTTTTGCCACGGCGATCCTGAACAGGATTAGGGGCGAGCGGAGTGTTCATTACTGCCGAATCGTTAAGAGAACAAATGCACCTGAGATGGTGGCTTAATTAGACAGTTGGACGTTCCCAGCCACAAGGAAACACGCTTGTCGTCACTGAGCAGAGAAATCGATCGTGTAGTGACACCGGAATCGGCTCGGAACTCAGAGAGAAAGCGAAATATCAGTAGCTCGATCAGGAATTTGGCTCAGCAGGAAGCCGAAGACAAATAGGGAAATAATTCTGAGCCATGTGTCGAGTAATCAGTAGTGTAGGAAGAAACCGCCGAGTAATGGTGATCGACTCGTGAGACGGCAGATGAAAATCGACCGCTCAACACGGCGCCAGGATGGTTTATGAATCCTATATCCTCACGGGGGCAATCCACTCCGACTCACTGGCAGCGGCATAACCAGAAGCAAACTAGTTTACGAGGCAACTTCGTGTAAGACATGAAAACTTGATCAACCCAGTGGTTGGTGCAATTCATTGTTTGCATAGTTGAAGGCTGTATGGTCTTGACGCTACCTCATTTCGGCTCGTTGCTTATTTTGAGATTGAATACTATATCACTTTGGGGTTATTTTGAATTATCTATTTGTTGTGTGCAGCGTTTTCTTGTGCAGTCAAAAAAGCCATAAACTGCTTTTCGATTCAGTTTATTGCCTTTGAGCCTTTAGTTTTATCTCTTAGGCTCTTCGTGTAACTTTGTAACTGTAACATTTCTGCTAGCTTGCAGCAACCTACAAATGACTAGCAGGGGTCTTCGTGTAACTTACTTGCGACATTTCTGCTAGCTTGCAGTAACTTACGAATGACTAGTTTGAGGCAATCTATGACCAGCATGCAGCTTGCAAGTAACTTGTTCAAAATTTTCTGAGAAGGCGCGAACCAAGCTTGCGGGTGCTCCTCCTCCGCGCAGCGCCCCGGCCGTCGTGGCCGGTAGCAGGGATGAGCGGTTTAACCGTTATCCGTTATCCGTTATCCGGTTTCCGGGGTTTTGGCCTATCCGTTTTGTTATTCGTTATCCGGCGATTTTGGGCCGGATAACGAACAACAAGTTAGCTGAATCTTAGCATTGGACGTGGTGATGGGTGGACTATGTACAGGATCCTTCACGATCGTAAGAGTCGTTAGAAACAACAGAAGTATTCAAATCTAGAAGGGTTAATTGAAGTTTCTTCACTTGGGAACTGGCATCATAGTTTTAAAGATATCTAACTTCCAGCCTTCCAGAAGGCCCGCTAAGCCTGTACCATACTTATATGAGGCCTACTTAGCACAGCACTGTTCATTCATTTCAAGTCATGTGCTGACCAAGAAGGCACACAAACTACTACTAGTAATTGTCAAAAGTGGAGAGCCACATCCTGGGAAGAATTTTTATCGCCGATCTTTTCATCGTATCATTTGAGGTTACACGATTGCAGTATGTTCGATTTGATTGCAGGGGTAATGTCACCTTTTTAGCCATATGCTGTCGTGAATTATCAAAAAATACTGCAGTACAGCAATGAATACTAGCAAAAGAAATAGGATTAATCAAAATACATAGAGAAAGCAACTTCTCCATTAAAAAATTTTAGGGAGCAATAAACTACTAAACCATCTCATCATCATGGGTGCTGAAGACATGTAGTTTTGTTTTAATTTGTGAGATTTTTTTGTGGATCTTATCGGTAACATAGGGAACACCTCCGTTTTGGGGCTGGGTCGGATATTTTTCCTCTGCTCCAGAAGGGATCGGTCGGACATTCTTCCTCAGATGGGTCTAGATGTCGTAACTCTTTGAGTGTGTGTTTGCCGTACACAATTTCTTGCAATTACTACCCAAAAGTTAGTATTTTATCCATCCCAGATAATTGCACGTTGAAGTACCTTGGATCTTGGAATGCCATCGAGCAGCAACAACAATAACGGTGCATAGCATGTGTAGGACAAGATTGTTATGTGAAGTTTGCTTGGCTGGATGTCTCCTGCCTTCTTCTTATTTCCAGAGACATCGGAAGAATTGCTCTTTCAAGGACTATTCAATTTTTCAACTGCTCTTATTGAAAAAAGAGTTAAGCGCAGAGTAAGGATGATAAATAAGACAATCCAACCGACCCCTTGGAAACAGATGAAAGGCGGGCAGTTGCTGTGCGCTTGTCTTCCTACGGATGGGCAGAAAACACCATAGAGCGTCGTTAATGTGGCGACTGTAAAACGTTTAAAAACACTACTAAAATGTCTCAAAATGGCTTATAAATTAACAGTGCTTCAAGTCCTGATCCGTTGTTGAAATTAGTGCAATACAAAACGAGTTTTAATTTTTGTTGTTTGTTCGTTATCCGTGGAACCCATCCGTTTTTCCGTTATCCGGCCATTCGGGCAAAATTATCCGTTATCCGTTATCTGGTTTTCAAAATTTCATTATCCGCTCATCCCTGGCGGGGAGGCAAAGAGGAGGGCGAACAAGAATTGGAACCGATCACCTCGTCGGAAAGTGAACTCGAAGAGCACACCGAGTTGGAGCCTGACGACTCCGACAGCGAAATTGACGCAACGTGAAGTACTAGGAGGAATACTACTACCTCTTTTAAATCTCAAGGGTTTACTCTAGTTGAAAACGGGCTTCCGTGAGCTTTTTTTTTCAAAGGCAGACATTTTGTAGTTCGACCTTCAATCATGGATTGCAAATTACCTTATGAAGACACACTAAAGGGTACTCGAGGATATTAAATAATATTAGATATTAGCTTTCACGTCAAGCAGTTGTTGTATTCGTGAATATGATTCCGAAGATCTGTTGTTTTTATGAAGAAGTAGTAAATCTTAGTAGAATCATGTTAAACTAGAGACCAACAAAAAATCGATAATTTGATCCCTATGGATTGATGGCGATCCATACTCCAAAAACGAACTTCAGATTCGTGTTCAGCGACCTCGATTGCCCCCAGGGCTGAAGCTTTGGGCCGCTTGAACGGTACCAGCAAAAAAATCGATAATTTTATCCATATCGATTGGTGGCGATCTATACTCCATAAACGAACTTGAGATCCGTGTTCAGCGACCTCGATTGCCCCAGAGCTGAAGCTTCGAGCCGCTGTCGATCGCCATTAATTGTTGAGTATCGCCAATACGCCACTGTGACAGACGGAAAGAAGTACGGAAACACATGCGCACAACTATTTTGTATATAGTAGGATTCGTTCATTCGAACAAATTATTCAACTATTCGATCTTTCGAAAATTTTCGACATCGAATAAATTCGACTATTCGATCATTCGAAAATTTTCGACATCGAATAAATTCGATCGTTCATTCGTTCGATAAAATTTCGAAAAAGCACAACTATACGCTTGATGAAGGTCGTAGTCGCTGCTGAACAGCGTATGTATCATTTCTTCTCTGCATACGCTCCGCAGGCAGGCTGCTCTGAGAGAGCCAAGGATGAGTTTTGGACCCTGCTTGATGAAAAGACAGCAGAGGTACCGTCAGAAGAGAGAAGCTAACGCTCTCGAACTCTTCTGCTAGAACTCTTCTGTCGAAATTCGAGAGAATTTCGACAGAAGAGTTTGCCCATCCGCCCATCCCTTGCGTCCCTCCTACGCATGGTCCTGTGCAGAAAATCACTGTGGAGGAGACGGAAGCGGCTTTGAAGAAGATGAAGCCAGGCAAAGCAATGGGCCCCGATGATATAGCGGCCGACCTATGGAAGTTGAGGTGCTGGAGTCCTGCTGAGTGGCTAACGAAGTTTTTCAACCAGGTTGAACAAAAGATCAAACAGGCAAAGTGTATAATTATTAGGTTGCCCCATAAGTCCCCGCCGTTTTTTTTTCAACGATTCACTGCAGATTTCGCCGGCGGTCTCTTGCATAGTGCTGCATAACTTTCGACCATTTGCGACCATGGCCATTTGCGCACTTGTTCTCTCCGCCTAGGTTGTAATTTTTTTGCGCAGTTTTTTTGAGCATTTGGAAGACAATGTTTTGTACTACAAGAATTTATGTTGGTCCTATTTTCTCCCTTGCCCTTTATTGATTTTTAGTCCAACAAATTGGGAATTCCGACTTTTCCGTCCGAATTTTTACCAAAACTCCGGTTCTGTGGTTGGACTTTTTTGCTTGGCGTTATACGTCGTAACACATATTCTTGTAGAACAGAACATTGTCTTTCAAAGGCTCGAAAATCTGCGCAAAAAATTACAAACCTAAGCGGAGAGAACAAGTGCGCAAATGGGAACTTTTTCACTTTTCACTTCAAGGACCTAAAAATTGACAAAATTCATGATGAAAAAGAAATGCAGTTTATGTTCTGATAGAGCAAATCATTTTCTTTCGAAAGCTATGCAGCGCTATGCAGGAGACCGCCGGCGAAATCTGCAATGAATCGTTGAAAAAAACGGCGAAGACTTATTGGACAACCTAATACATACCCAACCTTAACGAATCTGACATCTTACGTAAACACATCCTTTTTAATACGAATAACGGTTCAAGAATTAACAGTAACACCGAAATTCCTATAATCTACTCCCTAAACGCACAAGGACCCGATAAGTTTCAGATTTATTACAGGCGCATCCAAGAGTAGTATTAAAGACCTTGCCCTACAATTACAATGTATATTCACATTTGTTAAGAAGCATTTCATTAACTACTGTAACGTAGTAGCTAACCGAAGCAGATCTATATATCGGGATATATTGGGCAATTAATAATACAAATATTGCCTACGAACTAAACGCACTACAAAACGACCATTTAAAACTCTATTCGGCGGACTTTAAAGATATGTTTACTAACCTACCTATTTTGAACCTATTTTGAGTAGAACCGCTATTTTGTCATTAGACTATCTTAGACAAAATAGCGGTTCTACTCAAAATCTGTTTCAAAAATGCCAATAAAAATTTCATAGCCTGTAATGGATACAGAACATTTTCACTAATGAAACAAATTTGAATTCTCGATACAAAATATATATAGTGATATCCAGTGATATCCAAACTAATTCTCCTTTATAATTCAAATATGGCAAGACTGGTTGTATCATTGAGAAGGGTTGCATAACTATACTTAGTGTAGAAAAAAGAGTGCAATAAAACTAACAGCAAAACAAAACGGTATCGTTTTAATTATTGGATAATATTATCAATTTATATTGTATAGTAGATAAATATAATGCGCAGTTATAGCAAATAAAAGATTTGGCAGATTGTTATTTTATGTAATCTTCATTCATCAATAGTTTTCCGTAAAAATATAGATAGATTGTCTTTAACTTTATCGAGATTTGAGCTTATAATATATAAATCTGTTTATATAAACATTTAATTATGTTAGAAATAATGAACTCTTTTGTGTATCCGTTATGCTTCAAAATATTTTTCAATTCAATAATTTTTTCTAGAAAGTACTTTAGGTCAGAACAAGAGTTTGCTATTCTTAATGTTTCCGATAAAATTATAGCTTTTTTGATATTTATGGAGACTGCTGACGTAGAATGTGGAAACCTTAAAACTTTAAAGTTGAAATCATCTGTTTCATCTATATTTTTACGGAAAACTATTGATGAATGAAGATTACATAAAATAAAAATCTGCCAAATCTTTTATTTGCTATAACTGCGCATTATATTTATCTACTATACAATATAAATTAATAATATTATCCAATAATTAAAACGATACCGTTTTGTTTTGCTGTTAGTTTTATTGCACTGTTTTTTCTATACTAAGTATAGTTATGCAACCCTTCTCAATGATACAACCAGTCTTGCCATATTTGAATTATAAAGGAGAAATAGTTTGGATATCACTGGATATCACTATATATATTTTGTATCGAGAATTCAAATTTGTTTCATTAGTGAAAATGTTCTGTATCCATTACAGGCTATGAAATTTTTATTGGCATTTTTGAAACAGATTTTGAGTAGAACCGCTATTTTGTCTAAGATAGTCTAATGACAAAATAGCGGTTCTACTCAAAATAGGTTCAAAATAGGTAGGTTAGTAAACATATCTTTAAAGTCCGCCGAATAGAGTTTTAAATGGTCGTTCTGTAGTGCGTTTAGTTCGTAGGCAATATTTGTATTTTTAATTGCCCATTATATCCCGATATATAGACCTGCTTCGGTTAGCTACTACGTTACAGTAGTTAACGAAATGCTTCTTAACAAATGTGAATATACATTGTAATTGTAGGGCAAGGTTTTTAATACTACTCTTGGATGCGCCTGTAATAAATCTGAAACTTATCGGGTCCTTGTGCGTTTAGGGAGTAGATTATAGGAATTTCGGTGTTACTGTTAATTCTTGAACCGTTATTCGTATTAAAAAGGATGTGTTTACGTAAGATGTCAGATTCGTTAAGGTTGGGTATGTATTAGGTTGTCCAATAAGTCTTCGCCGTTTTTTTCAACGATTCACTGCAGATTTCGCCGGCGGTCTCCTGCATAGCGCTGCATAGCTTTCGAAAGAAAATGATTTGCTCTATCAGAACATGAACTGCATTTCTTTTTTATCATGAATTTTGTCAATTTTTAGGTCCTTGAAGTGAAAAGTGAAAAAGTTCCCATTTTCGCGTTCTCTCCGCTTAGGTTTGTAATTTTTTTGCGCAGTTTTTTCGAGCCTTTGAAAGACAATGTTCTGTTCTACAAGAATATGTGTTAGTGCTATTTGCTCATTTGTCCTTTATTGATTTTTAGGTCATCAAATTGGGACGTCCGAAGGAGGATGGTTATTTTTGCCGACAGCTCCTGCTCTGTGGTTGGACTTTTTGGGTTGGTGTTATATGTTATTCGAAAGAGAATGCCTTGCGCTATAAGAGTGTGTGTCGATTTTATTGATTTCTCTTGAATATCAGCAGAATGCCAAAAAGAGAAAGATCGTGTTCACCAACAACTCCTTCTCCTTCTTCAGTTGTTGATATTCGACAGAAATCAGCGTGAGCCAATAAACGCTACATAAATTCTTACTGAGCAAGACATCCTCTTCCAAACGACGTATAACGCCAAGCAAAAAAGTCCAACCACAGAACCGGAGTTTTGGTAAAAATTCGGACGGAAAAGTCGGAATTCCCAATTTGATGGACTAAAAATCAATAAAGGGCAAGTGAGAAAATAGGACCAACATAAATTCTTGTAGTACAAAACATTGTCTTCCAAATGCTCAAAAAAACTGCGCAAAAAATTACAACCTAAGCGGAGAGAACAAGTGCGCAAATGGCCATGGTCGCAAATGGTCGAAAGTTATGCAGCGCTATGCAAGAGACCGCCGACGAAATCTGCAGTGAATCGTTGAAAAAAAACGGCGGGGACATATGGGGCAACCTGATAATTATACACTTTGCCTGCTTGATCTTTTGTTGTGCAGAGTACATTACGTCTATAAATGGCTATTCCCAGTTCTTTCATAGTTATTTTGTGGTAGTATTTTTTACATATTATACCGTAGTTGTTAGAGGCTCTGTCAAGCGGGCAAAAGGCAAAGTGGGTGTAATTATCTCGAGCGACGGATGGGTCCGCCGCGCCGCCCAGAATATAGGTCATCGAATCAACTTTTTAAACGTTTGCTGCGCGCTTTTCGCTTCAACGGATAGATCATCCGATGTCGATCCCGAGTATCGGATTTATTTTTTAAAGCAGGCAATTTGAAGAGCGCTATAAAAAAAGCGGCGGAAAAGGCGTTTTTTTTCGCTTTTTCCGCCAAAAGACCAAAAGGTAAGGTCGGTATTGTAATATAATATAGTATAATATATAATATAGTAATATATCGTAATATAGTAATACGTAAAACAAGTCAAGGGATATAGGACGTGGGTTCAAGGCCGTTCTATGTGGAAGGTCGAGGAACACCAGTGGAGTTGGAGTCATGGTGTCCGAACGATTTCGTGACTCGATTGTAAGCGTCAAACGCTTTGACGATCAATTGATGAGGATTGTTGTCGCCGCTAAGGAGCGACTCTAGCACTTCTTCTCTGCGTATGCTCCGCATACTGGCTGCTCCGATCAAGCCAAGGATAAGTTTTGGAGCTTGATTGATGAGAAGACAGCAGAGATACCTCCGAAAGATCTATCCTAGTCGGTAGTGACCTCAATGGGCACGTAGGTGCTACGAAGGACGGGTACAGCTGTCATGGTGGTTACGGATACGCGTCGCGTAACGCCGATGTGAGCGTATTCTTGAGTGTGAGGAATCGCATAATCTCACCATTGTGAACACCGTTTTCCAAAAACGCGACTTCCACCTCATTTCGTTCTAGCAGCAGCAGCCTAGTGGCAGCTCCAATTCTCAGATAGACTTTGTCCTTGTGAAGGATCGCGACCGGAGTCTTGACACAGACGCTAAGATCGTGCCGTATGAGACGGTCGCCCCACAGCATCGACCGCTGATCTGCACTTTGAAGATCGCCCCTCCGTGGCTGAAGCAGGTCGAGCGATGTGGTGCAGGAAGAATTAAGTGATGGCGAATGAGAAAGAAGGAAGCAGATGTGATTTCTTGCGTGCGGCTACCGACAGTCACGACTATCGACGAAATTTGGAAGAAGGCGACCAACGCGATTCGCTAAGCTGCACAGTCGGAACTCGGCATTACGAAGCTGGGCGACGGAAGGTCGACAAGTAGGCCTGGCTGGGGACAGATGATGTGAAAGCAAAAGTGCGAGAGAAGTCACTTTATCATATGTTTCTCAGCGGCAAGACAGCCGATAACTGGCGGAAGTACCAAGAAGCGAGGAAAGCTGCAAAGAAGGCCGTGGCTGTTGCAAAGGCCACTCATTATGGAGATGTCAACGAAAAGCTCGAGTCACGCGATGGTGAGCGGTATCTGTACCGATTTGCAAAGTTTCGCCATCGGCAGACCGAGGATATTGAGTTCTTCGGCATCAATGATGAGAACGGCCATCTTCTTGCGGACCGTAAGAGAGCACTGAAGCGCGATTACTTTGAGGAAATCTCTACGGTAGAATTTCCTCATCCAGCCATCCCTTCTACGGCTCCAACCCACGATCCCGTTCAGAAGATCACTGTGGAGGAGATTGAAGCGGCTTTGAAGAAGATGAGGCCAGGCAAAGCGACTGGGCCCGATGACGAGGCGGCCGATTTATGGAAGTCCAAGTACTGGTACCCTGCTGAGTGGTTGGCGAAGTTCTTTAATCAGGTTGTGGCGGACAAGAAAGCGCCTGAGTGCTGGCGCCAAAATACGATGACTCCGATTTGGAAGAAGAAGGGCAGTCCTGCAGACTGCTCCAGCTACCGTCCAATCCGTTTGCTTTTGCACGGCATGAAGATCTTGGAGCGAATGGTCGACGGATGAATTCGTGACATCGTCCAGCTTCCCAGCAATCAGTGCGGCTTCGTGGCTCGCTGTGGCACCGTTGATGCCATTCACGCCGCTAGCCTTCTGATAGAGAAACATCGCGAGAAGCAGTGGCCAGTGCATATTGCCTTTTTCGACCTGGAGGAGGCCTTTGACCGCGTACCGCGTGAAGTGATATGGTACGCCTTCCGTCAACATGGAGTTCTTGAAGAGCTCATAGAGTGGGTGCGAATTCTCTACTCTTTTCGAAGGAGTCGAGTTCAAGCTGCAGCTGGAACCTCAATGGAGTTTCCCATCTCTGTTGGCTTGCACCAAGGTTCTGCGCTTCCCCCACTCCTCTTTGTTGTCGTCATGGACGCCATCACACGAGATCTTCAGAAGCCCGTCCCCTGGACGTTGCTTTATGTCGATGACGTGATGCTCGCTAGCGAAGATGAAGATGATCAAGCAAGTTTGCTGTGATCGCTTTGACCGGTTTGGACTCAAACTGAACGTGAGAAGACCGAATATCTAATGACCGGCGTGAACGAGCTCCATCAAGGTTAACGGCATCGAGCTCCCATGCACTTCGATTGTTAAGTACCTGGGATCAGCAATAGCGTCCGACAGCGGTCTGATGGTTGAAGCGAAATTACGCGTGAGTGCAGCTTGGTCCAAGTGGCGTTCGTTGACTGGTGTGCTCTGCGACAAGAAGATACCAGAGCGCTCTATGTTGAAGATTTACAGAGCAGTCATCAGTAGCAATGTATGGCGCTGAGTTTTGGCCTGGGACTAAGGAAGTTGAAACGCGCCTCAGTGTCATGGAGACGAAGATGCAGCGCTGAGCGGCTGGAGTATGCATGGACCGAAACCGAAACGCAACGATGTCATTCGGCAGAAGTTCGGTGTCGCACCGATAGCTGACAAGATGCGCGAAGCTCGCTTACGATGGTACGGCCACGTTCTGCGTGGAAAGGAAGACAGCGTCCGCAAGATAGGTCTTAACTTCGAGGTAATAGGAAAGCGGCCTACAGGGCGCCCGAAGCAGCGCTGGGCTGACACGTTACATATGGACTTGAAAGTAGCTGGTGTCCACCCTGATCTAGCGCCAGATCGGGAAAGGTGGCGTCATGACACCAGAATAGCGGACCCCGCCACGAAGCGGGACAAAAGCTGAAGAAGAAGAAGAAGAAAAGAGTGAGGGGGAATCTGGCTTCGGAAGAGATGTCAACGATATCTGGAAACGCTAGCTGTTGAGCACGAGAATGGTTGCGGAGAAGTAACCTGAGGGCAGAAGTGTTGCGCAGCACAAACGATTGACCTTACTGGCCGGTCCGGAGAGAATGTCTATGATGAACGCACGGAAGTGGTGAAGGGCTTGATGCCGATAAAGTACGCACCAGATCTTATATGTTAGCGAATTTTATGTTTTACAAAAACTACCTTCCATAGCTCAGTGATGCTGCAAAGTAGCGTGCAAGCGCGGGACCATTAGTCGTGTCGGAGCACTAGTTACATATAAAAACCATACCGTTAGCGAGCGAAGGTTGTTCAATTCTCGGCAGTCCATCTTGACTCCCATGTCCTCACACCGCTCGCGAATGACGTTTTCGCGAGCGACGCTGGAAAGTTCGAGGATGTGACATCCCTTTACGGTCTTTCCCCTCTCCACGTTGACAACAACGTTGTTTTAGAATGGCGCGATCTTGGTCGCGAAGAAGAGCATTTTACATTAGATAATGGTGTGATCATCTACACGCCGTTAATACAAAATGTGCTCCAACGTCGATGCCTGGGTTAATCAACAAGTCTTCTCTTCAGACTTGCTGGAAATGTCGACAAATGGATCCTTCTTAAAATTAACATGAGTGGCCAAGTTCGAGTATCTTTGCGCGTCAGTGAAGCACACAGAGTAAGCTTGCTAGACAATTGTAACTACTTGCTTCAGACAAAGGCTGGGATAGAGGAAATGCAAACAGATGCCTTCAATGAAGTCAACATAACGTTTGTGAGGAACAGATTGGTAATCTTTACGTGCACATTATAAGCCTAACGATAAGCACTTTCCTGCACCTAAGCAGAGATGAAGTTTATGATCGAAGTCAAACTGTACACGTTTTTAAACCGTAATCGTAGTTAGTTCCACACAGGAGAGCCTCTATCCCTCTTGAATGATTCCTGAGATCCAAGAGAGCCGGAAAAACATGTGAATGTATTAACGTTCACGAGTGTAACGTCACTTACGTTCTCGACGTAGCAATAATCGTTGTAGCGAACGGAAACTTGTCGATCAGTGCGAACTCGGACGCCGTCACGAATCCCCATCCCACCCACGGAACCTTATAGGTTGTCGATAGGTGAGCCATCATTTGCGCCGCTGAAACACTAAGTGAGTGCTGTTGCGAAGAATTTTCGGCAAAGTGTCAGTTTTGAAAAGACATGCTTTGGAGAACACTCTTGGAGAGCATAAACTACTTCCACAGGGGGGTGGTAGATTCATCAACCGCTTACCGCCTTCTAACGGTGAAAATACAGCTAAAACCTGATGCTGATGAATGCCATATGTCATGTCATATCAGAGGTTTGACGGTATTTTCACCGTCAGAGGGCGGTAAGCGGTTGATGAATCTGACCCTAGAAGCATGTGCGCAAACTGATGTTTGGTTAGCATTCCTTACGCTCAAATTTATATGTTAGAGGAAATGCCGCTAACTACATATTTCTCCTTAGGACCAGTAGGCTGCTTGGTGATTATTAAAATTGTGATCCATAAATATAATGGGCCGGACTGACACAGCATCTGCATGATGAGGTGGTACTTCGAGATTTTTGGGTTCTGAAGATCAAGCCGTTTATAGTTAGCCTCGTTCAGAGCGAAGAAGAGTAGGCAAGTTGACGATAGGAGCTGACCTGTACTATACTTATGCTCGAATGACCTATTCGAATAGGTATTCGAATTATTTTCACTTGAATTTCAATATTCGAATCCGAATATTCGAAAAATCGCGTTTCTCGAATGTATCCGAATTCGAATGTTTAAAAATGGCGTTTTTCGAATGTATTCGAACTCGAATATTCAGAAAACCATGTTTTTCCAATACATTCGGTTTCGAATGCTCGAAAATTTTCGGTATTCGAGACCGTTCGAATATTTGAAATTTCCCAGGGAGCAAAAATTATTCGACTATTCGAAAAGTGTCATTTGAATACCCAAAGAGAATTTGTGTAACGACACATTCTGGAAGGGCTTGTTAGGTTTTTCGAGTAATTAGGATCTCCAGAACGGTTCTTTCTGTGAATCAAATCTCTGTTACGATAACGCTTCATCGATTCTGGTCATTACTGCGCCTGTGCAATGCGGCCGAGGAAGAGTAGGGATTTTTAACTGCAAAAAAACTTGGAAATTATTATTCGAACGGTGTTTCAAACGGACGCACCTTGTCCTTCACACAGCAGTTAATAGTCTGAGACCACAGGCCATTGCAGGATGGGAGTGAGGGTCAACAAGGTGCGCTTTAGTCTTGTGCTACGTCTGATATCTCCTTGTGCAGAGCATTGCCTTATGGAGTCAGCCTTGTGGTTTTCATCTCGCTACTCGTTATGCTCTTCTGCTTCTCCGTGCTCGCTGAGTGCTCCTATGGTTTTCGTTTCTACAACTACGGTTCCGCAAAAGCTATATTGTTAGGTTGTACGGAAAGTTCTCAGCGTTTTGAGTGCTGCACTTTGAACTACCATAACTTTCTCAAATCTTATCGGATTTAGTCAAAATGAGCACAATTCGAATCAGCACACCTTTGCCAACGGGCCACCAGTCGACTTATTCCATCGGCGAAAAAATTAAGTGGTCGCGATTTGACAAAATCCACGAAAGCTGTTTTAGCCTGGTCCTGATAGGTGAAGGTTTTACAAGCGGGAAAGTTCTGAAAGTGTTTGAAGAGTGTTAGTCGGTTGGTGAGAGGTATGGAGAATATGGCGAGTGAGGCAGAATTTCAACCCTTAATTCGTTCAATCTTCGAATAGTGATTTGTGAAGCGTATGGGCGGGCGTTGTCGTGCAAAAGAACCGGGCCTCTTTTGTTGACAAATGCTAGTTGAAGTTGACGCAATTTTCGGTGCATTTCGCTAATTTCCTTCAGGTAGGACTCTACTGTAGTCGTTTGGCCTGGTGCCAAAAAAGTTGTAATGGATGACACAAGCCGCCGACCACTACACTGTGATCACTACCTTTTTTGGTGAGTTTTGTCTTTGGAAAATGCCTAGGGGGTTCGTCGGCGTCCAACCACTGTCCGGAACGTTTCCTGTTATCATACAAAAGCCATTTTTCATTGCAGGTGGTGATTCGATCCAAAAATGGGTCAACTTTGTTGCGTAAAAGTAGAGAAGAACAATTCTCGAAACGTGACACTTCACTTTTCGAGCTTTTCCATCTTACCAAGGCGTTTCAAGCATCCTCAACAGCAGTTTTACTGATGTCTAGCTCTTCCGCGATCTCCCGAAGTGTTTGGGATGGTTCAGCTTCCACCAATTCCTTCATCTCGTCGTACAGGATCGCCTTAGGTCGACCGCTACGGGGGTCACCTTCGAGGCTGAGATTTCCGGTCCCAAATTAAGTGAACAACTGGCGCACGGTGCTATCTCCAGCACCATTAGGCCCCCACACCTGATTGACTTGTCGAGCAGCATCGGATACGGATTGTCCTTATTTGAAGTTGGAATAAAACACCGTTCGCTATTGCTCCTTCGACATACTTCAATAAGCCCTCCAAGAACAGAAATATAAAACAACGTTGAAACATAAATTACTTAGTCAGGGAGAGCGAAAAATTTTGTGCAAACAGCAATGCGCAAAAGTTAAATTTTTTTTTCAAAGTTAAATTATCCCCCATATATAAAAGAGGAAGGGTTTTTTGTCCGATGTTAGCCACCCGCAATTCGTACACTGGCTAGCTAGCCGGTTTAATCACCCAAGTTTGCGGTGCGGTTGCCAGTTGTCCAAACGAAGACGCTTGACAGTTGTCCACCAATGTTGTTTACCATCGACTGCCATCGACTGCCTGACGTAACGTGATTTCGAAAGAGGTCTCTTCCCAACCACCACTGTTGTTTACCATCGACTACCATCGACTGCCTGACGTAGGGTGATTTCGAAAGAGGTCTCTTCCCAATACGTTTCTAGTGGTCATACCTCAGTGTTCCTTCCCAGCTCTCCTGTGTGGTGCAACCCTCCACTATTTTTACCGCCATACCTTTACCACTACCCCACTACCAGGGTTGCTGCTACTACAGAAATGGAATACTCTTCCAGGTTCAGTATGGCAACGGGTTGCTCCGTTCTGCATCTTTTTTGCCATTTTGCCTCACATAAACCGTTTTTTGTTTCAATTTACCTCTATGTTTGCCGCCATACCTTTACCCCTACCTCACTACCAGGGAGGCTACGACTCTATAATAAATTGAATCCTTTTCCACTGTGCAGTATGACAACCGGCTGCTCTTTTTTGCTCATTTTTACTATTGTTTTGCGTCGCATATGGCATTTCTTGCGTTCAACTTTCCTCTATGTCTACAGCCCTACCTTGACCATTATCCCACTCTGTCGACGAATCTGTCCTCAAATACCGAATTTCTCTCCATTGTGCACAATGACGGCCGATTACTCTTTTCTGCACTTTTTCGCTATCAACGCTAGGGATGCTTCCTTACTCAGCGTCGGTTGCCGGCGAAGCCGGCAGCCGTCGCTGGGTAATGAAGCATTCCTAGCGGGCTCGAGGTTGGGTTGGGTTACTGACCCCACATGGCTCACCACACACGATGCCGGCGAAGCCGGCTAGCCTAGCGTGGCCCGCCCGGCCAGAGTCGGGTGCCGGCGAAGCCGGCAGCCGTCGCTGGGTAATGAAGCATTCCTAGCGGGCTCGAGGTTGGGTTGGGTTACTGACCCCACATGGCTCACCACACACGATGCCGGCGAAGCCGGCTAGCCTAGCGTGGCCCGCCCGGCCAGAGTCGGGTGCGGGCGAAGCCCGCAACCGACGCTGGGTTGTGGGGACCCTAGCGGGCTCGAGGTTGGGTTGGGTTACTGACCCCACATGGCTCACCACACACGATGCCGGCGAAGCCGGCTAGCCTAGCGTGGCCCGCCCGGCCAGAGTCGGGTGCGGGCGAAGCCCGCAACCGACGCTGGGTTGTGGGGACCCTAGCGGGCTCGAGGTTGGGTTGGGTTACTGACCCCACATGGCTCACCACACACGATGCCGGCGAAGCCGGCTAGCCTAGCGTGGCCCCCCCGGCCAGAGTCGGGTGCGGGCGAAGCCCGCAACCGACGCTGGGTTGTGGGGACCCTAGCGGGCTCGAGGTTGGGTTGGGTTACTGACCCCACATGGCTCACCACACACGATGCCGGCGAAGCCGGCTAGCCTAGCGTGGCCCGCCCGGCCAGAGTCGGGTGCGGGCGAAGCCCGCAACCGACGCTGGTTACTCAATAATAGACGAATGAAATGTAGTAACACAAAGCGCTGAGAACATTCCAGACAACCTAATATAATGTGAACTTCTTGTTTTTGAGATTCGGCACGCATTCTACGTCTACACATGTCATGGAGGCAATTTGAATGCGTATTTGGCCTAAACAATGACTTGCGCTGGCCAGTCGATGAACAGGCCACTGCTTTGTCCTTTCAAAGAAAATCTGGTAGCAGTTCACTGACCCGCAAGGCTTGCTTGGCCTGAACGGTACTCAAACCATTAGCCTTTGTTTGGGGTGCACGCAACAGCCTGCATCTCCTCATCTCCCGTGTGCTTCCATGCACACGTGGAACTATAATAAAGGTACATATTTCATTTCATTTCATTTCATTGAAACATGTGGTACAAGCACATGTAAAGCGATCAGCGTGAGCGCGCTCACCATCGCACCGAGAAAAAGCATCGATGAAATCAATTAGAAAACGAACAAAACAAAGGAATGAATCAACCAAATAGCGGAAAATAGAAAACTTAAGAAAGGCAAGAAAGCTCTGCGCAAAACGATAAGAAAGGACTATCGAAAACCGCTACGGAAAGCAAAGGGAAACAAGATTTAGTAACTAAGAGTTACTGGGGAGATTCAGAGGTATTTTTCTAAAATCCTTTTAAAAGCCGCAACGCTTGTAGGTATAGCAAAACGTTTACTTAACTTGGCGTATTCCGCGCCGGCTCGACAGACAAAGTAGTTGGAGCGGACTGAACTCCGGGCCCGAGGAACCCGAAGCTTTACAGCAGCACCCCTCGTTATGGAATCACTCGTCACGAAAAATCTACGTCCACTCAGATGGACAAGACCGTGCAGCGCTTTGTAAACCATAATAAGATCGAACTTCTTCCGCCGTGTGGATAGAGGTTCCAAACCTAACTGCAAATTCCGCTCATCATGGTTCGGAATAGAACGGTAGTTTATATGCCTTTACCTGAAGAAAAGTTTTCTAGTGAAGCTGTTCTGGACCCGTTCCAAGGCGTTAATATTTTTGATCTTATTTGGACTAAAGACAGGAGTGCCATACTCGAGAATAGGACGGACGTAAATTTTATAGGCTTTGAGGAAGATGTGCTCGTCTTTAGTAGTTAGGCACCTGAAAAGATTGCATACCCTGCAAGTGGCCTTCGCCGCAACTTCATGACAGTGCTTATCGAAATCTAAGTTATCGGTGATAACGAAACCGAGATCCTTAACTTCCGAAACCTGCGATAATTGAACGCCTTCGATAAAATAAGGCATTTTATTATTGTTCTTACCTAAGTGAAGCACTTTAGTTTTATCTTTCGCTAACGGAAGGCCCCAAGTGTGGGCCCATTTGGCAACTGCCGAGATTGCCTCCTGCAATTTATCCACCCCTCCGGGGTCAGTTACACTATTATAAATTTTGAGATCATCGGCAAAAGCCTTGCAAGATACCCCAATTGAATTTATAAGTGATGGGATCCCCTTGGTGTAGATGTTGAAGAGAACCGGCGAGAGGACAGATCCCTGAGGGACACCACTACATGCAATTTTGGCAGAAGACAAATGGCCCCTGTAGTTGACCCTGAACACACGCTGACTAAAAAGGCTTCTAGCCATTTCACTATCCTATAATGAAGCCCCACAGCAGACAGCTGCTCCAAAAGTTTGTCATGAGGAACCTTATCAAAGGCTTTCTCAAAGTCGAAATAGATAACGTCGATTCCGTGACCAGATTCAATCAAACTAGTCCAGTCATTTAAAGCAACTAGCATTTGGGCGGTAGTCGAGCCTCCTTTACGAAACCCAAATTGCTCAGGCGGAATTATGGAATTGTTATCTAAGTGGGAGACTATTACTTCTTTGAGCATCTTCTCGAAAAGGCGCGCCAAGACAGAGGTGATACTAATAGGCCGGTAATTCCGTGGATTGCTGAAAGGGGCCTTTTTGGGCAGAGGAATAACGAAGGCCTCCTTCCACTTTCTGGGTACCTCTCCTCGCATTAGACTTAGATTGAAGATAATTTGAAGCGGGGTCACGATTTCTCCAGCGACCTTTTGGAAGAAGAACAACGGTATGCCGTCGGGCGTGGCGGAGAAGGATTTAGGCCAAGCAAGAAGGCGCTTCAAAATAGCTTCTTCATGAAACCAGAAGGAGTCCTGCATTTGGGGACAGGATGGGAGAGAGCTCTGAATGAATGCTTGCGGCGAACCTTGGTCGTTCCGTGACTGTTGGAATACAGCCTCAAAAGTGCGGGCTAATTCCTCGGCTTTATCTTGGTCGCTGTAGAACTTAACTCCTGAATCATTAATGAGTACCGGTATTGATTGTTTGGATTTTAACCTAGCATTTATTAAACGGAAGAAGTCGTTGGGATTTTTCGAGCTACTAATTTTCTTTTCGAGTGAAGCAGAAAACTTTACCAACTTTTTACGGAATCTTCTGGAGAGAATATTAAAGTAACCAGAGGTTTTATTTGACGGAGAGAGGACAGCTTCTTTCCAGGCCAGTTCCCGCCTCTTGGCAAGCGAAACAAGGTATCGCGGCCAGAAACGCTGGGAGGCGGGCTTCCTGGAGCACGGAACGTAGGTTTCAATACAAAACTTAAGAACGGTAATTAGTAATTCGTACATCTCGTCAACTGTGTTAAGGGTGGATAGTGACCCAATCCAGTCAACTTGTCGTAAGTAAGCGATAATGTCGCTGTAGTTGGCCTTACGGAACTCCCTCACTAATCGCGCCGAGCTATAAGTTAGGTTGGATCGGACGGAGAATTCTACGGCAGAGTGGTCGCTAGTTCCAATAGGAAGCTTAACCGCGACATTCCTAACCAAGGCCGCCCTGTTAGATAAAACTAGATCTAAAATGCTGTCACCTCTAGTACCTGAAACGACGAGTTGCGAAAATCCATGAGAAAGGCACATATCGGCGAACTCGGTAGAGGATGAAGAAACCCCCTTCATGTTGCCCCAATCAACGTCTGGATAATTGAAATCCCCGACTAAGATACAATTTTCAATCTGAGTTGCTAAGTCGCTGATCGTATTCACCAACTGTAAGTTGTTATGGCTTGGACAAGAGGGAGCACGATATACACCAATAAGTCTCAGACTCTCTTTACCGAGAATAATGTCACAAGACAGAATTTCATAAGAGTCCACAACAGATTCACTAAAAACTAAATCATAAGAAAACGACGGCTTAATAAGGAAAAGGATTCCTCCCCCTACTTTTCTCGGCCGATCGCATCTAACGAGGTCGTAGTTTTCGCAACAGAATCCCAGTACCGAGGAAGCGTCGACGGAGTCCTTGAGCCAGGTCTCCGTCAGCACAACCACTCCGTAGTCAGAGCCAGCGAGCACATATGAAAACGGGAGGATGTTTTTAGCAATTGATCGAATATTGGACAGGAGAAAGCGAAAAAACCCTGCTTTCCGAAGCGGTTTTACTAGTTTCCCGCTTTAGATGGAACACGAGGCATCTGAGGCAATGAGGCAGACAACACACCGATTTTGGAAGCGGATAATGACAATTTGGACAAATTATTGGAAAGCCTATCAGCCTTGAGTTTTTCTCGAACTTCTCTCGGAAGAGAATGCCGGATATGGATTTGACGAAACAAACGAGACTTATTAAGCATTGGAGCACGTTTAACAGTGGCAGACGCAAAACGAGAAGCAGGGAAAGAAACTTTTAGAATCCTAGGGTTGCCGCGTCCCATACGATAGACGGCTGAGGGCTTGCATTCGATGCCCAAGTAATCAAGTATTTGGCGAACACATTGGAGATCGTGGGCAACGCGGTCGGAGGCCCTGATAGCACAACTCTCAACGACTCCACTGAATATGACGTCGCGAGAATAATCGTTATTATTTGAAACTAAATTTGAGCCTGAGGAATCGAGAGAAGACACAAGAGGTTGAGAGGTACATAGTGTCGGAGGATTGCAGGGAGGAGAACAAGGAACCGTTGAAGAGACATTGGAAGGGCTAGTAAGACCTAGCGTTTGTCTAAGAGATTGATTTTCAGCTCTGAGAGTTTTCACCTCTTCGACAAGATCATTACATACAGATAGGATCGATGAATTACGCCTACGATCTTCCAGGAGGATGGAGAGAAGTGCACGGAAATGGAACGGGATCGAATCATCTGCTAACAGAGCTTCGGCGTGGGCGTTGAACTCGAGTGAATTAGCCGGCGTGATGACGTGTTCGGATCTAGCCCGGTAGAAGCCATCGACATCCTGAGCCTGAATTGAAACAGGAGAAACACCGCGATTCATGACGATCAGTAACACACAGGATGGCCGGAAAAATTGACCTAGAATGGTGGCTTGGTTGAAGACTGAAACAAGAGATCGCTCCCAGCCACAAGGAGCTCAGCTAAGCAATCGGTATACGTCGTCGGAGCCAAAGCAGTGGTGGAGGGTGGCCTGGTAGAACACGAGGACCCAGCCACAGGAAGTAACGCTGAACAATCGATAGAACGTCGTCTGTAGGAACCGATGCTAGCGGACCGGGATATTGCCGCCTATCGATCCGCTACCACGCACAGAAACGAAATCGGACAAGTAGACCTGTAGTGGTGGCAAGATGAGTCCAGATATTTCGCACTCCGCCACTTGAGTGCTCGCAACACGTCGTGGTCCAGAAGTTGACAGGATGCCAGAAAAGCTAGCCGAATAGTATGGTGGAACAGGGCCTCGCGGTCGAGTAGCAGAGCCGCGGTAGACCGGCCGCACGCTGTCGTGGCCGAGGCGCGAATGATATATTTGTCCATGCCATATGGTAAAGAAAGACGTTATGGTACTTATCGGGCTGGTGCCCGCTGCGAGATTGCACATGCTCATGGAACACTCACATAAACACGGTTTCTGTGAGCACAGACCTAGGCCTGTGACGGAACTCCGGGGTCTGGCCGATCTAACTTACCCCTTTTAAGATAGCTTGCAGGTGTGCAGTGGGCAACATCCTTAGTACCGATGTTATTGTTTCCTTTCTTCTTTTACAGTGACACAGGATATAGACTTGCATATTAGAACGGCTGTTATCGATCGATTTTTTCGGTTTTTGCTCTGAGTTGGCCATTGGGAGTGGGAGTCGCGTGTATATGTCGGCTGTATGGCAGACTTCCACGGATCTCCCTCGATAGAGAGCCTTCGGGCTCTCTTGTTAAGAGGGATCTCGGGCCGCTTGTCGCAGGGCCACGTGGCGCGTCCCCGGGTGGTGGATAGGGGAATTAAACGCGAACCAAATGCGACCGTGTACTGCCCAGAGACGCAGGTGGGATGCAGGGGATGGACTCCTTGCTCCTGCTGTGTCGGGTCGATGCGTTCCTTGTGCGTGGGAGCGGCATGTTCGTGCACAGTGTGCGTGGATGTGTCCGTGACTGTGCGGATTGTAACTGTGTCGGCTCGGCCAAAAGCTTGCACTCGGTAGACTGGGAGTACATGTAAGGCGATTCGAGGCCGCCTTAAGTCTCGCCCCGTCCCTTCGGGCAGTCTGGCTGGCTGCCCGGAGTACCCCGCCCGCACGACAGAGCCTGACTAGCTACCCGTGTTGTATTCCAGTCAAACACAGCAGCACTAAAGGGCCTCATTCCCCTGACCCCGAAAGAGCCCCCATTTCTGCAGCGATGGGAAGGACGAGTACGGAGAGGCTGCTAAAATCTCAGGGCCTAACCAGGCTGCGCGAACTGAGAAGGACTAGGATGACGATCTGTACTTACAACGCCCGCACGCTTGCGTCCGAAGCATCCGTCGAGGACCTGATGATGCAAGCCAGGAAGATCAAGTACGACGTCATCGGACTGACCGAGACGAGAAGACACCACCCCCTACACGCCGCCTACGACTCCGGAGAAGAACTGTTCCTCGGAACATGCGACAGCAGGGGAGTAGGCGGCGTTGGTGTCCTCGTCAACACGCACTTGGCCATGAACATCGATTCGTACGAGTCTCTGACTAGCCGAATCGGACGTCTGCGACTGAAGCGATGTGGCTCCGTGCCAGCCTTGACTGTGTTCGTCGCGTATGCCCCAACATCCGACTACGACGACGAAGACGTCGAGGCCTTCTACGTGGAGCTGGAGAAGTTCTATAAGGAAGATCACACCTTCTACAAGGTGATCGTCGGCGACTTCAACGCCAAGATCGGGCCACGAAGGTCGCCGGAAGAACTTCACATCGGAACCCACGGTTTGGAGTGGAACGAGCAAGGTGAAAGGCTGTCTGAGTTTATCATGTCGACCAAGACCATCCATGGAAACTCGCAGTTCCAGAAGCCTCCCTCCCTACGATGGACCTGGGAATCCCCCGGTGGCCAGTTCCACAACGAGATCGACCACATCATCTTCAATCGCAAGTATTGCCTGACCGATGTCTCCGTTGTCCCCAAGTTCTACACGGGATCGGACCACCGCCTCCTTCGCGCGAGGTTCCGCTTTTCGCGTCAAGGAGAGAAGGCCGCGAAGTTCAAGAAGAGGAATCCCAGAACGACCATCAACTGGGATCTCTACACCTCTCTTGTCGGCCTTTGGGAAGATGCCGTCATGGACAACGTCGACGAGGAATACGATCGCTTCGTGCACCATCTCCACGATAGTGCTAAGGGAGCCGAGAGCTTGAAGACCACCAAGAGACGCCTGTCTCCGGAAACTCTCGAGCTGATACGCCAGCGTGGAGCAGCACGAGCGTCAGGCAACTACCAACTGACGTCCGAGCTTGCAAAGCTATGCAGAGCGGCGATAAAGGAAGATCTCAAGGAGAGAGGGGCGGAAGTGTTGGCCGAAGCAGCAGAGGCAGGGCTGATCATTCGCAATGCCCGCCGGAACTTCGCCAACTTCAAGACCAAGATGACCGCTCTCCGACGTCCTGACGGAACCATCACCTCTTCCAGAAGGACCATGGAGAAAGTCATCCACGACTTCTACTCCGATCTCTTCGATAGCCACGTCCACCTGCCCCCATGCCATCTTCCGCAGGATGGATACGTCGTTCCCTCTGTTCTCCCTTCCGAGATCCGACACGCCATCTCGTCGGTGAAGAAACGTACAGCACCCGGTTCTGACAGGATCAGAGCTGAACACCTGAAGAACCTCCCGCCAGCGCTCATCAACACCCTGGCGCGGCTCTTCACACCCTACCTGTCCGAATGCAAGGTTCCATCTCAGTGGAAGACCAGCAAGACCGTTTTGCTGTACAAGAAGGGAGACGTGCACGACATTGGCAACTATCGCCCGATCTGCCTGTTGTCCGTAGTCTACAAGCTGTTCACTCGAGTCATCCTGAATAGGATTAGTAGAACGCTGGACGAAGGACAGCCATGCGAACAAGCAGGATTTCGGAGAGGATTCAGCACGATCGACCACATACACACCATTACGAAGCTCATCGAAGTGTCGCGAGAGTACAAGCTGCCGCTGTGCCTTACGTTCATTGACCTGAAGAAGGCATTCGACTCCGTCGAGACTGAAGCGGTCATGGGAGCCCTGCTCACCCAGGGCGTTCCTACTCAGTACATCAGAGTTCTTCGAGAGTTGTACAGTGGATTCACGACCAAGATCTCACCATTCTACAACGACGTCGTCATTGACGTGAAGAGAGGGGTTCGACAAGGGGATACCATATCCCCGAAGCTCTTCAGCGCCACCCTCGAAAACGTCATGCGCGAACTAGAATGGGAAGACATGGGAGTGAAGGTCGACGGCCGGCAACTGCACCATCTTCGCTTCGCTGACGACATCGTTCTCATAACACCGAGCATCAGCCGGGCGGAGCGAATGCTGGCCGACTTCGATCGTGTATGTGGGAACGTTTGACTGCAGCTGAATCTTACGAAGACGATGTTCATGAAGAACGGATGGGTTTCTGATGCCCCATTCTCGCTCAACGGAACGAACATCTCCGAATGCTCCAGCTATGTGTATCTGGGTCGCGAAGTCAACATGACCAACGACCTAGCACCAGAGCTGAGCAGGAGGAAACGAGCGGCTTGGGGAGCTTTCAAGAGCGTCGAAGAAGTCGCGAAGAAGACGAAGAACGTCCGACTCCGTGTCCACCTATTCGACTCCACTGTTCTTCCTGCCCTAACATACGCCTCAGAGACCTGGGCTATACGAAAGCAGGATGAACACGCGATCAGCGTCGCGCAGCGTGGAATCGAGAGGACGATGCTCGGAGTGACACGACTCACGCAAGTGAGAGAAGGCCTCCGGAGTTCCGAGCTTCGCCGACGTTCGAAAATCAGAGACGCTGTCGCGTGGGCCAAGTTGTCGAAACATTAGGTGGGCCGGCCATGTATTGCGCTTCGCAGACACCCGCTGGACGAGAGCCGTCACAGATTGGATTCCGCGGGATGTCAAAAGAACGCCAGGACGCCCACCAACGCGTTGGTCGGACTTCTTCGTGAAAGCCCTGAACGACCGATATGACGCTCTTCGTGTCCCTCGAGCGAGGAGGATCCATTGGACCACTCTGGCACGCGACAGGGACGAATGGAGACGCTGCTGGCGCCCGCTCGAGCAAGTCGATGATCAACGGGACGACAGGTGATACAGGTGATGGCAGACTTCACAAAAGGGAGGCGGTGTAGATCGAATGGCTGTTATTTATCGATCGGTTTTTGTTAATTTTCCCTTTTAATGAATTATCAATATGTTGGCTGGAGAATAGTTACATTCGCAAGTCCTTCGCAAATAAGAAATATCTCTTTCTACCACTTCCTTAGATGAATCACCAGAAAGAAATGAGACCGACCCTCACGGCTGGTCTATCCCTAGCTACCTTTAATACACTTTGTGGTCGCAAAATTGACAGTGTAATATTTCACGTTTTTGGACGGATTTGCTACAGATTTACAGATAATACTTCGTCATTAGCTGCCATTAGGCGAAAGCTTGCTCCCTAAAGTTCTTTAACATTCAGTCACCAACCAATTCCAAAACTGATCATTTTGAAGTGAGCCAGAAGCTTGCAGTGGCTCAAGCAAATTGCTTCCCCTTCAAATGTCTTGTAAACCTTTCGTTTATTCCTTATGAGTAGCACCTTACAACCACAGGTACTCCTTTGGATAAAATTCGTATTTCAGTAAACAACGGAATCAGATCCTTCCATGTGCCCTTTGATCTATCTCGCTATGTGTAGGTTCTCCACCTCATTTTTACAATGTACAAGGGGTTAATGAGAAACCTGTCGATAAAAACCTCGTGCTTAACTAGGAAGGAATCCGGTATGTATTTCTTCCATTTTTCATCCAGGCTGTCGTCCATCATGTCTATCAGGCAGCCTGCTTTTTCATTCGAATTCGAATATTCGAAAAATTGCGTTTTTCGAATGTATTCGAATTCGAATATTCAAAAAATCGCGTTTTTCGAATGTATTCGAGTTCGAATATTCAGAAAATCTCGTTTTTCGAATATATTCGATTTCGAATGTACGAAAATTTTCGGTATTCGCAACCATTTGAATATTCGAAATTTTTGCGAGAGTTTATACTGCAAGGAGATACGCGCCAAAAGGATAAAACTCGTGGTTTGTCAATCATGCTTAGGATGCGCCATGCATTCTACTACACCCGATGGACGTCGAAGAGGCGGATTGAATGGAATGCGACCCACACAATAAATTATGATGGCTAGCCGATGGGCAAATCAGTGCTTATAGTTCACAGATGCATCTGTGATCATTTCACCAACCTCGGGTTGATAGAAGGCTTAGCTAACTGGGCGCGGCTGAAAAGCAGGACCTGTCTGTGAGTTTTCGCGCATTTCGTGACGGTTTGAGCAGACGTGACGGTTTGAGTATCGAGAATATCCTTCACCACATCCATATAGGGAGGCACTTCTAATACGTTCCTGATAGCACACATGGAGACTGGGCCTCTGAAACATATTCCTTCTCTGTGCACCTCCCGCAAATTTCAGACGATCACATCATCCTGACGCCTCGAGAACGCCTACAGGTAAATCCTTACACAAATCAATTTTTATTTCTTAAAGGGTTGCTTTTTCCTGACTACGTGGGAGTTTGGAACGTGAAAAATTTGAAAATGGGTGTTGTGGAGAATCAAGCGTTCCAGGGATGGTTTCATAAGAAATGCTTTAATAACGGTAACTAAATATTTGGCTGGGCGGAAAGCTCCGGCGGTTTTGTGTGCAACCGCTTTTCTTCGGTTATTACTGAACCAATACTCAACTTACTTCGCATTTTGTATAATGTCTAATATGAAATTCTTCGCTCTATCTGATGGAGGAGCTTGTGCTCCACCTATGCTTGATAACTGTACTTCTTCGAAGAGTTATTAAAGTATGTTAGAGCAATTCCGCACGATATTTGTTTCAACTTCGAACGGGGCCAATCCGCCTTCGAAACAGTCTGGAACATTAAACATTTGTGGGTACCGAATAGTCTGGAGGAAGGGTCATGCAACAGTTGTTAAAGAAATTTCGTTTTGGAGATTTGAATCTTGAAGCCTGCACCCCGAAGTGGCAGACCTGCAGCAATCAAGAACGACTATTTGAAGGCCTTCGCGGAAGTTAATCCTTCGGAAACAGTCGGTGAGATTGTGGAAGGTCTAGTAGTCAGTAAAACTGCTCTGACACATGGTTGGAAACGCCTCGGAATGGTGAAGAAGCCCGAAAAGAGGGTGCTCCACGACTTGAGTGATCGCTAGAAATTGTCGAGTTTCGAAATCTGTTCTTCCTTGCTTTTCAGGAATCAAAACGACCCGTTTTGGATCGAGGCGTCACACGTGATGAAACGTGGGCTCTCTACAGTCACCGAAGACGACCAGGACAGTGGGTTGGTGTCCATGAACTCCCCGCACATCCCAACGCCTAAATCATCTGCACCACCTGTCGTCCCGTTGCTCATCGACTTGCTCGAGCGGGCGCCAGTAGCGCCTTCATTCGTTCCTGTCGCGTGCCAGAGTGCTCCAATGGATCCTCCTCGCTCAAGGGACACGAAGAGCGTCATATCTTTCATTCAGGGCTTGCACAAAGAACTCCGTCCAACACGTTGATGGGCGTTTCGGTGTTCTCTTGACATCCCGCCGAATCCAGTCGATAACGGCTCTCGTCCAGCAGGTGTCTGCGAAGAGCATTATGTGGCCGGCCCCTCCAATTTTCAACAACTTCGCCCACGAGACAGCGTCTCTGTTCTTCGAACGTCGGCGAAGTTCGGAACTCCGAAGGCCTTCACTCGCTTGCGTGAGTCGTGTCACTCCGGGCCCCCTCTAGATTGTACACTGCGCAACGCTGATCGCGTGTTCATCCTGCCTCCGTATAGCCCAATTCTCTGAGGCGTATGTTAGCACAAGAAGGAACAGTGGAGCCGGGTAGGTGGGCACGGAGGCGGACGTTCTCCGTCTCCCAGGTCCACCGTAGGGAGGGGGCTTCTGGAACTGTGAGTTTCCATGGATGGTCTTGGTTGACATGATGAATTAAGACAGCCCTTCACCTTGCTCGTTCCACTCCAAGCCGTGGGTTCCAATGTGAAGTTCGTCCGGCGACCTTCGTGGCCCGATCTTGGCGTTAAAGTTGCCGACGATCACCTTGTGGAAGGTGTGATCTTCCTTATAGAACTTCTCCAGCTCCACGTAGAAGGCTTCGACCCCTTCGTCAGCCGTAGTCGGATATTATGGGACACGCGACGAACACAGTCAAAGCTGGCACGGAGCCACGTCGCTTCAGTCGCAGACGTCCGATTCGGGTTGTCAGAGACTCGTACGAATGATGTTGATGGCCAAATGTGTGTTGGCAAGGAGGCCAACGCCTTCTACTCCCCTGCTGTCGCATGTTCCGAGGAACAGTTCTTCTCCGGAGTCGTAGGTGGTGGCGTGTAGGGGGTGGTGTCTTCTCGTCTCGGTCATTCCGATGACGTCGTACTTGATCTTTCTGGCTTGCATCATCAGGTCCTCGACGGATGCTTCCGATGCGACCGTGCGGGCGTTGTAAGTACAGATCGTCGTCCTAGTACTTCTCAATCTGCACAGCCTGGTTAGGCCCTGAGATTTTAGCAGCCTCTCCGTGCTCGTCCTTCCCATCGCTACAGAAATGGGGGCTCTTTCGGGGTCAGGAGAATGAGGCCCTTTAGTGGTGCTGTGTTTGACTTCCATACAACACGGGTAGCTAGTCAGGCTCTGTCGTGCGGCGAAGAACTCCGGGCAGCCAGCCAGACTGCCCGAAGGGACGGGGCGAGACTTTTGAGGCGGCCTCGAATCGCCTTACGATGTACTCCCAGTCTACCGAGTGCAAGCTTTTGGCCGAGCCGACACAGTTACAATCCGCACAGTCACGGACACATCCGCGCACACTGTGCACGAACATGCCGCTCCCACGCACAAGAAACGCGTCGACCCGACACAGCAGGAGAAAGGAGTCCATCCCTGCATCCAACCCTCATCTCGGGGCAGTACACGGTCGCATTTGGTTAGCGAGGCATTCCCCTATCCACCACCCGGGGATCATTGTGCCAATCGAACACCGCCTCTTTATGCAGTTTCAGAAGTTCCTCACTGGTAGAACCTTTACAAATCGAGACCACGCAAAAACAACCTTTCCAGATTTTGTCGCATCTCGACCACCCAGTTTTTCGCTGTTAGAATTAGTCAACTAGTGGCGCGTCAGAATAGTATGATAATTCAAACGGTGTTTATTTCGATTGGCTGCAATCAGTGCGAAGAAAGTTATGATCGTTTGAAGTGGATGAATCAAAACCGCCGGAACTTTCAGGCCAACCTAGTAGTACCTACCCCCCCCCCCAAGGATTACGAAAGCTCGCGGTTACGAAAGGTTTTCTAAGAGAATTCGTTTTGCTAACCGTATGGACATGGTGGTCCCAGCACCATGTCAACATATCCGTTCTTCATAAATCCCACTCCGACTCCAACAGCTGCTGCTGGATCACACTCTGTGTAAGCCACCACGAATCTGAAAGAAAGGCGCACACTGAAGTGATTGAGCTTTTGAATCGCTGAACGGTCTCATTGAAGAGGTTATGAAATTTTATCAGTCGATTGCGCCAAAGCTGATCAGCATTCAATGATGGGCAGATGTCCGCTGACCTGAATTCGTAGTCGTTGATCAGCTGGTTTGCGTTTAAGAGATCCATTGCTTCTCCGATTGCGCCACCGCACAATGACCAGCCGATATTGGCTGGAAGTACGGTTTCGTCAGCGGCGATTCCAATTGTTACCTGAAATTGACTATAGTACCGAATTTATGAAGGTTTCCTCAGAGCACTTACAAGGAGATCTCTCTCCAGCTAGCCAGTTGTCAAGAAAAGTTTCATTTGGGTTCAAAAACATCTTTGTTGTCGAGTTTGACAGCTTTTGGACACTAGCCGTTCACGACAGTCTCCCACTGTCAGGTAAGATTTTTATGTTCACAAAGTCGCTCTAGCGGACTGATGGTGAGATGTGGCTCTGACGTATCCATGCCCATGTCATTTGAGGTCTGCCCCTTGAGAACTTGTCTTGTACAGTATTCCTTGAATTTGGGTGATGGGTTATCAAACTAGTGATAGCCGCCCATTATAAACCTGATGATCAGAGGAGCAACCGACTCGCAACCGTCGTCTTTCCAAATAAAACCTATTCGTCATTTACGGACAAACTCGTCGAGGCGATTGCTATGAGACGATTGCTGGAGCCATTTCTTGTTCAAACAGATCGACGCTCCCTGACGTCTGTTAGACTCCATGAGGAGCATGATGATGATGGCGGAAAGCTCGTCTACTGTGTCTTGTGTTACCACCTATAGTTATGGCACGATCAAAGCACATGGTCATAAGACTTTAAAAATGCTAGCAGTCGGAAACTCTTCAAAATGTCTCTTGAAGTTCCTTCATTCCGGCATGCATCACGTTTTCAATTATATGCTTTTAAATTCCGAAATGTGTGCACTAGAAAATTCTAGGATGAATCTATAGTATATGATGATAAATCGGTTTATACCGTAACACCCAGTCCCCTCAACAGGAGAGCATCGGAGCACATTTTTAGCATCGCAGCGCGTTTTCAATGTCATCATTTGGTAACCAGACTGCGGATAGAAATGCTAGGTGATCTGCCTCGAATTTGCTTAACTTGTGTGCTTTTCTATGTTTCGAGACTTGATGATGATTTTGTTTGTATGAACGGTAGTCTGCTCAACCATAGTTAATATGGCGAATTTTCTCTTACTAACCACATTTTCCTTTAGAAGGATGGATAAGTGTGATCTGAAGCAGTTTTTCAAAACGGTCTTGGGAAAGAGATGCATGAGATGTCAGATGAGAGGGTTTGCGCCATTGGCCAACAGCATCGACCTGGCTACAAATTGATTGTAGACAAAGTATAATAATAATAGAAGTACGGGGCAGTGTTGAGCATTTAACGACTACTGACTCACCAATTTAACGATTTTACCAGCATTTTCGGAAAATTTCTTTATTGAAGTTTAGCAAAGGTTTTTTTTTCGTTAAATTGCATTTAAATTAAATTTACGCGGATTTTTCGGAATTCAAAGGAAAAGTTAACTCTTAATTAATATGAATTGTGTCTCGAAAAAGCTCTTCGTAGAGGTTTGCAGCATCATTTTAGAAAGCGAGGAATCACCCTCAAACGGGTGAAGAGTATATGTAAAGACGGGTGAAGAAATGAAAGAATGAAAATTATGAAAATCAGTATTACGACTCAGAATTTTGCGAAAAAATATGAGATTTTTCAAGAACTAGAAAACCGTTTGCGCTGCAGACTCATCTACACTCAGTTATGGCATGTCAGAGCGTCAGCCCAACTACTTTGTGAATCCCTAGCAACATAAACCACCGTTCGCTTGGCCGCTACTCCATTGGCTTCATAGTGGACTAGGTGGTCATCTCAATTCATCCATTTTGACTCGTCATTCCTTAAATGCGAAGGTACTCCTCTAACAAAAAACGCAGAAACTGTAAAAAGTTGGGTGGCATGGAAGTCGCCGATCATTTCGAAAATGTGCTGATGCGCTGTGTCGAGATCCGAAACTCCGGAATGGATGCTGTCTTGCATTGAGCTTTTGATTTTTCACGTTTTGTACTCCAATGTCTCGAACACGAGAACGTCAATATAGCCGCAAGTTCTCGAGAAAATATAAGGTGGAAACGCTTCTTCTTCTGCACCTTGTTGCTGCATTTCATTGCCTCGATGTCGAGAAATGAAGACCTATGCAGAAAACTCAGAAAACGTTAACCTCCTCTTCTGCACCTTTTTCGTTATACTTTGAAATAATCGGAATAGTGAGGCGATCGAACACAGTAAGGATCACCTCAACTTCTATCAAATGGTTACGCATTCTCCCAGCTTCCAGATTGGCGCGAAAGGCGCTAGTTGTGCTACATACAAGGTATGAATGCTTACTACTTTCTTCACAGCAGAGCCCGCAGGTGCACTGTTGTTCTGAGAGCTTACAGTAGCTAGAAGCATAGAGAATACGAGAGTTTCCATCAAAAGAAGTGGAAAGAGGGCGAAGCAAACCATAATAGTGCTGCGCTTTCCGCGGGTCTTCTGATTACTGGTCTACACGCACTTTGATCTGAAGCCATTCTCGAAATCCCGTGCAACTCCTGATTGCTCACGGACCGTCGGCACTGATGAGAACGTGGAGGGATCCTGGAAGTTCTCCTCTATCGAGTGTCTTAGTGTACGAATGTGAGCTCTATGTGGACGCGGGAATGCTCTTGCGGGTTTTCAGAAGGATCATCCTTCTAGCAGGTTTCCAAAAAGAATACTCTTTTGAACGATCCTAGAAACGCATGCACCTAGAGCACTAACATTTTCGACATATCTCGTACGGGCGGGATCAAACAAGGAGTTGGAACCACTCCCTGTTCCATCTGAAGCGCTGCTTCATTTCAGGCACAATAGTGCATTTTCATGAAGCAAGCAAGTGCGGTCCCACTTCGCTGGAAGCATCCATATATTATCCCCACTTAAAAAAGACATTTTTCAAATCCTGTAAACTATCGTCCAGTAAGTATTACGTCCATATTTTGCAAAGTCTTTGAAAAGTTATCAAAGATAGCATAATGCATCACCTCGCTACAAATAATACAGTACCGCTAAACATTCAACCAAACGACGTTTGCTACGCAAAAACGCGCTTTTTGCGTCGCATCATGATCTTTGTTCAAAGTAAAGCCTTTCTCACCAAAATTTACAAGCGCTCCTAGCATCATCCTACCTACCAATGGGCATGCAACCGCCATTAAAAAGTGGATGGAAGCCTGAAAACCAGTGCCGCATTTAAGGAGGATCCTAATTACTGTGACCTGACACAACACCGTCGCCGAGTCTCGCTTAATTATATCCCCAGGCGCAAATAGTGCCGCCCAGTTGAATTTTACAATTCTTAAACCTATTTAAAATTTATTTTCCTGCTGTTTGTGACCTTTTCCTGGCTGTGACAATTTATTTGATACCAAATTTGGCAGGAAAATATGCATGAGTCTGCAGCTGCTTCTACCGATTTTGTTTATTTCAACGGAAACATCCTCAGTCTAAACCTGTTACTGTAGCTTGCAATCTACTCATCTTTAAGGAGGGAAAATGACATAAAACATTTACGTTTCGAGTTTACTTTGGGCATTTGCGTGCTGGTTGCAATTCGTCAAACTGCAAGTGAACCTTGGTAAAGAGCACTCCCTGTCGCCGATTTTGGCTGCGAATATCTACGTCCTAAGCAAATGAGTTCGTCCAAAAATATGTTGGCTAACCGTACGCAATGTAGGGACTCCAAGTATCAAATATCGAGAAGCCGGGAAATCAGATGGCCGAATTTCAGCCGGTTAAAGTGAAGACTTTTTTCAAAAGTGCGACTAAGCTTCTTCAGCGTTTCATGCACAGTCTTTGCAGAATGAATGCTGGGAAGCCCAGCATTCATATTAAGTATTTTTTCGCTCAAAATTTTCAACCAGTCCAAATGCCAATATTTTGACGCATCAGATCAAGCGTCGATGTAGAGGTCTTCTTCGACCATAATTGCACTGACCTGACATGCCCTATAGAGATATTCCCACTCACAAAAATTTTCTTAAATATTTAATTGATTTTATTGCAGCTCTGGATATATATACAACCCGAGGGCAACCCGGGTTGTATATAGATTCCAGTACGAGGCACAGTCTATATAATTAGGTCTTCTTACATTACACTCTCCTCGGTTTATCTGCAGCTTTGCCCACAAGCCATACAGCCAAATCAGACCAGTGGTCAGCAGCTATCCGCACGGATAGCATCATTCTCTATGAATTATTCACACTTCACACTTCCAATCAGTCAAAAATAAACACAACGACTCTTCATTCAAACATAAAGCATCAAAAATCTCCAATAAAAATCTTCATTTACAGGTGTCGTGTGTCTCTAACATTTAAGAAGTCTTCTTACTCTTCGAAGGCTTCCAACTATCTCCGTCGCGCAACACTCTTTTCCTATTTTGAGGAGTCTCCTAAAACGAATTTATTTATACTACAATATACACCAATATAATGATGCACAAGACCTGGCAACACCAGTGGTCCTATCGCAACAGACTTACCCTATAACTAACATTTATTAAAATAATCAGTATCAATCCTTTATCTCCTTACTTACCTCCTTTAGCACACGCTCGTCCATCAGATACTCCATCGACATTCCATTCGGACATGTCAATACTTAATCGCTTGGCCAGCACTACGGGATCGAAACTATAAATTATTGTTCTTCCTAATTCCTTTAGTTTGCTCGAACTACTCAATAGTATTTATCATAATGTACTATATACTCACTCACAATTTTACCAACTATCACTTCTCCCTTCCTCACTTTCATAGCAACTGGCTTCTTGCCTTTTGACGTATACATCTCCTTTATTTTGTTCCGAACAAACAGACTAAAAGAAGTTTTTTAACACTCCTTCCATTATTATCTAAACCTAATTGCTTACATTGAGACACCTCACCATAAATTTTCTTTTTCCTTGCTTTTCAGTCCTTTTTCTTGGATTAGCCTTATTTCGCAACCTTTCAGCTTGTTATACTCAGCGAGATTTTTTGAACCATTTTGGCTATACCAACCCTAAAAGGCGTATGTCATTTTAACCTTAAGAGATATCATATTTTTCTTTCGATCTGCTACTTCATAATGAACTTGCACGAATACCAAACGTTTTATCGTTTTGTCCTGCACCTGACGGCCATGATAAAAGGAGTGTCGTAACCTGTTGGCTCGTACCTTAAAATGTAAATTTAGTTACTTTCCACATCTAAAATATAAAAATAATCTCCCACTACTTTGCTTCTCACCTGATCCACTGCACAAATTCTTTGATTACATCGTCGTAGTTCTTCTTGTACTCCATTGGTATATTTATTATCCTCGCGTACTCCTTCATAACTCTATGCTGGAAGGCCTCCGTGTGTTTCGCTTTCCTTTCTGCATCACTGTTGAAGTAGATACCTAAAATTAATTCAAATTTTATCTAATTTACATAAAATAACATATTATAGCATTGTAGTTTTAAATACCTACTTACCTCTATAAACTCCATCAGCCACCGTATCACACTCATCTTGTTCGTTAACAGTCCTTGTGGACTTAAGTACTTCTCCTATATAGTTCATATTATTTAAATGTATATATAAAAATCTCTAATTATAAATATATTAATTAATACATCACCACTTATATATTTCACCTTTTAATATGTCAACTTTCTTGTAATAGTTCACTCACCATTAGTAATATCCTTTAGTACTCGTCCTTCCATTGCGTCTCCTTACGCAGTCACGGTGCCAGTAGGATTTATAGAATTTTTGCAACTACGGTAGAAGTTGAGACGGTACGCAATGCAAACCAACGACACAGACGCAACACAAAACGCAATGACAATATTTACGAATACTGGCCCACGAAAAATCCTTTCTACTTAGATGTGCAGGCTATTACGGTATAGTCATCCTTTAAATTGTCGACAGAGCAACGTTTTGTTCTTAAGGACGTTGCCTGAGAGCTAGCCCAGCGGGCAAAGCGCCAAGGTGATGCAGTGTTTTCGTCGCGTTGCTTTGCGCTCTCCGCGCTCCTATGCTATCTGTCTGACACACCCTTCACCATCAGCGTACACTACCACTCTAATCGACAAGCTCCTCTTTCAAGTGTATGGTCTCACAAGAGGCGATTGTATAACAACAAATGGCCCGAAACTTAGGATTTTAACGCACCATGACAGCTTGTTACTAACAGAAGTATATTCGATTATGAGCTTCACATACAGCAAACAAAGAACATATAGCTTTACCTCCTATTGTACGCCGGCACTCTGGTGTCCATGAATGTTTTTCCAATAAAAACTGAGTCTGATACAGCTCGTTTCATTGAATCTTAGCAGGTGTCTCGTGGTTCAGTATAGTTCTTTGAATTTTGCGCTGGAGAACAGCCACTTTCGTATTAGGCAAACCATAGTCGTACTTTTTCCTGAGGTTTATTAGTATACTAGTCCATACAGAATACCGTTAAATAGGTAATCGCCTCCATATATTTTATATTTCTTCAATATATACACAGGTTCTTGCTAGCATTATAGCGTTGTTTTCCTTAATTATGCCTTAAGACATATGTATGATGTTTAAAATCTTTATTTAAATAAAGATAGATTGTTTCTTCTATGCTCATAAAATTTTGTTTCCATGATAACCCCCTCCCCTCTCTTTTTTCTAACATCTCATTCTGTATTCAAATAAATCATATCAGCTAGATACCATTACAGCAATGCTTATATAGTTAATAACACTCAGCTCTCTTATTCGTAGACAGCAACACGGTCCTCTAGCAACACCTTCTTATTCTCAATATTCCATATCAATAATTAGAAATTAGATTCGACTATAAATTTTTATATCCATATGCTCTTAAGTATCGAAAAAGATTACTTATCGTACAAGGTTGTACTTTCCTAGCCTTTAGGTAGGTTTGCTTTTTCTTCCCTCTACTGTTCACCTCTCTTGCACTCTCACTTTTGCACATGGCTGTGCCGATGGGGTTATACAAGTAGTTACTGGCACGGGAGGGTAAGTACTACGCCTTCGGTCCAGCCATTATTTTCGGGAGCGCCAACCCCAGGAGGCAGCTCCTCCAAAACCTATGGTAACCTTCCCACTCGTTAGGGACTTGGCCGTCCTTAACGTTTGATCAAGGCCAAAAACAAACACATGCAACCAAAACAACTTTTCGTACTACCGGGCTCGTAGTTTTACAAAATTCAAGGTTCAAGGAAAGTACAACCTATTAAACTTTGGTACTTCTACAATTTCCTCAAAATGCAACGACAGATGTGCCATATGCGGTATAATTGACTGTAGTAATACTGTTAATTGTTTCACCACGGATTTTGCTATAACAACCTATAAAGAAGGGCAAGCTAATTGTACATCCACAAATCTTGTTTACTGTCTTTCTTGCGTTGACTGTGGTAAGCAATATGTTGGCATAACTACTAGAAAACTCAAGGCGAGAGTTAAGGAACATATTCATAATATTCTAAAAGGAAAAGAGAACAAAATCTTTTACCGGCATTTCTACACCTCCTGTTCCACAAAAAGTTTTCTGATCAGTATACTAGACAATCTCGAATAGAACAAGGACATTAATATTCTTAGAGAAAAAGAACTTTTTTGGATAAAACTACATATGACTGCTTACCCTTTTGGCTTCAGTGATAACATAAAAGGCTATGGAAACATTTTTCATATAACCAACGTTCTGTCCCACAAACAAAATCACCCCTTTTTTAATCTTAAAATTGTCAAGCAACGACATAATAGGGGTAACAAAATAAAAACCAAAAATAAAATTATGGAAAATACGGATATTGATCACATTATTTTATGAACGCTGCTGTTTGCGCGTTTATCTTTGTGTTCATATCGTTTTATCCAAGTTAAAATAAGGTTACAATGTCAGTATGGCAGTATCGTTTCATCCAAGTTAAAATAAGGTTACAATGTCAGTATGGCACAACACCGTGGTCAGACAACACTTCACATTAACAAAACTGAATCGAGTAAGCCCAGCAATGCAGGAACACACACTCCGGATCCGAACCCCTGGCCACTTTCCCGCAAGTCCACCCCCGTACCCACTCGGCCATGCCAGTCGCTGCGTGCATGTTTGTGAACGGAACACCTCAATGTTCCACTTCGGTTACAGTACTAGCATTGTGAAAGCGCTGTAATTCCGCTATTGTTCCAGCCCCAAACCTTTTGTATATTAGATTGTAACCACGACATGGACGTCATTTTCGCTTTATCGACCTGCACTTAAGTGCAATAGTTTCTTGCAATTTTTGACCTATCCAGATGTCCGCAGGAAATTTGAAAACCACTACGAAGCTTTCAGACAATCCCATACAATCCTCAATAGGTCACTTTCAAAATTGCCACAGGACGCTCATTAACCTCCCTTGTGAGCGGGCTGGATCCCACTGCACACCCGTAATGTATCTTAAAAGGGGTAAGTTAGATCGGCCAGACCTCGCAGCTCCGTCACATGCCTGGGTCTGTGCTCACAGAAACCGTGTTTGTGTGATATATGAGCATGTGCAGTCTCGCAGCGGGCACCAGCCCGCTAAGTACCATTACGTCTTTCTTTACCATAAGGCTTAGGCAAAAATCTGTGCGTATTATACTTTCACGTTACTGTATATTTACATGTTTAAAGCAGGAGATGCAGCCTGTCGAGTGAATCCTAGACAAAGGCTATTGGCTTGGGTCCCGCCCAGGCCAAGCAAGCCTTGCGTGGTTACTGAACTGCTACCAGATTTTTTTGAAGGGTAAAACAGTGACTTATTCATGGACTTGCCAGCGCAAGTCATTTTTAAGCCAAATATGCATTCAAATTGCCTCCACGACATCCGTAGACGTAGTGCCGAATCTCAAAAACAGCTGACCGTCGAAGAAGTTTACCTTATTTTAGGTTTTCCGGAAAGTTCTCAGCATTTTGTGTTACTATTTTTCATTCGTCTATTATTAAGTAGAGGTTCAACATGCGTTGCACATTAATGCTACTTTCTGTACAGAATTTTCGCCCTATCTAAGTAGTTTATGTTTCGGCGTTGTTTTACATTTCTGTTCTTGAAGCGCTTATTGAAGTATGTCGAATGAGCAATTGCGAACGATATTTTATTTTGATCTCAAATTGGGACAGTTCGCAGCCGAGACAGCTCGACAACCTAATCAAGTGTGGGGCCTAACAGTGTTGGAGAAAGCATTCACTGTGCGCCAATGATTCAATAAATTTTGGAGCGGAGATTCCATGTGACTCGAATGTGACCTCCGTAGCGGTCGACCTAGAGTAATCGTGGACGACGAGTTGAAGGAACTGGCGGAAGCGAAACCATCGCAAACAGTGCATGGGATCGCGGAGGAGCTAGACGTCAGTAAAACTGCTGTTGCGGATGCTTTAAAGCGCCTTGGGAAGGTGAAAAAGCTCGAAAAGTGGGTGGTCCACGAGTTGATTGACGGTAAAAATTGTCACGTTTCGAGATTTGTTCTTTCCTACTTTTACGCTACAAAGCTGACCCGTTTTTGGATCGAATCATCAGTTGCGAAAAAAATGGATTCTGCGTTATGGACAGTGCTTGGACGCCGACGAACCCCTATGCATTTTGCAAAGGCGAACCTCCACCAGAGAAAGATAATGGTCACTGTGTGGTTGTCGGCGGCTGGTGTGATCCATTATAACTTTTTGGCACCAGGCCAAACGATTACAGCAGATTCCTACTGTAAGAAAATCGAAGAACCGAAAATTGCGTCAACTTCAACCACGCTCACCCACACGGTTTCACGAATCACTATGTGAGAATAGAACGATTTAAGCGTTGAAGTTCTGCCCAGCTCGTCAGGACATGCTGTCAACGAAAAGGATAACCGGATGACCGGAATGATGAAGTGCTGCGAGCTGGGCAGGTGGTTCCGTCCACTTCTGCAATTCTTGGACTGTGTCCAGGAGCCACGGATCTCCCTCGATAGAGAGCGTTCGGGCTCTCTTGTTAGGAGGGATCTCGGGCCACTTGTCGCAGTGCCACGTGGCGCGTCCCCGGGTGGTGGATAGGGGAATTAAACGCGAACCAAATGCGACCGTGTACTGCCCAGAGATGCAGGTGGGATGCAGGGGATGGACTCCGCTGTAAAGGGGTCGACTTGTTCCTTATGTGTGGGAGCGGCATGTTCATGCACAGTGTGCGTGGATGTGTTCGTGCCTGTGCGGATTGTAACTGTGTCGGCTCTGCAAAAAGGTTGCACTCGTTAGACTGGGAGTAAATGTAATGCGATTCGAGGCCGCCTTAAGCCTCGCCCCGTCCCTTCCGGCAGACTGGCTGCCCGGAGTTCTTCGTCCGCGCGACAGAGCCTAACTAGCCACCCGTGTGTAGTCCAGTCAAAAACAGCAGCACTAAAGGGCCTCATTTCCCTGATTCCGAAAGAGCCCCCATTTCTGTAGCGATGGGAAGGACGAGTACGGAGAGGCTGCTAAAATCTCAGGGCCTAACCAGGCTGCGCAAACTGAGAAGGACTAGGATGACGATCTGTACTTACAACGCCCGCACGCTTGCATCGCAAGCATCCGTCGAGGACCTGATGATGTAAGCCAGGAAGATCAAGTACGACGTCATCGGACTGACCGATACGAGAAGACACCAATCCCTCCCTACACGCCGCCTACAGCTCCGGAGAAGAACGGTTCCCGGAATATGCGACGGCAGGGGAGTAGGCGGCATTGGCGTCCTCGTCAACACGCACCTGGCCATGAACATAAATTCGTGCGAGTCTCTGACAAGCCGAATCGAACGTTTACGACTGAAGCGATGTGGCCCCGTGCCGGCTTTGACTGTGTTCGTCGCGTATGCCCCAACATCCGACTACGACGACGAAGAGGTCGAAGCCTTCTTCGTGGAGCTGGAGAAGTTCTATAAGGAAGATCACACCTTCTACAAGATGATCGTCGGCGACTTCTACGCCAAGATCGGGCCACGAAGGTCGCCGGAAGAACTTCACAACAGAGTGTAGTGAAACGAGCAAGGTGAAAGGCTGTCTGAGTTTATCATGTCGACCAAGACCATCCATGGAAACTCACAGTACCAGAAGCCTCCCTCTCTACGATGGACCTGGGAATGCCCCGGTGGCCAGTTCCACAACGAGATCGACCACATCATCTTCAATCGCAAGTAAGGCCTGACTGACGTCTCCGTTGCCTCCATATTCTACACGGGATCGGACACCGCCTCCTTCGCGCGAGGTTTAGCTTTTCGCGTCAAGGAGAGAAGGCCGCGAAGTTCAAGAATAGGAGTCCCAGAACGACCATCAACTGGGACCTCTACACCTCTCTTGCCGGCCTTTGGGAAGATGCCGTCATGGACAACGTCGAAGAGGAATACAACCGCTTCGAGCACCATCTCCACGATAGTGGAAAGGGAGCCGAGAGCTTGAACACCACCAAGAGACGTCTGTTTCCGAAAACTCTTGAGCTGATACGCCAGCGTGGAGCAGCACGAGCGTCAGGCAACTAGCAACTGACGTCCGAGCTTGCAAAGCTATGCAGAGCGGCGATAAAGGAAGATCTCAAGGAGAGAAGGGCGGAAGTGTTGGCTGAAGCAGCAGAGGCAGGGTTAAGCATCCGCAATGCCCGCCGGAACTTCGCCAACTTCAAGTACAAGATGACCGCTCTCCGACGTCCAGACGGAACCGTCACCTCTTCCAGAAGAACCATGGAGAAGGTCATCCACGACTTCTACTCCGATCTCTTCGATAGCCACGTCCATCTGCACCCGTGCCATCTTCCGCAGGATGGATACGTCGTTCCCTCCCTTCCGAGATCCGACACGCCATCTCGTCGGTGATGAAACGTACAGCACCCGGTCCTGACAGGATCAGAGCTGAACACCTGGAGAACCTCCTGCCAGCGCTCATCAACACCTTGGCGCGGCTCTTCACACGCTACCTGTCGGAGTGGAAGGTTCCATCTCAGTGGAAGACAGGCAAGACTGTCTTGCTGTACAAGAAGGGAGACGTGCACGACATTGACAATTATCGCCCGATCTGCCTACTGTCCGTAGTCTACAAGCTGTTCTCTCGAGTCATCTTGAATAGAATCAGTAGAATGGTGGACGAAGGACAGCCATGCGAACAAGCAGGATTTCGGAGAGGATTCAGCACGATCGTCCACATGCGCACCACTACGAAGCTCACAGAAGTGTCGCGAGAGTACACGCTGCCGCTGTGCCTTACGTTCATCGAACTGAAGAAGGCATTCGACTCCGTCGAAACTGAAGCGGTCATCGACGCCCTGCTCACTCATGGCGTTCCTACTCAGTACATCAGACTCCTTCGAGAGGTGTACAGTAGATTCACGACCAAGATTTCACCATTCTACAACGACGTCGTCAATAACGTGAAGAGAGGGGTTCGGCAGGGGAATACCATATCCACGAAGCTTTTTAGCGCCACCCTCGAAAACGTCATGCGCGAACTAGAATGGGAAGATATGGAAGTGAAGGTCGACGGCCGGCAGTTGCATCGTCTGCGCTTCGCTGACGACATCCTGCTCATAAGACCGAGCAGGCGGAGCGAATGCTGACCGACAACGATCGGTATATTCAACGTTGGACTACAGCTGAATCTTAAGAAGGCGATGTTCATGGGGAATGGACAAGTTTCTGATGCCCCGTTCTCGCTCAACGGAGCGAACATCTCCGAATGCTCCAGCTATGTGTATCTGGGTCGCGAAATCAACATGGCCAACGACCTAGCACCAGAGCTGAGCAGGAGGAAAAGAGCGGCTTGGAGAGCTTTTAAGAGCGTCGAAGAAGTCGTGAAGAAGACGAAGAACGTCCGGCTCCGCGCCCACCTTTTCGACTTCCTGCATAACGTACTCCTCAGATACTTGGGCTATACGAAAGCAGGATGAACACGCGTGCGTCCTGGTGTTCTCTTCTCCGAGTGGTCCAATGGATCCCTCGGAGAGGATCCATTGGACCACTCTGGCACGCGACAGGGACGAATGGGGACGCTGCTGGCGCCCGCAAGTCGATGATCAACGAGATGACAGGTGATACAGGTCCCGGAGCCATGATCTGCCTTTTACGTGCAACATCTTCCGTTCTGTCAGAGCAAGTTTGGGTTATGGTGAGATGTCCAATACAGAGATGTGCAACTTGAAAGCATAGTTTTCTGGAGTCGTGATTTCCTAGTCTGGCGCTGTGGTTCTGCGGGTGTATATGTGTATTCGTGCACGCTCGTGTGTGCTCGCGTTCCGTAAATTAGTGATAGAGAAGACCTTGGGAAGTTGCCCACCTTTCGACAGATTACGCTTCAGTAGGCTTGGTGTCATACATTTTCGCTAATGCGATGTCGACAGGAAACGAGCACGTCAGCTCTGCTGCACTCGTAGAACTGCTGTTTTGGAAAGCCACCACCACGAAGTAAGGCGTCCCCGTGATTAGAAGGTGCCGAATCCGTGGATCTTCGATGATCCTCAGAGAACACGCCACACGCGACCGATTGCATCCGAGCCGTGCTAAAGGTGGCCTAGAGGTGCTGACAAGGGAAGGGCCCATGGAAATTCGGTTTGAGACGAGGATCATTAATAAGAGCTGGGAATACTGCTTACGAAAATAGGTGTCAAAATTGCAAAATGAAATTCGTGAGTTATGTCCTGCCGAAATCGGGTGGTCTCACCACAGGCTGGCCCTGCGACACAGCTGGCGCGAGTGTGGTGAGTCATCGGGGCTCCGTAAGCCCTAGTTTACACTTGCGCCGCTGCGCGGCGCCGCACGATGGTCGGGATAGATATCGACCGGGCGACGCGATAAATCGACATCTATGGCGATAGTGGTGCCGAGCCGCGTGGCGGCGCAAGTAAAAAAAAATAAACTAGGGCTAAGAGGGGCACGCCAGTTGCGGCCATAGCGCAGGGGTAGTGCTCTCGCTCGTCGTGTGCAACGTCGTTGGTTGGGTCCCTATCGCTGCCAAGGTTGTTAGAAACACCACTAGTTGTTCAAGATACGACGTGGATTCTATTTGTGCAAAATAGTAAATAAAAATGCCACCATAGCAGGTTTTTGCCTTTAAACATTTTACAAACGTGTAAGGTAGTTCTCCCGGCTATTTAATCGTGCACATGTTATAATTCAGAATAAAATGCTATTTCGAAGACAAATTAGGATCTGCAAAGAAAATCGGCAGCAATGGGGATCCAACCAACGACGTTACACATGACGAGCGGGAGTACTACCCTTGCGCCCCCCGCAGCTGGCGGCACCTTTTTACGGAGCCCTGATGACTCGCCACGCTCACGTCAGCTGTATCGCGCGGCCAGCCTATGCTTAGGCCACCCAACATCGGCAGGTCACAACTCGCTCGAAATTGAAATTCGAGAGAGTTGAAGTTCAATTGAAGGTCGAAATCCTTCCCTATAAGTACAGTACCGCCGCTAAACAATCAACCAAACCAACGCAAAAACGCGTTTTTTTGCGTCGCATCATGATAACTTTGTTCAAAATAAAGGTTTTTCAGCGAAATTTACAAAGGCTCCTAACATCGTCCTACCTATCAATGGGCATTCGACTGCCATTAAAAAGTGGATGGAAGCCTGAAAACCATTGCCGCAATTAAGGAGAGTCATAATTACTGTGACCGGACCTAACACCGTCGCCGAGTCCCGTTTAATTATGTCTCCAGGCACAAACAGTGCTGCCCAGTTGAATTTTGAAATTTTTACACCCAATTAAATTTTATTTTCTTTCCATTTATAACCTTCCTCTAGCTGCGGCAATTCGTTTGGTACCAAATTTGGCAGGAAGCTATGCACTGAGTCTGCAGCTGCTTCAACCGATTTCGTTTATTTCAACGGAAGACTCAGTCCAAAGCTTGTTATTGTAGCCTGCAATGTACTCATCATTAAGGATGGAAAATGACATAGGAAATTTACGTTTCGATTTCCTTTTTGGGCATTTGCGTGCTTGTTGCGATTCGTCAAAACTGCAAGTGAGCCTTGGTAAACAACACTCTCTGTCGCCGAGTTTGGCAGCGGATGCCTATGTCCTAAGGAACGACTTAGTCCAAAAATAAGTCCACGCTAACCATACACAATGTAGAGACTCCATGTGTAAAATATCGAGGAGCCAGGTGATCAGATGGCAGAATTTCATCTGGTGAAAGAAGTGCGACCGAGTATCTACAGCGCTTCACGCTCAGACTTCGCAGAATGAATGCTGGAAAGCCCAGCATTCATATTAGATAATTTTTCGCTCAAAATTTTCAACACGTCCAGACGGCAATATTTGCACGCACCAGATCGAGCGCTGAAGTAGAGGCCTTCTTCCATCATAAGTGCGCTGACCTGACATGCCCTACAGAGACATTGCATTCGGCTGTATGACCAACGAGTTCCTCATTTCTCTTTCTCGTAACTACGGTATCGACTTTATGCAGCCTACCATTATCGATCGAGCTGCCAAATCTCGATGAGTTTTTGGGTTTTCCGGTTTGCGTAGATCATGCGGGCTCCATAATCTTAAAACTGTGTCCCTAGTCACAAGGCAAAATATGTATGTATCATTTTCACTCAATTTGGACCCTTTTCTAATCAAATTTTACACTTCTAATTGTAAGCTAGCCTCAGAATTTTGAAATCAAATTGAACGTCTTCCAACTTGAAGAGATCTTCTTACAAGTTAAAATACGAACACTTCAAGAAGGGTAGAATAATTTGTTGTCTAAGAAAAATTTGCTGTACCTTCTTCGAATTCTAATTAGTTCAACTGCCCGAAAGTATGTAATAATTTTGTACAATTTTTTAAAGAAAAAATAATAAACTAAATTTTGTCTTAAAACGCAACAAAACACTTGAAAAGCTCGTCGCGATTTTTATTTGACTGATTGTTTGAACGCTGCTTACATAAAGTATCAAAGTGAGAATATGTGTGATTTTTACAACTTTCTTTGTTATATTGTTTATATGCATAAAACTCCATGCAAAAAGCAATTTTGCTATTAATCGAATCAAAATCGCGACGTCATGGACAAGTGCATGGCGCAATCCCTTTGCCGCTAAAAACTGTCGCTTTTCTGTTTCTTTAAAGCAGGATATAAACCGTTATTCTCCATAAAAAATGAGAATTTTATAAAACTTCAAACAAAGTGTTTTTTTGTAAGTGAATTAAAACTTGAAAGAAACCATACTGAAATTTCCTTAAACAAAAAATGTCTCTAATCTTTTTGGAGAGTGTTTAGTTTAGTGCTAGTTTAGTGTAGAAGAAGCTCATTTCGATTTGGAAGGGTTCGCTTTGGTATCAAAAGTCTTATGCTAGCTTATAAGAGTGTCCAATTTGAATTAAAAAGTGCCTTTTTGAAATTCAAATGAAAATGGTATAATAGGGTCAGCTTCTATGCTAATTAGCTCTACCACTTGTAGTAGACCTGTTTTCCCACAAATAATTTTTAAATAGAGAAATGAGATAAAGTTGATTGGGCTTGACAACAGCTGCTGAAATTTCTTTTGTGCGAAACTTAAACACAGGCAAAAATTCATTCTATTAGGTTGTCCGGAAAGTTCTAATCGCTTTGTGTTACAATTTTTAAATCGTCTATTATTAAGCAAAAATTCAACTCGCATTGCGCATTAGTACTACTTTCTGTACAGAATTTTTTTCCACGAAAAAAGATAATGGTCACTGTGTGGTGGTCGGCGGCTGGTGTGATTCATTGCAACTTTTTGGCACCAGGCCAAACGACTACAGCAGAGTTCCACTATAAGGAAATCGGCGAAGTGCACCGAAAATTGCGGCAACTTCAGCCGGCATCGGTGAGAAGAGGCCCGATTCTTTTGCACGATAACGCCCGCTCACACGTTTCACAAATCACTATTTGAAAATTGAACGAATTAAAGGCTTAGGTCGTCATATTCCCCAGATCTCTAACCAACCACTACCACCTCTTCAAACACTTTCAGTACCTTCTCGCTGGTAAAACTTTCACCAATCGGGACCAAGCCAAAACAAGCTTCGCGGATTTTGTCGAATCTCGACCACCTAGTTTCTTCGCTGACCGAATAAGTCGACCGCTGACCCGTTGGCGGAAGTGTACTAATTCGAAAGACGCTTATTTCGACCAAATACGATAAGATTTGAGAAAGTTGTGATAGTTCAAAGTGAAGCAAGTAAAGCGCTGAGAACTTTCCGAACAACCTAATATGATCCACGCAAACCGGAAAACCCAAAAATTCATCGAGATTTGGCAGCATGGATCGATAATGGTGGGCTGCATAAAGTCGATACCGTAATTACGAGAAAGAAAAATGAGGAACTCGTTGGTCATACAGCCGAGTGCAATGTCTCTGTAGGGCATGTCAGGTCAGCGCACTTATGATCGAAGAAGGCCTCTACTTCAGCGCTCGATCTGGTGCGTCCAAATATTGCCGTCTGGACTGGTTGAAAATTTTGAGCGAAAAATTACATAATATGAATGATGTGCTTTCCAGCATTCATTCTGCGAAGTCTGAGCATGAAACGCTGTAGATACTCGGTCGCACTTTTGAAAGAGGGCTTCACTTTCACCAGATGAAATTCTGCCAACTGATCGCCTGGCTCCTCGATATTTCATACATGGAGTCTCTACATTGTGGTTGGTTAGCATAGACTTATCTTTGGACTAAGTCGTTCCTTAGGACATAGGCATCCGCCGCCAAACTGGGCGACAGAGAGTGTTGTTTACCAAGGCTCACTTGCAGTTTTGACGAATCGCAACAAGCACGCAAATGCCCGAAAGGAACTCGAAACGTAAATTTTCTATGTCATTTTCCATCCTTAAAGATGAGTTCATTCTAGGCTACAATAACAAGCTTTGGACTGAGCCTTCCGTTGAAATAAACGAAATCGGTTGAAGCAGCTGCAGACTCAGTGCATAGCTTCCTGCCAAATTTGGTACCAAACGAATTGCCGCAGCTAGAGGAAGGTTATAAATGGAAAGAAAATAAAATTTAATTGGGTGTAAAAATTTCAAAATTCAACTGGGCAGCACTGTTTGTGCCTGGAGACATAATTAAACGGGACTCGGCGACGGTGTTAGGTCCGGTCACAGTAATTATGACTCTCCTTAATTGCGGCAATGGTTTTCAGGCTTCCATCCACTTTTTAATGGCAGTCGAATGCCCATTGATAGGTAGGACGATGTTAGGAGCCTTTGTAAATGTCGCTGAAAAACCTTTATTTTGAACAAAGTTATCATGATGTGACGCAAAAAAACACGTTTTTGCATGGCAAACGTCGTTTGGTTGAATGTTTAGCGGCGGTACTGTAGCCAGTATTTAAACTCATATGTTTAATGTTTACGCTGCCACGTTGTTGTTGTTGCTTGTGTTGCACTATTTGTTTGTGGAGCTGCTGTGAGTTCTTTGATTGATTCTACGCAACATTTCTTGCAGCGAAGCTCCGTACTGATTATTTGTATATGTTCGGCCGTGGATCCAGTGCGCCCCGAAAGACCCCCCTGGTCGACCAATAGGAGAGGAAGGCGAGACTTCTCCTCCTACTATCCAGAGTGCGGCCACAGAAGGCAAGCGTATGGGAAAATGGGCATTCTTGTGTCCTGTGCATGGTATCGGGCGTCTACCCAACTCCAACTTCTCAATAGAGTTTTGGGAACAAGTATGGCGGTATATGTGAACTGTTAAGGTTGTGCCCCTTTTTGAGGTACACGGTGGTTTAGTGGTTATCTTTATTGGTGGAGGCGCCTTCCAAGTCGAGGGTGTTGGAGAAGACTCCCGTTTCCGGGTCGGAGTTTATGACTTGCACGCGGGTCGCCCTAACATGATTTATGAGGTTGTGGTCTTTGTCCACGACAACAAGTGCACCAGCACAAGAGACAACTATGAGATTACATAATATTAGGTTGTTGCAAAAATAGTGGCTGTTTTCGTACATTTGCTTTGCTTCTGCATTGATAATTAAACAAAACCTTAGAAGAATGTAGTCATCCTTAGGATGCGCTACCGTAAGAAGTTGCCACCGTTTGTTTCACGAGTTCAAACACGGCTACAATGTTGCGGAAATGTCGCATGGGGCGAAGGCACAACATCTGAACGTACTACGAGTAGACGGTTTGAGAATTCCGTGAACGTTGAAGGAACACAACAGAAACAAAAATTGCGTCCAATCTACCCGGCGTTGATCAACAAAAAATAATCCTACTAAATGGCAACGCTCGACCGCATGTTTCATTGATAAGAGCAAAAGCTGATTGAGTTGATATATGAACCACTTGACCATCCTCTATACTCGCCAGACCTTTCTCCTACAGAACATGACTTTTTCAAACATCTCGTCATCTTCCTGCGCGATAAATGCTTTCGAGACCAAAACTGTGCAAGAAGACGTTCGACGATTTCGTCGCCCAAAGAATTCCAGAATTTTATGTTCTTGAAATTTCTAAACGATTTTTTCGTTGGCAGTGTGCTCATTCTATTGGTGGTAATTTCGAAAAGCTTTCCTTTGCAGCGAGTTTTAGTACATATCTCAAGGTAGTTGCTTCAGACCGGTGATTATTTCTGTACCACCCCAATATTAGCATGGCCGGAAAGTTTTAGCAATATTCTGCTTGCGCAAGGTCTAGTGAGAATGGTGGCTAGGCAAAACTTCAACTCCTATTTCGCTTAATTTTCACTGGTGATTTGGGCCTGTGGGCGGGCGCTGTGCAGAAGAATGGGACTTCCTCGTGTTGACCAGCGTCGGCTGCAGCTCACGCAGTTTTCGGTACATCTCGTCGATTTGGTCACAGTAGGACTCTGCTGTGATAGTTCGGCCTGGCTTCAGAAACTTGGAGTGAATCACGCCAGCAGCCGACGACCACACTGTTACTATCGTCTTTTTCTGGTGGGATCGGCTTTGGGAGGTGGCGGGGGATTCGCCGACATCAACCCACTGTCCTGATCGTCTTCGATTGTCGTTCAGAACCCACTTCTTATCACCTGTGACATCTCGATCTAAAAACGGGTCCTTTTGATTCTGGAGAAGCGAAGAAGAACAGACTTCGAAACGCGACAAATTCTGGCGATCACTCAAATCATGACGTCCCCACTTTTCGAACTTTTTCAGCTTTACGAGGCGTTTCCGACCATCTGTAACGGTAGTTTTACTGACTCCTAGGTCTTCCGTTGTCTCACGGACTGTTTGCGATGGATTAGCTTTCACGAAGGCGGCCTTCAAATCGTCGTCCTGGATCGCTGTATGTTTGCCGCTTGGAGGCGCTTGTTCAAGGTCCAAAACGAAATTTCTCAAACCACCGTTGCACGGTCCCTCCTCCAGCACTATTCCGCTCCCACACAGGTTAATCTGCCGAGCTGTTTCGGCGGCGGATTTGCCTAGTTTGAAATTGAAATAACATCGTTCGGAGTTCTTTCAGCATACTTCAAAAAGTATTCGAAGAAACAATTTGTAAGCATGGGTGAAACACAAATTACTCCGTCAGATAGAGCTAAGAATTTCGTATTAGACGTTGTATAAAAATGCGCAATTAGTTTAATATTGATTCAATAATAAACGAGCGAAAAGCGGTTGCGCAAAGAACTTTCCGGCCAACCTAATATAGTATGGTATTGTATTAGGTTGGCTAGAAAGGTACTATAGGTATCTCGTTGTTACCATTCACATTCTTTTAGGTGAAGATCGTCCACTCCAAATCGACAAGCATGCGTGGCTATCAGGATGACAGACAGAAGGTATCGTCTTACGGGAGTTGAATCTTGTGTGACCGTGATTCCTTTATGAGTGCCTCATCACGGTATCTCCCATACCCCGCACACTGGCGGGTCGAATCTGGTCCTGTAGGTGGAAGGTTTGGCGGAACACAAGCCTTGCACCATTTCCATGTGCAAGTCTGCTACCTCCTGTGGCCGATTATTGATCCAGTGTTTGGGACCTGCCTGTGTGGCAGTTTAAACAATGTGAGGAGCTTGGGACAACTACTGTAATACCATTACCAACACTACAGTCCATGGATTGTTTCACAGCATGTTAACAGTATTGATGACCGCCATATATCGATTCCATCGACTTCTACCGGCATGGGCGCTTTGATGAGCTGTGGAGTTCGATGGACGGGGTCCACGGCAGGAAAACAATACCGATCTCTCAACTACTGTCTACCTGATTTGGTCAGAATTGCTGCTTGATGAGCGCGCCTGTCACGCTTCACAACAAGTGGGCATTGTCAGTGTCCAATCAGTGTTGATCGGTATTGTTGATTACTGTTCAGAATTGAGAGCCAACAGACGCTACGCCGACTAACTGCTGATTTTTGTGGATTGTAAGAAGAATCGTGGTTTCACTACACTGTAAAAGTATTTTCATTCAAACATTACAAACACCCGTCTTGTGACTTGTGACCAACAACAAGACCTGTACTGAAGAGTTTATTAATTGATGTAATGCAAATTGTTTCTTTTCATCGGCTTTTCCAGCATAGCAGCATTGTGTTCTGAAATTGTGGATTCTTTAAGGCTAACCAAACGTTGATTTCATATAAAGGTGTCACAAACGATAAATAAATAGCAATGGATCTACGTCGACGCTGAAAGCGCTTCCGTTCGATGGTGAGGAAGCAGAACTTTTGGCTATTTAGACAAGCGCTTAGCGTAGTTATGCTGCCAAAGGTTCAGAATTTTCTTCAGCCCACTCCTTTCTTATTCAGCCTGGCTCGGATCTACTACTATATTGTCATCCATTCTGCTGCCACCCTTTCACCGCCGATCGTCAAGCTGTGTGGTGGCTGAATTTTTTCACGTCGTGGCTTTGTTTCAACTTCACGTCAACGCCGGTGGCTGAAATTTCGTATCACGTCGTGGCGCCGTTTCAACTTCGAGGCAAACTTCGCCAGGCTGTCTTGAGACCCTTCGTGGCTGGGGTCGGTTCTACTGTCTACATAACCACCTGCTAAGGTCTATTCGTTTGCATCGTCTTCTCATTTTTCACGTAGCCGTTTCATCGATTGGTTTCACATACCTTTTCATATCGCCACTCACCTCGCGTGCGGATTGTCATGGATATCGCGTCTGAGATGGAAACTCCTGCTCGAGCGGCTTCAGTTCCGGCTGCCAAGAGGAAGCATTTCGAGTTCCCTTCGCCAGATAAGGATAATTCTCTCGCCAATCTTATTATTGATTTTCCTACGAGTGGCCTGCCTTTCTACATCAAGCCCATTCTTGATATCCTCCTAGACACTAGGGAGCAACTGAAGCGGCTTAATGATGTTCGTTCAAAGATTAGTGATGAAAATGCCGCGCTTAAGGCTAAGAATTTGAAGCTCAAACTTCTTCTTCAGTCACGTGATGCTAATGTTCCTCAGGCTTCTCAGACTTCTTTCTCCCAGTATTCTGTACCAGTTTCCGCGGTCTCTAAAGATCAAGAGCTTGATGTTGAACGCTCTCGATCAATAGTCTTATCCGGAGTCCCTGAATCATCATCTTTATTGTCAACTGAGCGTGCCTCTCAAGATTTAAAGACGGTGTACTCTGTTCTCGATCACTTGAATGTAGAATGTCTTCCATGCGCTGTCTATCGTATGGGTAGATATGATATCAATAAACCACGCCTCATCAAAGTCATCCTTCCTTCTTCTAAACATCAGTTGGTTGCTGTAAGGCGGGCTCCTCGCCTGCGTACCTTTCCTCAAAAGGGCGTATATCTTCGCCCATCTCTCTCCAAAGAGGAAAGAGATCGCCGACGTGAACTCGTCGAGTTAAGTCTTCTTCGGTCGTCACTAGTGATGTTGCCTCCTCCGCTCCTGCAGATAGCTCAAACCTTCCTCTCAAATCTGTTCCTTCCTTGGAAAAGTCTCCTTCTCATGATTCAAGTGGTTCTCAAATTGAACAGAGAGGTCGCGTTGTTAAGCCTCGCAACAATCCTCGTGCTTTGCAGTCTACAGGTTCCCAATCCTATGCTAATGCTGTTTCGGTGCAAGATCACTCACCAAACATGTCTGTATCGGATTTAAACTGAGTTTGGATGAGCGGAATTCTCATAAGGTAAAATGCCTCTTCATGAATATAAGGTCCTTAGCAAAAAATGCGCGGCATTTGGTCTTCTCCATAATTAAAAACGGCTACGACCTAGTCGTTCTCGCTGAGTCCTGGCTCAAATCTAAAATGGATGTTCATACACTTCTCCATCCTATTGCAGACAGTTTCATGGTATTGAGATGTGACAGTATAAGTAAAGACGGAGGAGGAGTACTACTCCTCTGTAGAAATTCCATCCCACATCATCTGGTATTTAAAGATTCGGTAACCAAAGGCTATGAGTTACTTTGCTGCGATATCTCTTTCAGTGGACAGGTCGTCAGGGTCATGGGAGTATACCGCGCTCCTAATTGCTCTGCGACTGCGAATGAACAGCTTCTCAGACTACTTAGTGACCTTGTGACCTGTTCGTATTCTTGCCTTCTTGTTGGGGATTTTAATTACCCGGATATTACCTGGACTGCTACCCCCCACGGAAAGTCCTCATCTAGCAGTGCTTTCCTCAATTTTGTTAGCTCCCGTAAACTAACTCAATTAGTGCGTCAGAGTACAAGAGGAAGCAGGATTCTTGATCTTGTCCTAGTTAATGATACGTTGCTGATCAACAGCCCCATTGTAGGTCTTCCGTTAGGAACCAGTGATCACAATGCCATTTCCTTTGATATTAACTCTTTTAGGGATAATATGCAAGTAGGTCAATTTTATGACTTTGCTAATGGTAATTATGATGCAATAGCAAAATTCCTTATGGATGTTGACTGGATCGGATCCCTGGGACAGCTAACTACTGCTGATGAGATGTATGAACTATTTCTCTACGTTCTGAACCAAGCTGTCCTCCTTCATGTTCCTCTACCAACTAGACCGGGTAATGCGGCCAATAGGTCCTATCTGCCTCGCTACTTGTCCTCCCTAGCTAAGATGAAAGAGAATGCCTGGCTAGAGGTGAATAGATACCCCAGTACTGATAATATTGCTATCTATAACAGGCTCAACGATAAATTCTCTAAGAAACTCCAGAAGTACTATGCATTAGTAGAAAAGAAGGTTATTTATTCGGGAAGTCAAGCTAAATTCTACGACTTGTTGAGCAGAAGGATGAAAAGAAACAGTAGGATCACCTCCCTGGTCTCCGATAACGGTGATAGAGTACTAAATAAACAAGACATGACTGACCTCCTCGCAGACAACTTCTATAAAGTCTATTCTCGCACAGATCAACCCATGCCGGACGGTTCGTTTGCAAATTCTCCTGCTTTTCCGGTTATGCATGATTCTGTTTGGTTTACCGGTTCCCAAATACTTAAGATTCTGTCTAATTCTACATCAACCTCCTGCACCAACCCGGATCACTTAAGCTATGCTTTCGTCGAAAAAGTGGCCCCGTTTACTGCTTTTCCTTTAGAGCTGATTTTCAATTACAGTTTCATGCATGCTGATGTCCCGGCTAGGTGGAGGCATGCTTACATCATTCCTATTCCCAAATCCCCAGCTTCACATCTTCCCTCTAACTTTAGACCAATAAGTCTGACATCTCTGTTCGCTCGGGTATTTGAGAAACTTCTTAAGGAAACAATTATTTCCCATCTAACTCTTCATTCAATCATTCCGGAGGAGCAAAACGGGTTCACCAGGGGTAAGTCCACGGGAACTCAAATGTTGGAATGTTTAAATGAAGGGACCACGTCCCTTGAAAGGAAAGAGGGAGTAGATATTATATATCTAGATTATGCAAAAGCGTTTGACAGGGTGTCCCACAGCAAGTTACTCGTCAAACTCCAAATTGCAGGTATACACCCTAGAATCATTAGCTGGATTCAAGCGTATCTTAAAGACAGGTCTTTTCAAGTTGTTGTTAACGGGGTTTATTCCAAAGTGTATCCTGGTCCCAGTGGAGTACCTCAAGGCAGTGTACTGGCACCCATTCTTTTCAGCATATACACCTCTGATATCCCGGCAGTGATCAAACCTTTTGGGGTATCGTGTAGAATGTTTGCAGACGATGTAAAGATTTTTACCAGTATCTCAAGGCCCTCTTCTCGTGAGCAGATGCAGAAAGCTCTTGATGCCCTCTTAATTTGGTCCAATACTTGGGAACTTCCCATCTCTCAAACCAAAACCAAGGTAATGCACCTGGGGCCCTATCCTGTCCGGCCAGCGTACTATCTTGGGCATGAACTATCGGTTGTCGCTGAGGTAACTGATTTAGGATTCTCATACAATACAAGGCTTGAGTTTGATAGCCACTGTAATAACATTGTTAAAAAGGCCTGCGCACAATTGTACAAGCTCTTTTGCTGCTTATATACCAAAAATACCAAGGTCCTGCTCAAGGCGTACACAACGTATATTAGACCTATCCTGGAATATGGTACCACCATATTTAATCCAATGAAGAAGGGCCTGATTAATCAGTTGGAAGGAGTACAATTTAGTTTCACAAGGAAAGCTCTATTAAGAACCGGCAATTTTGACAACAGAAGCTTACCCGGTGGTGCTCAACGTAATGTCGTTCTAGGTCTACCAACTCTGAAGTGCAGAAGGAAAATCTTTGATGCTGCAATGACACGAAAAATTGCCATTGCCATTGCAAAAATTGTGACTGGTCATATTCGTCTCAGTGGCTCCTTCTTCATCATGCGTAACTCTTCTACTAGAGGCGAGATCAAAAAGATCTTCCTACCCCTGGCTAAGACCTCAGTGAGAAAGGCTTTCTTTATTCACAGGGCAGGAGCAGAATACCAAAAGCTGTGCAAGCGGGGTTCTTTTCGCATTTCGTCTGTACACGAGATTCCGCATATCTAGCTCTTGTTTTCATCCTAACACTGTTTTATTTTAATTATAATGCCATAGTTAATGCTGTTGCTGTTCAGTTTTCTTCCATGGTTCTGTGTTACGCAATTTTTCTCCTTATTAGTCACAAATGTGCTGGTAACATGTAATAAATATCAATATCAAAGGTTCATTTGGACAGTAACCAGAGCGACCATACGACAAGCTGCAGAGAACCGTTCTGGATCGGACCTGCCGCTTCCGTGTCGTGTGCCAGAGTGCACCAGTCCATCTACCTCGCTCTAGAGGTACGAAGAGCGCCAACCCTTTCGTTCGAGGCTTTGACGAAGAGGACCGACCAACAGCCGAGTGGTTATCCCGCTGTTGGTCTCTCTATGACATCCTGCGGAACCAAGCACCGCTCTGTATACTAAATTACAACCCATTCACTTGAGAAGAGCCTGGAGATGGAAGCGCATTTGGGCGAGTCGGGACTTCAGAACAACCGTCGTCTCCATTCGTCCCTGTCGCGTGCCAGAGTGCTCCAACGGATCCATCTCGCTCGAGGGATACGAAGAGCGTCATATCGGTCGTTCAGGGCTTTCACGAAGAAGTCCGACCAATGCGTTGGTGGGCGTCCTGGTGTTCTCTTGATATCCCGCGGAATCCAATCGGTAACGGCTCTTATCCAGCGGGTGTCTGCGAAGCGCTTTATGTGGCCGGCCAACCCAATTTTCGACAACTTGGTCCACGCGGCAGCGTCTCTGATTTTCGAACGTCGGCGAAGCTCGGCCTTCTCTCACTTGCGTGAGTCGTGTCACTCCGAGCCCCCCTCTAGATTCCACGCTGCGCGACGCTGATCGCGTGCTCATCCTGCTTTAGTATAGCCCAGGTCTCTGAGGCGTATGTTAGGGCAGGAAGAACGGTGGAGTCGAATAGGTGGGCACGGAGTTGGACGTTCTTCGTTTTCTTTACGACTTCTTCGACGCTCTTGAATGCTCCCAAGCCGCTCGTTTCCTCCTGCTCAGCTCCAACGCTAGGTCGTTGGCCATATTGACTTCGCGACCCAGATAAACGTAGCTGGAGGATTCGGAGATGTTCGTTCCGTGGAGCGAGAATGGGGCATCAGAAACTTTTCCGTTCCTCATTATCATCGTATTCGAATTCAAATTCGGCTGCAGTCCAACATTCCCACATACACGATCGAAGTCGGCCAGCATTCGCTCCGCCCGGCTGATGCTCGGTGTTATGAGAACGATGTCGTCAGCGAAGCGAAGATGATGTAGTTGTCGGCCGTCGACCTTCAATCCCATGTCTTCCCATTCTAGTTCGCGCATGACGTTTTCGAGAGTGGCGCTGAAGAGCTTCGGGATATGGTATCCCCTTGCCGAACCCCTCTCTTCACGTCGACGACGACGTCGTTGTAGAATGGTGAGATCTTGGCCGTGAATCCACTGTAGAGCTCTCGAAGGACTCTGATGTTCTGAGTAGGAACACCCTGAGTGAGCAGGGCTTCGAGAACCGCTTCAGTTTCGACGGAGTCGAATGCCTTTTTCAGGTCGATGAACGTAAGGCACAGAGGCAGCGTGTACTCTCGCGACACTTCGGTGAGCTCCGTAGTGGTTCGCATGTGGACGATCGTGCTGAATCCTCTCCGAAATCCTGCTTTTTCGCATGGCTGTCCTTCGTCCAGCGTTCTGCTGATCCTATTCAGGATAACTAAGTAAATAGCTTGCAGACTACGGACAGCAGGCAGTTTGGGCGATAATTGCCAATGTCGTGCACGTCCCCCTTCTTGTACAGCAAGACGGTCTTGCTGGTCTTCCACTGCGATGGAGCTTTGCACTCCGACGGGTAGCGTGTGAAGAGCCGCGCCAAGGTGTTGATGAGCGTTGGCGGAAGATTCTTCGGGTGTTCAGGTCTGATTCTGTCGGGACCGGGTGCTGTACGCTTCTTCACCGACGAGATGGCGTGTCGGATCTCGGAAGGGAGAACAGAGGGAACGACGTATCCATCCTGCGGAAGATGGCATGGGGGCAGGTAGACGTGGTTATCGAAGAGATCGGAGAAGAAGTCGTGGATGACCTTCTCTATGGTACTTCTGGAAGAGGTGACGGGTCCGTCGAGACGTCGGAGAGCGGTCATCTTGGTCTTAAAGTTGGTGAAGTTCCGGCGGGCATTGCGGATGCTCAACCCTGCCCCTGCAGCTTCAGCCAACACTTCCGCCCTTCTCTCCTTAAGATCCTCCTTTATCGCCGCTCTGCATAGCTTCGCAAGCTCTGACGTCAGTTGGTAGTTGTCTGACGCTCGTCCTGCTCCACGCTGGCGTATCAGCTCTAGAGTTTCCGGAGACGGGCGTCTCTTGGTGATCTTTAAGCTTTCGGCTCCCTTAGCACTAACGCAGAGATGATGCACGAAGCGGTCGTATTCCTTGTCGATGTTGTCCATAACTGTATCTTCCCAAAGGCCGGCAAGAGAGATGTACATGACCCAGACGATGGTCGTTCTGAGACTCCTTTTCTTGAACTTCACGGCCTTCTCTCCTTAACGCGAAAAGCGGAACCTTGCGCGAAGAAGGCGGTGGTCCGATCCCGTATAGAACTTGGGGATAACGGAAACGTCGGTCAGGCAATAGTTGCGGTTGAAGATGATGTGGTCGATCTCGTTGTGGAACTGGCCACCGGGAGATCCCAGGACCATCGTAGGAAGGGAGGCTTCTAGAACTGTGAGTTTCCATGGATTGTCTTGGTCGACAGGATAAACTCAGACAGCCTTTCACCTTGCTCGTTCCACTCCAAACCGTGGGTTCCAATGTGATGTTCTTCCGGCGACCTTCGTGGCCCGATCTTGGCGTTGAAGTCGCCGACGACCATCTTGTAGAAGGCGCGGCCTTCCTTATAGAACTTCTCCAGCTCCACGTAGAAGACCTCGACATTTTCGTCGTCGTGGTCGGATGTTGAGCATACGCGACGAACACAGTCAAAGCTGGCACGGAACCACATCGCTTCAGTCGCAGACGTCCGATTCGGCTTGTCAGATACTCGTACGAATCGATGTTCATGGCCAGGTGCGTGTTGACGAGGACACCAACGCCGCCTACTCCCCTGCTGTCGCATGTTCCGAGGAACACTTCTTTTCTGGAGTCGTAATCGGCGTGTAGGGGGTGGTGTCTTCTCGTTTCGGTCAGTCCGATGACAACGTACTTGATCTTCCTGGCTCGTATCATCAGGCCTTCGACGGATGCTTCCGATAAAGTGCGGGCGTTGTATGTAGGGTCGGATCTGCGATACCGAGACCTCGGTGTCGCCTTACGATGTACTCCCAGTCTACCGAGTGCAAGCTCTTGGCCGAGCCGACACAGTTACAATCCGCACAGTCACGAACACATCCACGCACACTGTGCACGAACATGCCGCTCCCACGCACAAGGAACGCGTCGACCCGACACAGCAGGAGCAAGGAGTCCATCCGCTGCATCCCACCTGCGTCTCTGGGCAGTACACGGTCGCATTTGGTTCGCGTTTAATTCCCCAATCCACCACCCGGGGACGCGCCGGTGGCCCTGCGACAAGCGGCCCGAGATCCCTCTTAACAAGAGAGCCCGAAGGATCTCTATCGAGGGAGATCCGTGGGGTTCCTGGAGCAAATTCCTTTTCGTAGAGCAGTTCTGTCAACTTGTAATCCTCTAGGCTGTTTAGAAAAGCAAGAATTTTACCCACTCTTCTTCGGATTGACCGCTATGCAGCAATAATTTCCTACCAAGAAAGGTCGGCTACTAACTCTGTTCACATCGTCATCATCCTCCCTCTTTGTACAGCTTTATTCTTAGAATCGAAATAAGCGCCAATTTTTGTAGAAAATTTCTTAACAAGGCAGAACATTTTTAAATAAAATTTGGAGAAAACCCTGCCTTACTGGTTTTCTGTAAAAGGCAAACATCGTCCATAATGTTGAGTTTGTAGCTGAAAAAAATCGCTTCAGATTATCTTCGCTTGTCTTAATAATCCTTCCAAAAAGAATTGAAGTAAATACTTTTCTACGATTCCCTTACGCACCTGAACCCATCTTTAAGACTGCTAACTCTCAGTCTAGCGTTTTCACCGGGATGTCCTATGACGAATTCTCTGGTGGAAGTCGGCGGTCCCTGAACTTCGAAGCTGAAGTCGATAAAACGATAAAAGAAGACCGTGGTTCTTACGATTTCTCTTTGCGTTGACCTGCTGCTAGAAGAAGACATTCGAAATGAACTCGGTGTAGAGGCTTCGGAGCAACAACTGCCTCGACTAATCGATCTGCTTGTGATTATCTTCGGAACCGCTGTAGCCTTCGCTATAGCTTCCAGAGTTCTAAATTCCACACTGCAGAGTATTAGTTTGACCTCAATTTCAGACAAGTGGTAGCACATTTGGTGGAGGCGTTGGCTGTCACACGCACCCGATTTCAAGTTCCTGGCTTGGATTTCCCGCCCAGACCAAGCAGGCCTTCCGTCACTCAGGGATCGGCGAATCGGTAGCATACTTGTCTGGGAAGGATAAGGTACTAACTTAAGCAGCCCCTACAAAATCTCCGGGTAAGTTTCGATCTAGTATTGGAATTGACCGTTCTATGCGTTTGATCTAGGCTAAAAGTCAGTTCAAGCACAACTTTTAACGCCCTTTGCTTTCAACTTAAGCCCTTTCTTAAGCTTAAAGGCAGGTACAGCCAAGAAAATTTGGGTAATTCTACAGCAGGTAAAAGATGTAATGAAAAATCTACAGTATGTGGTATTATAGTGTGTGATAATCATCATCACCTTCATTAGCGTCTGTCCCGCTTGGTGGCGGGTCCGCTCTTCTGGTGCGCTGACGCCAATTCTCCCGATTAAATGCTTGATCAGGGTGCACACCAACCATCTTTAAGTCCAAGTGCAACGTATCTAGCCATGTTGCTTCGGGCGTCCTCTGGGCCGCTTTCCAGGAACCTCAAGATTCAGGCCAATCTTACGGACGGTGTCGTCGTTAGCGCGGAGGACGTGGCCGTACCAACGAAGACGAGCTTCGCCCAGCTTCTCGGCTATCGGGGCGACACCGAACTTTCTGTCGTAGGTGTCGTTGCGAACGCGGTCCAAACGCGTAACTCCAGCCGTCCACCGTAGCATTTTCGTTTCCATTACACTGAGGCGGCTCTCAATTTCCTTTGTCGCGGGCCAGCACTCAGCACCGTACGTCGCTACTGGGCGGACGACTGTTCTATAAACCTTCGATTTGAGGTGCTCAGGTATTGTCGTGTCGCAAAGCACCCCAGTCAGTGAGCGCCAATTGGACCAGGCTGCACACACTCGCGCATTCGCCTCCAACTTTAGGCTGCCATCGGACGTGACTGTTGATCCGAGATACTTGAAAGATGTAACTCTTGAAAGCACAGTACCATTGATCTTAATAGATCCCTGCTCATTTACATCAGTCGTCAAGTACTCTGTCTTTTTGACGTTTAGCTTAAGACCGGACAACGCCAAGCGATCGCACCACATCTGTGCCTGTCGCTCGAGTCCGGTTTTGTCTTCACATGCAAGCATGAGGTCGTCAGTATACAGCAACGTCCAAGGTGCCGCCATTTGGAGATCTCGTGACATTGCATCCATCACAACGACGAAGAGCAGTGGGGACAGCGTAGATCCCTGATGCACACCTACAAAGGTGGGAAATTCCGTCGAGGTGCCCGCTGGCGCTCGCACTCGACTCTTTGGGCAAGAGGACAGAATGCGCATCCGCTCAATCCCGTTTATACTTCCGACGCCGAGCGACGCGACGGCATGTAAAGTGGCCATATTGATCGATTGCGGCGCTCAATCAATGTGGCCGCCGTACGTGGCGTCGTGTCGCTCCGCGTCGAGGTATAAACAGGGCCTCATAGCGTGTGATAAGTGTGTGATAAATAAATAAATATATGAGTATGAATATATATGAATACATGAATATATATATATATAAAATATATGAATATGTGATGGAATATATATGAATATATGAATATATATATATAAATATATATAAATATTTATACATATGAAAGAAACAAAAAGTGTTTTATAAACATTTTGATAATGCTTGTTTTAGTAAAAGGTCTAAAGTTACAATTCTTCATTATCTTGAAGAAAACATAGACATAAACGTTTTGAAAGATAAAGAACTCTTTTGGATCAAACTCTTAATGGCTACACACACTCTTGGCTTCAACGACAACATTAAAGGTTATGGCAATATAGCACATATTGCTAGTTCTCTCTCATATAAGCTTTTTCATCCATTCTTAATCTACAAACAGCTAAGAATTGAGGACGGCTATTTTCAGAAAGACCGTAAAAGGGCGTAAGCAGTGACGTGGTTACTTTGAGAAAATTTTCACTATGGAGTTTCCTCATCCGCTCATCTCTTCTGTGGCTTCTGTCCACGGTACCCCTCACAAGATTACCGTGGAGGAAACAGAACCGGCCCTGAAAAAGATGAAACTCGGCAAGGCGACAGGTCCCGATGTCTTCCACTAGGTAGTAAAGAAGGAGAAGAATGTCCCGGAGTCTTGGCATAACAGCAGGATGATTCCGATTTGGACGAAGAAGGGCAGACTTCTCCAATTACCGTCCGATTCGCTTGCACAGCATGAAGAGCTTTGAGCGAATTGTAAATATTCGAGTTCTTCGTTTATTCGAATATTCGAGAAAGTCCGACATTCGAATTATTCATTTATTCGAATATTCGTAGGTTTCGAATCTTCGAGTATTCGAATATTCTTTACCAATCTCTTAACAAGTTATTGGCACTCCTCTTCGAAAACCAATAAAGCCTTATGTTTAAGAACTATGTTTGGGTTTCGCGCGTCGTTTAAAGTGCGGCGAATTGTATGTAGGCAGTCTGAGTAGACTCGAAACGACGGCTCACAAGAGAACTGTTTGAACGGTAAGAACAAGTACTATAAGGAGAATCCCTGTCGTCCAAATAGTAACAGAACATGTTTTGTTTTTGCCGAATCCTTGAGGCAAACGAGTACGAGGGTGTAATGGTTAAGGGTCCGCAGAGCGGGCACTTCACGGCAGCGCAAGATCGCGTTGTCGTGAACTGGTTGGCGCAGTGGTAGAGGGCACACCTCATGCTTGTGAGGTGTAGGGTTCGGTTCTCATGCTACGTCGCGTTTCTGCACTTTTACCATAGTATCGGATTTCCCCACGGATCTCCCTCGATAGAGAGCCTTCGGCCTCTCTTGTTAAGAGGGATCTCGGGCCGCTTGTCGCAGGGCCACCTGGCGCGTCCCCGGGTGGTGGATAGGGGAATTAAACGCGAACCAAATGCGACCGTGTACTGCCCAGAGACGCAGGTGGGATGCAGGGGATGGACTCCTTACTCCTGCTGTGCCGGGTCGACGCGTTCCTTGTGCGTGGGAGCGGCATGTTCGTGCACAGTGTGCGTGGATGTGTTCGCGCCTGTGCGGATTGTAACTGTGTCGGCCCGGCCAAAAGCTTGCACTCGGTAAGCTGGGAGTACATGTAATGCGATTCCTTAAGTCTCGCCCCGACCCTTCGGGCTGTCTGGCTCGCTGCCCGGACTTCTTCGCCCGCACGACAGAGCCCGACTAGCTACCCGTGTGTACTCAAGTCAAAAACAGCAGCACTAAAGGGCCTCATTCCCCTGACCCCAAAAGAGCCCCCATTTCTGTAGCTATGGGAATGACGAGTGCGGAGGGGCTGCTAATATCTCAGGGCCTAACCAGGCTGCGCAAATTGAGGACTAGGATGACGATCTGTGCTTACAACGCCCGCACGCTTGCATCGCAAGCATCCGTCGAGGACCTGATGATGTAAGCCAGGAAAATCAAGTACGACGTCATCGGACTGACCGATACGAGAAGACACCAATCCCTACACGCCGCCTACGACTCCGGAGAAGAACTGTTCCTCGGAAAATGCGACAGCAGGGGAGTAGGCAGCGTTGGTGTCCTCGTCAACACGCACTTGGCCATGAACATCGATTCGTGCGAGTCTCTGACAAGCCGAATCGGACGTCTGCGACTGAAGCGATGTGGTTCCGTCCCAGCTTTGACTGTGTTCGTCGCGTATGCCCCAACATCCGACTACGACGACGAAGAGGTCGAAAGCTTCTGCGCGGTGCTGTGAAGTTCTATAAGGAAGACCGCACCTTCTACAAGGTGATCGTCGGCGACTTCAACGCCAAGGTCGGACCGCGAAGGTCGCCGGAAGAACTTCACATCGGAACCCACGGTTTGGAGTGGAACGAGCAAGGTGAAAGGCTGTCTGAGTTTATCATGTCGACCAAGACCATCCATGGAAACTCGCAGTTCCAGAAGCCTCCCTCCCTTCGATGGACCTGGGAATCTCCCGGTGGCCAGTTCCACAACGAGATTGACCACATCATCTTCAACCGCAAGTATTGCCTAGCGACGTCTCCGTTGTCCCCAAGTTCTACACGGGATCGGACCACCGCCTCCTTCGCGCAAGTTTCCGCTTTTCGCGTCAAGGAGAGAAGGCCGCGAAGTTCAAGAAGAGGAGTCCCAGAACGACCATCAACTGGGACCTCTACACCTCTCTTGCCGGCCTTTGGGAAGATGCCGTCATGGACAACGTCGAAGAGGAATACAACCGCTTCGAGCACCATCTCCGCGATAGTGCTAAGGGAGCCGAGACCTTGAAGACCACCAAGAAACGTCTGTCTCCGGAAACTCTCGAGCTGATACGCCAGCGTGGAGCAGCACGAGCGTGAGGCAACTACCAACTGACGTCCGAGCTTGCGAAGCTATGCAGAGAGGCGATAAAGGAGGATCTTAAGGAGAGAAGGGCGGAAGTGTTGGTTGAAGCTGCAGAGGCAGGGTTGAGCATCCGCAATGCTCGCCGGAACTTCGCCAACTTCAAGACCAAGATGACCTCTCTCCGACGTCCCGACGGAACCGTCACCTCTTCCAGAAGGACCATGGAGAAGGTCATCCACGACTTCTACTCCGATCTCTTCGATAGCCACATCCACCTGCCCCCATGCCATCTTCCGCAGGATGGATACGTCGTCCCCTCTGTTCTCCCTTCCGAGATCCGACACGCCATCTCGTCGTTGAAGAAACGTACAGCACCCGGTGCCGACAGGATCAGACCCGAACACCTGAAGAACCTCCCGCCAGCGCTCATCAACACCCTGGCGCGGCTCCTCACACGTTACCTGTCGGAGTGCAAGGTTCCATCTCAGTGGAAGACCAGCAGAACCGTCTTGCTGTACAAGAAGGGAGACGTCCACGACATTGGCAACTATCTCCCGATCTGCCTGCTGTCCGTAGTCTACAAGCTGTTCACTCGAGTTATCCTGAATAGGATCGGCCGAACGCTGGACGAAGGACAGCCATGCGAACAAGCAGGATTTCGGAGAGGATTCAGCACGATCGACCACATACACACCATTACGAAGCTCATCGAAGTGTCGCGAGCGTACAAGCTGCCGCTTTGCCTTACGTTCATCGACCTGAAGAAGGCATTCGACTCTGTCGAAACTGAAGCGGTCATCGAAGCCCTGCTCACTCAGAGCGTTCCTACTCAGTACATCAGAGTCCTTCGAGACTGTCTTCGAGAGCTGTACAGTGGATTCACGACCAAGATCTCACCATTCTACAACGACGTTGTCGTCGACGTGAAGAGAGGTGTTCGGCAAGGGGATACCATATCCCCGAAGCTCTTCAGCGCCGCTCTCGAAAACGTCATGCGCGAACTAGAATGGGAAGACATGGGATTGAAGGTCGACGGCCGACAACTACATCATCTTCGCTTCGCTGACGACATCGCTCTCATAACACCGAGCATCAGCCGGGCGGAGCGAATGCTGGCCGACTTCGATCGTGTATGTGGGAACGTTGGACTGCAGCTGAATCTTACGAAGACGATGTTCATGAGGAACGGATGGGTTTCTGATGCCCCATTCTCGCTCAATGGAACGAACATCTCCGAATGCTCCAGCTACGTTTATCTGGGTCGCGAAGTCAATATGGCCAACGACCTAGCGCCGGAGCTGAGCAGGAGGAAACGAGCGGCTTGGGAAGCTTTCAAGAGCGTCGAAGAAGTCGCGAAGAAGACGAAGAACGTCCGACTCCGTGCCCACCTATTCGACTCCACTGTTCTTCATGCCATAACATACGCCTCAGAGACCTGGGCTATACGAAAGCAGGATGAACACGCGATCAGGGTAGCGCAGCGTGGAATGGGGAGGATGATGCTTAGAGCGCCAGGATTCATGCAAGTGAGAAAAGGCCTCCAGAGTTCGTCGTTCGGAGATCAGAGACGCAGTCGTGTGTGCCAAGTCGTCGAAAATTAGGTAGGCCGACCACGTAATGTGTTTTGTAAGCACCCACTGGACGACAGTCATCATTGACTGGATTCCGCGGCATGTCAAGAGAATACCAGGAGCCCACCAACGGATTGTTCGCACTTCTAGGTGGAAGCCCTGAACGAAAGATATGACGTTTTCATGTTCCTCAAACGAGGATCCCTTGGAGCACTCTGGCACGCGACAAGGGCGAATGGAGGAGCTGCTGACGCTCGCTCGTTGATGATCAGCGGAACGACAGGTGTACATGTACAGGTGAAATTTTAATCCTTCCGTGACCACAGTAAATAATAATGTTCTTGAACGTTTGATTATTCGAATACTTGACTAATCGAAATTCGACCTTTTGAAAAACGAATGATGTTCGATTATTCGAAATTCCCAAGGACGAAGGTAAAAAGCTTTTCATCTCCAAACTGATCTAATTCTGCCTTCTTGTCCAACTCGATCAACTGGGTACAGTTGTCATCAGCCCGGCTGCGATGTGCAAGACCCGCGATGTGGCAGCAGATAGAAAGCAGGAACAGCAAAAGATTCACAAGTGTTGGTGTGGTAATGGGAGAATTTGATGAAGCTTGTTCTTAGGCGTGAATCTCTATTAAAAAAAGCCGGTCGTTCGAATTCCGTAGTTATTAAAGTTGTGATTTTCGAAGCTATCCCCCCCCCCCGTCCCCAAATTCCATGCCCATTGGCAAAGCTCGGTTGCAGTACCTTGCATCGCATTTGAGATTCATCCTCCGTAAGGAAGCGCCTTCGATTCGTTGAATCCCATTGATCCTTCGTGGCCCGTACGCACCAGGGGTGCACAAAAAATTCTGTGCGTTAAATTTCTTTAACGAAATTTTTTAACGGAAAATTTTCGTTAAATTTCCGGTAAATCGTTAAATTTCGTTAAAAAGAACATTTAGATGCAAACCCTTCTTTTAAGGGAAAAAACCAAGGAAAAACTTTATACGTTTCAATTCAAGAGGACAACAGTGCAAGGAATGGAGTGTAACTTTGCAATATAAAATAACAGTTCATCATCATCAAGCACATAAAAATAAATAAGCCTTCAGTATCGAATTACCTACAGGGTGTGGAATAAGAGAGGTATGGAATTATCATTCAGGATGATCACCGACAAGGCATCTTAAAATGTGCGATCAGGCAAAACCCGGAGTTCCCCTTTCTTAGTTTTTTGCGAAACCGTTTCGAGTGAATGTTCTATGAGCATATACAATCTCGATGCCGGCATCTCCCCATTAATTACAGAAATGATTTAATAAAGATACAATTAAAAACCAATCAGTGGAATGTGAGAACGTTGTCGAACGCACGATTTTCGAGTGCCCGGTGTGTGGGACCAATCCATTTTTTGCAACGTCGAGATCGTGACACGACATCGTGTCACACGGTCCTACATTGCCGAGAAGGTGTGCTACGTCGTCAACGTGTTAACGTCCAGAAAAGTAGCTTTCCTAATTTTTGTTAGTAGAGTTTTCTTAAATCGTTTAAAATATGTCCAGCGAGCGAAAGCATTCTTTCCGTCAGGACTGTTCCAGGTGGCGGGCAAAATTATTCTGTGATAAACAACGCCAGGTGACGATAGGCAAATCTTACGAGGTTAGACCAGTACCACTGTGGATTCGTTGGCGTGCTTGTGAGTTCGGCGAAGAAACTTCTAGGTCCAAAATGCATCAACGGTTGGAAGGATAAAGGGGGGGGGGGGGCATTACTCAATCACTATCCCCGCCACTACTCTACTTCTACGGGATGTGGAGGCGGGTTGAATGGGTATTTGGGCGTACAATGACTTGCGGTGACCAACCGATGAACAAGAGACAAGTCTTGTACCAATTCACCCCGGAAGAATAGTAGGCTTGGTTGGCCTGGGCGGGAAATCCGAACCAGGAACCTGGTATCGGAGCATGCGACAGCCGGCATCTCCTCAAACTGCGCTACACGCGCCCCCGAAATGCATTTAATTTTTTAAAATTCAAAACATTCATGAAAACATTAAAATATTCTTGCTGATTTCAATAGTTTTTTAGGAACAGTCCTAATAGGGAGGATGAGACGTGCAACATTAGCGAAGACTAAGGGCAAATGTGATAAACTCGCTGAGAAAAAAATTCCGTTAAATTTCTAAAAATTTCCGTTAAGTCGTTAAGCCAGATTTTAACGAAAAATGCCGTTAATTTGTTAAATCTGTTAAATCGTTAACCGTTAAATGTGCACCCCTGGTACGCACCTCTGGTACACCCGTGTCCCTACGTTACCCTGCTTATCCGTAAAAGGCATACAGGAGTCTCCACCCTCAAGGAAAAATGGATTACTTTCTCCTAGACTCCATAATCCACTACAAATTTCCTATTTCAGATTTTAATGGCAAGGGTCGGTGAATGTACCTTCGAATTCAGCTCAGTGTGAGGGATCGGAAGTCAGATGACTTGGCTCTAGTGTTGTAGGAAAGTTATCTTCTAGATTTTTTAACCCCAAATCCAGCAGCATCTTCTCGTTTTTTCTTGGAGAGCAGGCGCTTGAAATACACGTGATTTCAGAGACGCAGTGCAGGCGCCGTCACCAGCCTTTTCCTCTCTAGAATCTGCCCCTCTTGGATGACTTACAAGGGAAGGTCTGAAGCGTATTTCTGAACGGGGGGAGCGAGTCATATAAGGAGAACCCTCACTCCCCCCTCAATTAGTATGAAAATGTGTTTATTTTTTGCCAAGTCGTTAAACCCAAAGAGTAGGGGTCACAATGGGATACGGCGCAGCACGCGTTTGTGGGTCTTGTACGCCCGCGATGCCTCCGTAGCCAGTGGCTCGGGGCGCAGATGGATAGAGGTTTGACTCACATGAAGAGAGGTTGGGGTTTAATTCCTCTGCGTCGCTGCACTTTTGCATTTCAACTGATTGACTGAGATTTGGGGGATTCTGACGTCTATACAATTTTGAGACTTTTTCTGCACATTTTCCAGCTGTACGCTGTGGAGAGTACCTCTATTGCGACTTGCTTATTATTGACCGGTTTTCTAACTAGAAGATAATGAGAAAGCTATTCAACATAATGATGTACCAGGCAGTCCAATAATTCTTGCCCGAAAATTTCACCATTTTTAATTTTTTCAACTTTATTGAAAAACAGGTCTAATCAACAATATAATCACCACAGTTATCCACAACAGTGGCCCATCGGTTGGGCAGGTCGCCGAAGCCCTTCGCCCAGAACTCCGGAGGCTGCGACTCGAAGAAGTCCGGGATGTCGGATTTGAGGTTGCCGTAGTTGGTGAATTTTCTTCCGGCCAAATGGTGCTTCAGCGGGCGGAACAAGTGGTAGTCGGAGGGGGCGAGGTCCGGGGAATACGGCGGATGGGCAACCGTCTCCCAGCCGAGCGTCGCCAACTTCTGCTGGGTCTCCTTCGCCACGTGGGGGCGCGCGTTGTAGTGCAGCGGTGGACCGAGGCATGTCGGGGACGCTTTTCTCGGACGGCGGCGGCTAGTTTCTCGAGCTGATCGGTGTAGATGGAGGCGGTGACCGTCCTGCCTTGCGAGAGCAGCTCGAAGTACAGCATGCCCTTGGCGTCCCACCGGCAGCAGAGCATGATCTTCAGCGGGTGCTCCCTGTCCTCGAGGCTCGTGTCGCCGCTCTTGAAACGATTGAACCAGCGGCTGACTGTGTGTTGGGACACTGCATCCTCCTTGCACGCTCTGCAGATGTTGGCGACCGCGGTGTCTGTGTCGTCTCCCAGCAGCCACTCGTAGTAAACGTACGAATGTACGAATTCGACCTTGGTCCATTTTAGCTTGTACTGGTAGCTAGACGCGGCGACTGCGCCTTATATACCCCTCGGCCCCCTTATATACCCCTCGGCTTGATTTCTTCCCTCGAAGGTTCCTTGTCTAAAGCTGGGCCACACTCAGCGTCAACAGATGGATCTCCACTCGAGCATCGGCGGATATTGTTGGTTTAGGTTTAGAAAACCTCCAGCAGACCTCTGATTTCCAAATGACAGACAGAGATGAGGGAAAGAGGGTATTCATGCCGTCTAGCTTAATTTGCGGGACCCACACAACTCGTTTCCCATTTTAATCACCTCGACGTCACATCCTCGTATCTTTTGAAAATCCGAGCGGAATGTATTTTCCTGAGGTCATTGGTCCATGTATGGAAACAAACTGTGAGATCCTGTAACTTTATACTCTGCCCGTATGCCCAGTGTTGCTTCATGCACTTTGCACCTGTGTATCACTGGTGTTGAACATTTATACATCACCAGCGTCGGTCGCCGGCTCCGCCGGCGCCGACGCTGGAGTGTGCGGGCCACGCCAGGCTAGCCGGCTTCGCCGGCATCGCATCCGCGGGCCACCCGGGCGAGCCGGCTCCGCCGGCGTCGGGTATGGCGGGCCACGCTAGGGACGTAGCCAAACCTAGCTACGGATGCTTCCTCACCCAGCGTCGGTCGCCGGCGCCGACGCTAGAGTGTGCGGGCCACGCCAGGCTAGCCGGCTTCGCCGGCATCGCATCCGCGGGCCACCCCACCCGGGCGAGCCGGCTCCGCCGGCAACCAACGCTGGGTAAGGAAGCATCCGTAGCGTCAAGCGCGTTAAAACTTGCGCCTACTTCGGGCTGATCCCTAGCTTGGTACCTCTCACTCATTATAGCACGCAGAAGAATGTTCGCAGCACTCCTTCTTCATCTAGCGTTGAATTCACAGCCTATTGGAGCTGGTCAAGCCTAAAGAAATGTCTGACACTTCAGTCGAAATAACTTCGAATGGGAGAATCTTACAGCCCGCAGCTAAGAAGCAAACATATAGCGCATATATGGTGGGATTAAAAGATGAGATCGCGATATGCACTCCAAAAATGCCGCCTAATTGATCCACCAAAAGTGGGGATATGTGTGTTCCTCACTGTTGTATTTGTTGTTAAACTTACGCTATAAATAAATATCGCAACCTCTTAGAAGGAGGCCCAAGCGATAAATAGGAATCATGAGTGGGGAGGGGAGAGAAACTGTTGCATGCGCTCGACACAACGAACTTCGAATGGGAGAATCTTACTTACAGCCTATGAGCAAGCATATAGCGCAAATAGTGTAAAAGCCACTTAATCACAAAGGTGAGATATGCATGTTCCTCATCGTTGTGTTTCTTGTTCAACTTCGGCTATCACACGAATAAAAATCCAACAGCTTGGAAGGGTGTAGAAAGTAGAAAGTTTATATGGGCGGGAGAAACTGATGGGCTCAATTCAACCAACTTAGAATGGGAGAATCTTACTTACAGCCTACAGAATCAGGCGCAAAACGGCTCGGGTGGACAGGGCTCATCGTGTTAAGTGGTTGTCAGCCTCTTTAAGAATCACACGAGTGGATATAAGTGGTACAACTAGCAGTGGGGATCAAATAGGCTGGAGCGGGAGGCCCACGATGTAGGAACGCCCAATCCGTTGTTCTGTGTTGTATGAATTTCAAAATTATCAGCAGCACTGGTGGGTTCTAGCCCTATGGTGAACCAAGTTAGTTCACTTCTGCTGTGAATGGGCATACATGTGCCTTCCTACCAAGGGACATACTCTAACGTGTAGAGCGAGGAGCACTAGAATAGGGCCGCAAATTCTCACCACAACACTGACGTCAACTTAAAAGGCTCTCGAACAGAAACAAAGTAAAACGGTGATAAAGGCAGTAACGAAGAGCGGCAGTATGGATTAACACAGCAGGAGCTGTTCTTAGAAAAGTGGAGGCGGAAGCTCGTACACATCAGAAGGTTATGCCCGAACACAGAGAAGGTAGCAAGAACAGGAATGAGCAGTGACCTCGGCCATGCATACAGGCGGCAGAGTCGTACCCTGCGGTAACGCAACTGTAGCAGCACCTAACTGCAAGCACTAATTGACCGGTAGCAAGGACAGGAGCCTTCAAGGGGGTCAGTTCGAAGCAGTAGCCACCCAACACGTGCGCGGGCAGAGCCGCGGCGCCGGCCTATTTCGCAACGGCTCGCGTGTTCTCCTCGGCAGCGCGATTGCTCACATCCCTGCGCTTCCCTTCGGAGAGAGAAGTCGAGAACCTGCCTCAAACTTGGGTGATTAAACCATCGAGCCCGCGGAGTTTACGAAGTTTCCCACGGTCACGTTGAGACAAAAAAACCCTCCTCTATTATATACCAGCGTCCGCCGAAGCGTCCGGCTCCGCCGGCGACTGACGCTGGATGTGCGGGCCACGCCAGGCTTGCCGGCTTCGCCGGCTTCGGGTATGGTGGGCCACGCTGAGAACGGAGCCCAAACCTAGATGGGATTCCTTACTCACCCAGCGTCCGTCGCCGGCTCCGCCGGCGACTGACGCTGGATGTGCGGGCCACGCCAGGCTTGCCGGCTTCGCCGGCTTCGGGTATGGTGGGCCACGCTGAGAACGGAGCCCAAACCTAGATGGGATTCCTTACTCACCCAGCGTCCGTCGCCGGCTCCGCCGGCGACTGACGCTGGATGTGCGGGCCACGCCAGGCTTGCCGGCTTCGCCGGCTTCGGGTATGGTGGGCCACGCTGAGAACGGAGCCCAAACCTAGATGGGATTCCTTACTCACCCAGCGTCCGTCGCCGGCTCCGCCGGCGACTGACGCTGGATGTGCGGGCCACGCCAGGCTTGCCGGCTTCGCCGGCTTCGGGTATGGTGGGCCACGCTGAGAACGGAGCCCAAACCTAGATGGGATTCCTTACTCACCCAGCGTCCGTCGCCGGCTCCGCCGGCGACTGACGCTGGATGTGCGGGCCACGCCAGGCTTGCCGGCTTCGCCGGCTTCGGGTATGGTGGGCCACGCTGAGAACGGAGCCCAAACCTAGATGGGATTCCTTACTCACCCAGCGTCCGTCGCCGGCTCCGCCGGCGACTGACGCTGGATGTGCGGGCCACGCCAGGCTTGCCGGCTTCGCCGGCTTCGGGTATGGTGGGCCACGCTGAGAACGGAGCCCAAACCTAGATGGGATTCCTTACTCACCCAGCGTCCGTCGCCGGCTCCGCCGGCGACTGACGCTGGATGTGCGGGCCACGCCAGGCTTGCCGGCTTCGCCGGCTTCGGGTATGGTGGGCCACGCTGAGAACGGAGCCCAAACCTAGATGGGATTCCTTACTCACCCAGCGTCCGTCGCCGGCTCCGCCGGCGACTGACGCTGGATGTGCGGGCCACGCCAGGCTTGCCGGCTTCGCCGGCTTCGGGTATGGTGGGCCACGCTGAGAACGGAGCCCAAACCTAGATGGGATTCCTTACTCACCCAGCGTCCGTCGCCGGCTCCGCCGGCGACTGACGCTGGATGTGCGGGCCACGCCAGGCTTGCCGGCTTCGGGTATGGTGGGCCACGCTGAGAACGGAGCCCAAACCTAGATGGGATTCCTTACTCACCCAGCGTCCGTCGCCGGCTCCGCCGGCGACTGACGCTGGATGTGCGGGCCACGCCAGGCTTGCCGGCTTCGCCGGCTTCGGGTATGGTGGGCCACGCTGAGAACGGAGCCCAAACCTAGATGGGATTCCTTACTCACCCAGCGTCCGTCGCCGGCTCCGCCGGCGACTGACGCTGGATGTGCGGGCCACGCCAGGCTTGCCGGCTTCGGGTATGGTGGGCCACGCTGAGAACGGAGCCCAAACCTAGATGGGATTCCTTACTCACCCAGCGTCCGTCGCCGGCTCCGCCGGCGACTGACGCTGGATGTGCGGGCCACGCCAGGCTTGCCGGCTTCGCCGGCTTCGGGTATGGTGGGCCACGCTGAGAACGGAGCCCAAACCTAGATGGGATTCCTTACTCACCCAGCGTCCGTCGCCGGCTCCGCCGGCGACTGACGCTGGATGTGCGGGCCACGCCAGGCTTGCCGGCTTCGCCGGCTTCGGGTATGGTGGGCCACGCTGAGAACGGAGCCCAAACCTAGATGGGATTCCTTACTCACCCAGCGTCCGTCGCCGGCTCCGCCGGCGACTGACGCTGGATGTGCGGGCCACGCCAGGCTTGCCGGCTTCGCCGGCTTCGGGTATGGTGGGCCACGCTGAGAACGGAGCCCAAACCTAGATGGGATTCCTTACTCACCCAGCGTCCGTCGCCGGCTCCGCCGGCGACTGACGCTGGATGTGCGGGCCACGCCAGGCTTGCCGGCTTCGCCGGCTTCGGGTATGGTGGGCCACGCTGAGAACGGAGCCCAAACCTAGATGGGATTCCTTACTCACCCAGCGTCCGTCGCCGGCTCCGCCGGCGACTGACGCTGGATGTGCGGGCCACGCCAGGCTTGCCGGCTTCGCCGGCTTCGGGTATGGTGGGCCACGCTGAGAACGGAGCCCAAACCTAGATGGGATTCCTTACTCACCCAGCGTCCGTCGCCGGCTCCGCCGGCGACTGACGCTGGATGTGCGGGCCACGCCAGGCTTGCCGGCTTCGCCGGCTTCGGGTATGGTGGGCCACGCTGAGAACGGAGCCCAAACCTAGATGGGATTCCTTACTCACCCAGCGTCCGTCGCCGGCTCCGCCGGCGACTGACGCTGGATGTGCGGGCCACGCCAGGCTTGCCGGCTTCGCCGGCTTCGGGTATGGTGGGCCACGCTGAGAACGGAGCCCAAACCTAGATGGGATTCCTTACTCACCCAGCGTCCGTCGCCGGCTCCGCCGGCGACTGACGCTGGATGTGCGGGCCACGCCAGGCTTGCCGGCTTCGCCGGCTTCGGGTATGGTGGGCCACGCTGAGAACGGAGCCCAAACCTAGATGGGATTCCTTACTCACCCAGCGTCCGTCGCCGGCTCCGCCGGCGACTGACGCTGGATGTGCGGGCCACGCCAGGCTTGCCGGCTTCGCCGGCTTCGGGTATGGTGGGCCACGCTGAGAACGGAGCCCAAACCTAGATGGGATTCCTTACTCACCCAGCGTCCGTCGCCGGCTCCGCCGGCGACTGACGCTGGATGTGCGGGCCACGCCAGGCTTGCCGGCTTCGCCGGCTTCGGGTATGGTGGGCCACGCTGAGAACGGAGCCCAAACCTAGATGGGATTCCTTACTCACCCAGCGTCCGTCGCCGGCTCCGCCGGCGACTGACGCTGGATGTGCGGGCCACGCCAGGCTTGCCGGCTTCGCCGGCTTCGGGTATGGTGGGCCACGCTGAGAACGGAGCCCAAACCTAGATGGGATTCCTTACTCACCCAGCGTCCGTCGCCGGCTCCGCCGGCGACTGACGCTGGATGTGCGGGCCACGCCAGGCTTGCCGGCTTCGCCGGCTTCGGGTATGGTGGGCCACGCTGAGAACGGAGCCCAAACCTAGATGGGATTCCTTACTCACCCAGCGTCCGTCGCCGGCTCCGCCGGCGACTGACGCTGGATGTGCGGGCCACGCCAGGCTTGCCGGCTTCGCCGGCTTCGGGTATGGTGGGCCACGCTGAGAACGGAGCCCAAACCTAGATGGGATTCCTTACTCACCCAGCGTCCGTCGCCGGCTCCGCCGGCGACTGACGCTGGATGTGCGGGCCACGCCAGGCTTGCCGGCTTCGCCGGCTTCGGGTATGGTGGGCCACGCTGAGAACGGAGCCCAAACCTAGATGGGATTCCTTACTCACCCAGCGTCCGTCGCCGGCTCCGCCGGCGACTGACGCTGGATGTGCGGGCCACGCCAGGCTTGCCGGCTTCGCCGGCTTCGGGTATGGTGGGCCACGCTGAGAACGGAGCCCAAACCTAGATGGGATTCCTTACTCACCCAGCGTCCGTCGCCGGCTCCGCCGGCGACTGACGCTGGATGTGCGGGCCACGCCAGGCTTGCCGGCTTCGCCGGCTTCGGGTATGGTGGGCCACGCTGAGAACGGAGCCCAAACCTAGATGGGATTCCTTACTCACCCAGCGTCCGTCGCCGGCTCCGCCGGCGACTGACGCTGGATGTGCGGGCCACGCCAGGCTTGCCGGCTTCGCCGGCTTCGGGTATGGTGGGCCACGCTGAGAACGGAGCCCAAACCTAGATGGGATTCCTTACTCACCCAGCGTCCGTCGCCGGCTCCGCCGGCGACTGACGCTGGATGTGCGGGCCACGCCAGGCTTGCCGGCTTCGCCGGCTTCGGGTATGGTGGGCCACGCTGAGAACGGAGCCCAAACCTAGATGGGATTCCTTACTCACCCAGCGTCCGTCGCCGGCTCCGCCGGCGACTGACGCTGGATGTGCGGGCCACGCCAGGCTTGCCGGCTTCGCCGGCTTCGGGTATGGTGGGCCACGCTGAGAACGGAGCCCAAACCTAGCTAGGGATGATTCCTCACCCAGCGCTGGTCGCCGGCTTCGCCGGCAACCAACGCTGGGTAAGAAATCATCCCTAGCGTCGAAGTCGAACACGTAGAAACGCACGCCTGCTACAGATTGATGCCTTGCTGCGCATCACTCACATCCCTGTGTAGCATTCAAGAAAACGCCCACAGCACTCCTGCTTCATCTGGAGTCGTGTTCACAACCTATTGCAGGTCGTCAGGCCTAATCGAACGCCTGACCGTTTCCGTCCAGCCGCCGTGCCTTATGCGACGACGTGTGAAGATCTTCGGAACGGGTGACTTCGGACAAAAATCTGTCCTCCTCTGCATACAGTGCTAATGGAAATTGGTCAATGCACTGCAGAAAATTGGGACCTAGCGGCAAGACTTGATTGAAAGCCTAGACGAACCATGCATAGGTCCGACGAACTTCCTTCGCTGAGCTATCCTGGTCCACCGCATAAAATTCGAGGACCTGGGCACGTATAAATAGCTTAGTAACCGAGCCCGCGAAGTTAGTATGCATCAAAGTGAACAATTTCCAAATCAAAAAGAGCGCCTTCCAGATTAGGATGATTGCCAGATCGAAGTGTGAGCTAAGGACGCAACACCCGCCCCGATAAATTTTTAGCAATAACGCCCAAGTGCAACGGTAACGATCTTGGAGGGAAGCAAAAGCGAAAGGTGGGCTTATCGACGTGTTCCATCAGAGATCATGGGGTCTGAGTAGCGCCGCGTCGCACACCTTTTCCGCAACGCTGCACGTGTTGTCTGAACCCGACAGCGGCGGCTCGTCATAGCCGCGATGACGCCTTGCGAAACCTCATCAAGTGGATGTTCTTTGGTGACCACCCGGCAGTGGCAGCGTCGTGATAGTCAACAGCGGCGGTCATGGCTGCCTGGGTAGTAAACACCGGCGGTCATGGCTGCCTGCCATGCTGCCATGTTGTGGTGTTTACGGTTGGCGGCGGCGATACGACGAACGGCTGGGTCTAGCGACGGCTGTCGGCAGAATGTCGGCAGAAAGCGACAGACGTCTCCCGTCAGTGATTCATGCCTCTCTGCTTTATATAATACATCATCCTGTTGATAACCACAGCGTACAGCTAGAAAAATGAAAGAAAAGAAAACGTCCGAAAGCCTTTGTCATACCATCGCTCACCCCGAGCGACGCCTAATGATATGCACCCATATCGATCCCATCGCGCAGCCCGATCGATATCGGAGCATATCATTAGGTGTCGCTCGGGGTGAGCGATGCTATGGCAAAGACCTATCGCTAGCGATGCCGGCTCACCGTTGGCTCAGCACGGCGTCGGCCCGCATCGCTGACGCTGCTAGCACATCACCCTCCAGTTTTTTCTTTTCTTTTCTTCTTTTTTGCTAGATGATAGAGGACTACCGACTTTATGTCTAATTTCGATGCCATGAGAGAGCGTACGCGAAACCGCCAGGAGATTTCACTGGTTACCAGGTTAGTGTGCGTTGCCCTCGACAAGGAAGCCAATTGTTTGGAGCGAGTCCTCAAAGGTGAGGCTGATTCCGCTTTTCCAAATTCACACACACACACTCACACACACACACACACACACACACACACACACAAACACACACACAACACACACACACACACACACACGCACACACACACACACACACACACACAGGACGATCTGTCGGGCAGAGAACAGCTGACGGAGATAGCCAGCAAGACACACGTTTTCTGTACTGAACATTAGCGGTCGCCTTGCTCTACTGCAGGGGCAATTGCCTCCACTTCCAACTGAGTGAGCAAAACGTGGACCCTTCGGGTTTCTATCATGAGTAGGTTCGGTTTAGTTCGGCAAAGAAAAAAACGAAAGCTACTTACAAAGCAATGAGTTCCATTGTTGGGCGAAGGCAAGGTCAAATTGAAAGACCTAAACGTGAGCAAGTCCTTTTCATGCCGAACAGTCAAGAGAATGTTCTACATTGGCTAACAGGCAGTGCAAAGAGAGCGACATTCAATCGAGACTCCTTGCCCATATCAGAGGACTACAGGATTTCTTATTGGACGTGAGGAAATAATTCGTGAGTGACGACAAAGCTGTCCACCTCATACAAAGCGATAGCTAGAAAACATCGGCGGCCAGATTCATCAACCGCTTACCGCCCTCTAAGGATGAAAATATGACCCAACCTGATGCTGGATGAATGTCACATCAGGCGGTTTGGCGGTATTGTCACCGTTAAAGGGCGGTAAGCGGTTGATGAATCTGGCCCCAGGTGTCTTGATGTCAAGCTCATAATGGCGGGAATGGCAAGCAGAGAAGATAATATGGATGTCAATATGGGTACGTGCCAGAGCATTACTGGTAACGTCACGTGCACTATTGGAAATACGACACTGATGGGGTCTCTAATCAAGTGGCTTGCAAACGATACAGCTCCAGATAAGTGGGACGATCCTATCCAATGCATGAGGACAATCACGGAACCATAGGTCGCTTCAAGAGGCGACTTTAGAACGACAGAGTGCGAAGGTACTGGTCTACCTCTTGGCCAGAAGCAAAGCCCGCCCTTTGCTGCTCATCTTTAGACGAGATGGACAGCAAAAGGGCGAGTACAGAACCTGCTGTGGAAGCAATGGCGATTGCACATGTCTACATGCGGTGTAATTGTGCCGCTGAAGCGTAGCAACCGTGTCCCAGTCCGACCTCGAGTTACGGTGGCAGCACGTTCTGGTTGATAATTCAGTTTCATAAGGTGCCGCATTGTTCACATTTGCTTCCCTTTTCTACTTTCTCCTCTGATGGGATACATCTAGAATTGAAACCAAACTTACCCCTCGGGTACGCTATATATCACTCGGTCCTTGCTGAGCCGCAGACCTCTGCTGTTCAACTCTGCCATCGTTATTGGCCTTCAATGTTCACTTTCAGCAAGCACCAACTGCTCCAACTGCTGAACAAACCCACTTGTCTTCATATACGGTTTGAATAGGTGGGGGCTCATTTGCCAGCTCCGCGCTAACCCTTCTATAGGTGTGCTTAGGCGTGTCCTTTGTGATTATTCCTTTCTTTAGTAGTGCTATTTCATCCAAAAATCCTCTGAAAAGGAGATCCATCAAACAATGCTAGCAATGCATCAAGTTGATCGAGATGTTGTGAGGTCACCATGTACAGGGTGTGCACAGATTACCCGCACAGTGATAACAGAGTGCAGCTTCAGCACAAATGCGGATTCGACAGCGAAACTTAGAACTTAACAACGTTATTTTCTCACTAACAGAAACAAATCAGATCATTTGAAATGGCCGCCTTTCATAGGAACACAGAGCCTCAGACGAGTGATAAACGCTTCACACGTGGCATGGACATAGTTCATCCCATGCTTTCGACAGGGAACCTTTCAGAGGCGTCAAATTTACGTGTCAGGTAGAGCAGACTTTACCCTCAATGAATGACCAGACTGAGAGGTCAAGTAGGTTTAACTCCGGTGAGTTCGAAGGCCAGTCTCCGTGAAATCCGGGAGTTCACGTTGGCACCACTATTGTGTTGTCCTTCCCTTGTGGGCAGGCGCAGAATCCTGCTGGAAACACCACCTGCCATTTTCGGTTCGTCGGCCCAGGGCTTCAATACGTCCTCCGTAATCGTTTCCCTGTACTCGTCCTTGATTTTGACACCGGACTCGACGAAAACTTATGGAGACTTGCCGTGTGATAATATTAGCAGGATGTTTCTTTCGGGTGAATAGTTTTCCTCCACGGATAGCAGCACTAGTATTCCGCGAAATAATGCAATTGTTTTGAGGATCTACCGTAGCGTCCAGCGTGAAAACTTTTTTATCAGAGAAAACGATTGCGTGGTGCGTGCTATTCACGAAATGTTTTAGCTACTTTTTGCATCTTCAAAGCCGTACAGCTTTCATTCTATCAGTCAGCATGTGAACCTGCTGGCTACAATACGGATACGTCTTCAGCTTTTTCCTGACTATGGTTCTAGCACTGGTAGCAGAAATATTGAGTCCTTTCGCAAGGAACAGCGAGGATTACTACGTATTCTCACACGAACTTTTCTGATTATTTCCGAAGCGACAGTAGTCGACTCCCTACCTCTTCCAATTTTTTCATACAAAGTTTCAAACTACTTGAATTGTTTTATCGCGTCATGCTCTGTTCGTTGAGAACTTGAGAACATCGAGAACTTTGAAGATAAAACAAGTGCTGCGACGGGCAAGGTACAAGTTGGTGAGAGCCGCTCGTTTCGGATTTGTCCTTTGTCATTAGAACCTCGTAAGCATCCAAAAGCTCAGACTTGGAATGCTCTTGGGTGTAATGTAAATGTGTAATATATTCCAATATGAAGGGCAAAATCCAGTTCTGCTAGTAGTTTTCGACTACGCCGCACACTCTGCGGGTAATTTATGCGCACCTTGTAAGTACGTCGAAGTAGCACAGAATTCCTGGTGCATGCATGTCATGTGTGGCAGCGTTACATGGTCATCCCCCCCCCCCCCCCCGAACCACAGCTATATGTCTCTGTTCGACTCACCCACCACTGCTTGCCGGTAAGGTAATTAGTGATTCGAAGTTCATGCCTGTATCATAAGTGTGTGGAATTGTGAACTCCTGAAAGCAGAGAGAAATAGCTGCACATTGCTGTACATTACACAAAACCAAGCTTCGCCCATTTTGTCAACCACAATCTTCCCGTTTTCCCGTCGAAGAAACATAACCCGTACACCGTGCTTAACTATGCACTCTAATAAGGATCTCTTATCTTTGAATGGTACGATATCCCTAAGAGAAAAGGAGATTGGTGAGAATTTGTTCATATGTACACAGGGAAATCCACGCAAACAACAACGACAACGCAATACGAAAAAAACTGATCAGAACACTGAGAATATCAAGAACAGAACCAGGGCTAGCATGAAGTTAGTGAAACAGTGTAATGAAAGTAAACAAAGTACTAAGGAATTTCTTGCATATAACTGTCAATTATTGTTTTATATTGCCTTAGGGAGTTTGGAAGCACAAATTTGTTTATTAGTTTTAGGAATTCAGTGCCTGCTCTGTTTGAGAAGAAAGTAAATCTGATATTACTATTAGCTCTAGAATTTGGATTTTCCATGGTCCACCCCTGGTGTTGGAATGAGATATTGAATAGAATTTATTTACAGAAAGACATTTACAGTAGCATTTATCTTTACTATATATAATCGCAAGAGGCATGAGTCATGTCTGAAGCTTCGCCGTGCTGTCCGAGGCCCGCAGCGACAGCAGGTCTGCTCTGCTGACGACACATCAGGTGTTGACGGGAGACGTTGATCGGCTCATAGCATCTACTGTGTTTACGGAGTCATCATTATCATCTTTATCATTATCACTACTATCATTCTGAAGCCCACCGCGCTGTAAGAGGCCCGCCGCGCTGTCCGAAGCCCGCCGTGCTGTCCGAGGCCCGAGGCGACAACAGGTCTGCCCTGCTGACGACACATTAGCTGCTGGCGGAAGATGTTGATCGGTTCATCGCATCTACGGTGTTTAATGAGTCATCATTATCGTCATTATCATTATCATTACCATCACTACGAAGCATACCGCGCTGTCCAAAGCCCGCCGCGCTGTCCGAGGCCCGCGGCGACAGCGGGTGTTTACTGCCAACGACACATGACTTTAAGATGGTGCATGTTGATCACATCTAGGGTGTTTATCGACCAACTATCATCTTATAAATTGTGACTAATCGTAAGTCATATTTTTCCTGCGACAAGCGAGAGAGCGTAAATTAAAGAGTTTACTCCTTTCAGATGCCAAGGGATGCTTTTGTAGCCGTATCCATGTACTCTAATCCAGAGCTTCCTTGCAAAACCGTTTTGTACCGCTTCGATTCTGGCGATTTCTCGCTTGGTACTCGGATTACAGGGTGCGTATAAAGTATTGACGCACTAAACGTAATCGTTAGAAGTGACAGCACATTATAAAATTTAACAAGTTCAGATACAAAGTGTCAACAATGATCTAGGGAGCAGAAAAGTATCACTTGTATTTTACATTGGCTTCATCGCTGAGAATGCAGAGGCGAAGACGGCGAGGGAAGGCATCGACGGTGCGCCGCAAGTATTCCACGTCGATTTTGTCCTATGCTTTGACCTTCAGTGACTTGATACTTTTGTGCATTCAACACGTAACAGTGTTAAATACTCTTTAAGGACCTCCAAAATGCTAATTCTGGCGGAAGGCTCGCTGCAAGCGAGGCGTATCCGGGAAGTGTCATGGTTTGTGCATTCATCACAAGCGTCTCTCGTTTTCGTAGATACAGGAGCGAAGATAAATCAGTAGAACTATCTGTATTGATGTCCTGAAGAACCAACTAATTTTTTGGCTTAAATCCCACATTGACACAAGCCGTATTTCTTCCAGCAAGATTAGACTGCTGCGCAGAGTCGGGGATTGTTCAGGACTGGTGCCGCGCTAACATGAAGAACTTCATTTCGGCAGAGGAATGACCTTTGCATAGACCGGATTTGAACCTGCTAAATTACTCTGTATGGGAAATTTTGGAGAACAAAGTTTGCGCTACTTCTCACAAAAGTATGAAGTCAATGAAGGGTGATCTGGTCAAAGCATGGAACGAAATCGACGTGGACCACTTGCGGCGCACCGTCGATGCCTTTCCTCGTCGTCTTCGCCCCTGCATTCGCAGCAAAGAAGCCAATGTAAAATAAAAGTGATACTTTTCTGCTCGCTAGATCATTGTTGACGTTTTAAAAAGACATTTTTTCATTTTATAAACTTGTTAAATTTTATAATGTGCTGTTACTTCTAACGTTTGCGTTTAGTGCGTCAATACTTTATACGCACCCTGTAAACACAGTAGCACCATACTCTAGCATAGGCCCCACATAGGTCTTGTATGCAAGTAATAGTTGCACCACTGAGTTCGTTCTTAAAAATTCAAGTATATTATGCACAACTCTTTCAGCTCTCTTTGCCGTATATTTGCTCTCTGAAGGAAAGCTTATTGTCTAAAATGAAACCTAAGTCACGCAATGGACCTGTGCTAGTGATTTCTACTCCACCAAGTCTATAGTTTTGAGTTTTTTTCTCATTTCTGTTGGATTGCTGTCCCAGATGAAGTACTTTGGATTTTTCCCTTCATAACGAAAGGTCCCACATTGTTGACCAATCCGCAACTGTGTTAATTGCATACTTAAGAGGTGATCGACAACGTGATCGTCCTCCTCAACAACGTTCTTATATATTTTTATGTTATTAGCAAACATTTTGCATGTAACACCGTATTCATCAATCAGAGAATTTCGGCAGTATAGATAATCCACCAGTAACTGGAAGGGATTCGGAAAACGGCTCATTGACCTTAACCTAAAAATATCTTCCAGTTCCAATTAGTTACCTTTGGATGAACACGGTTTCGTCAGCTGGAATATCAGCATATTTGGTGAAACCTTGTCAAATGCCTTCATAAAATTAAAGTAAATAACATCTACGTCGATCCTTTCATTAAGAGCTCTCGTCCAGTCATTCAACGCTGTCAGCATTAATGTTTCAGTAGACTTTCCTGCGCGAAAACCATGCTGATTGGTTGGAATTAAAGAATTTGATTCTAGATAAGTTACAAGAGAAGATTTGAGCTTCCTTTCAAATATTCTGACAAAAACCGAAGTGATACTTATGGGGCGATAATTGGTAGCAAGGTTGTGAGGTGCTTTTTTGGGGAACGGAGTAACGAATGTGTGTTTCCAACGAGCATATTTATAACTCGCGTTAAATATGCGCTCCAACGGGTACGATATCGCTATGGCAATTTTTTGTATAAAATAAGGTGGCACTTCATTTGGAATAACGGCAAAGGTTGCAGGTAAGGAAGACAATTCCTCATAGATTTCTTCCTTGTAAAACTATATCGAACTTTCCATATTGTGAATAGGGCTCACAATATCTAAAACTTCATTATTTGGAGGGGAGGCTGAAAAGGATTTTGAAAGTGTTTGGCAACCATGAAAGCCTTAGACATATCAGATACAGCTGATAGACCAGCGAAATTTTTCAGGGGTGGGATTCGTTCAGGACGCTTTAGCACAGAGTTTAATAAGGTGTAAAGAGATGCTTTATTGGGTCTTTCAAGAATTTTTCTCTCAACATATTTGTGATACCTGTTCAGAAGCTGATAAAATCTATCATTGATACGGCTGAAGTTGATCTCACTTGGATACATCTGATAATCCTCCCATCTTTTTTGTCTTTGTTCAAATATCCTAACCAAGTTGGGCGGCAGCTTACCATAGTTGAGACGCAGCCCTTCCAAGGTCACAAACTCTTGAATGCAATTATGCAATATAGATTGGATAATCTATTTGTCATTAACCGAAGGATATCCCTCATGGAGCATTCTCCAATTCAGTGACAGTAGAGCGTACTCCCTCACAGGTGTGGATTTCTTCGGTATGCAGCTCACGGTAGGATGGCATTTTGTGCTTTCCTTACATTGGACCACTGCAGCCTTAGGATTCCTTTGGAATATAAAACTCTAGTAAGGAAAAGAGAAATCGTCATTACAACAGTGCACCCACCAAAAAAATTTCTTGTGTCTTGGCCTTTGGTACAAATACTTTTAAAGTTCCTCCTCGCGTGCATGATGGTTTTAAGTTAAATAGCTCATTGACTCTACATTCAATCGGGCAATATATGATTTTATATAACATTAAAAGGTCATTCCTCATTTTTCCTTTGGCTAGGGATTGGAGTCCAAAATTGATATTTCTCGTGGCACCATCTGGTATAAGGTCGGACGTAAACCCTAAAGATCTAATCATCAATTTCTTCGTAAAACTGTTTTGAATGCTTTCTAACTTCGAAATCGAATTTTCTTAAAGGGACAGAATACCACCGTACCACATTCCAGGACCATACGGACGTAGGTTTTATTCGCTTGCAAAAGTACGTCATGTTTGCGAGTCAATAGAGCTCTGAAGATGTTGTATTAGGATGGTGAAAAAGTCTTGCTCCAAAAATTTTGAAATTTTTTCAAAATTTAACGAGAACTTCTAAGGACTCTTTGGTGCTCATTCTAATTACATATGTGAAACGTATGTATTATGGTGAGTTTTGGTAAACTAACATGTGCAAGAAGTGTGTCGGAGTACTCATCAGCAAATTCTTGAGAATGCTCCCAGTTTTCTTTCATTTCAATGAAATCATTCTCTGTTGGAGTCTTTTCTTCCTGGAATTCTGTCAGGTGTTGAACGTGAATGTAGGTGTTCCTCCCTACAGACTGAATTCTACCTAATACTCAACTTCTAGCCTTCTACCAATAGTATAATTTGACATTTTTACTGTAGTATTGCTCGCTCTGCTCATATAACTTGTCTTCAAAACACCCAGTGAACACAGCATGTGATGATTATTATCACATGATCCTTGTTCTCCAACGCAGAACCGAGAACTACACAACGAAACCAATTCAAGCAATATTCTTATGGTTAGCTCGTTCACCACTTGGGGTGGACGAGGCCGCAGCAAACCTACGTGTCCTTTTACAGGTCTGGCAGCAGGGAACCCAAGTTCTATAGGTGTTCTACGTTCCGTCGATGAACCAATGGAAAATAGAGGTTGACAAAGTACTGAACAGCTGACGAAGTGAATCTCCTTTCTAAAAACGGTTGCCGAAACAATACCAAATTCGATTGTGGTGCGGTGTATCTTTGCTACAATGCCCTCGCGAATAAACAACCGAGGGTAGCGACTGGTTATCCGCCAAAAATGGCCGAGTTTTCCTATTTTTTTGCGGGGCGGTCGTTGGGGGAAGATGAGCTGTGAGAAGCAGAACAAACGCAAGAAATCTATTGGAAAACCTTTCAGGGCCTTTACACCTATAAGTGACTTTGCAATGAACAAACTTGCTTATCAGTGTTTCTTTTGTACATGATACTAGTAAATTTTACAAGATTTAACAGGAACTTCCAAGGACTGTATTGCTGCCGCGTAGTTGTAGCACAAACATTCTAGAATTCTAAATGGCAATTTGCTTTTGATGACATATAAACGACTGCAGTGAAGTGTGACTGACTCCGCGACTTGGACAAGGCTTCGCGACTGACTATCGCTCAGTCTCTCCTTGTTCTTTTTCGTAATAAGCACCTTCTCGAGAATGTCGTCACGGGACATAAATCCTGGGTCTTCCTCGTTAACCATACTCGGTAGGCCCAGTGGCTCCCTCGAGAGGAACCACAACCTCAAGGCGAACATTCACCAGTGGAAGCTAATGCTGTGCTGTTGGTGGGGTTTTCGCGGATCTCTATCATGAGCTCCTTGACGACGGCACCACAGTAACAGCAAACATCTACGCTATACAACTGTAAAAGCTGAGCGAGATCTTGCCTCGCAAACCGCGAGGACGGAGGAATGTTTACCTTCTTCCCGACAATGCTCGCTCCCACTTTGCAAAGTCTTTTCGCCATGAGTTGCAAGAGCTTCGGTGGGAGGTGTTGTCCCACCCACCGTATTCGCCAGTTTTTGCGCTATCGGAATACTACCTCTTCCGAGCTCTCAAGCAACAACTAAGGGATAGGTGCTTCAACGACCGAACCGAACTGGAATCCGAGGTGGCGCACTTCTTTGAGTCATAGCTGACTTCATTCTGGAAGGAAGTATTTCGTGATCTCCCCTTCAGATGGCAGAAGGTTGTAGATGTAAGCGGTAATTACTTCGAAGATTGAAGTTGCTCACAGAAGAAGCAATAAAATTTTGAAAAAAATTACGCTGTTGTGCAAGACTTCTTCACCAACTTAATATATCAAACTTCAGAGCTTAGGTCCTCGCTCACTATAAACCCGAGGTCTCTGGCACTGGTTGCTGAATTAACTGTAGCGCCGCCGATATTGTAAGAGAAACGCGCATTTCGCGGTCCTAAATGCAGAACATTGGAGTTTTCTTCAAACAGAGGCAATCCCCATCTTTCAGACCTTAAAACTGCCGCGCCTATCCCATTTTGCAGTACTTCCTGAGACGTCGAATCGGATATGACATCGCACAACTTTAAGTCATCAGCAAATGCACAGCACTTCACTCCCGTCTCGCATGCTAATTTAGAGAGATCGTAAGTGAAAATGTTAAACAATATTGGTGAGGGCACGCATCCTTGGGGCACCCCAGACAGTGCTGGTCTTCGATATGCTCGAATAGCGAGAATTAACCCTTACTTGAAAGGTTCTATCATCAACGAAGTCTGCAATCCAAGATGATTCTTGGGGGCATCCCAACCTCATACATTCTGTCTGGTAGCAGCTTATGACTGACACGGTCGAATGCTTTTGCGAAGTCAAAATACACTACATCTACAGCGCTACCTTTATCTACAGAGGAAGTCCAGTCATTGAGACATTGCAGCATGGCAGTGACAGTTGACCTTCCTTTATGGAAACCTGTAGGTCTGTTGAAATTATGCAGTTATCGCTTTAATGGTTCACGATCTTCTTCTTCAATAGCTTCTCAAACAGTATGGCCAAGATATGCTTATTGGCCGAAATTTTTTTGGGCAGTCGTATTCTTTGGCAACGGGGTAAAATATGACATCTTCCATCTTAGCGGCACTTTGGCATGCATAAAACTTGCATAAGGTTGAAAATGAATTCGAGGGATGTTGCTATCAATTCCGCAACGGCTTGAAAGAATGAAAGTGGAATGTGACCAGGTATGAGAGATGATGACCTTGGTTATTTGCAAAGTAATTCAAGGATTTCTTCTCTTCTACACCAAAAGGAATTATTCATAACCGGAAAGCTCTGCTGTTTTTGGAGATGGCATTGATAATTTGGGGTAAAAAAAACTTGCTTAAATGTGTCTGCTAATAGCACGGCTTTTCCTGGTCGGTTCTTGCTATGTAACTACCAGGTCCACTAAGGACTCCTAGTCTCGATTTGATCTGTATCCTACTGCTTAGATATTTTTTAAAAAATTCCCTCTTATTCCTGCTTTCTGCCACCTTCTTTTTGATGGAGGCGTTATACTTTCTTAACTTATCATCAAACTTTTTGTTATTCTCTCTGAACTTGGCCCAGCGCTCGGACCGTTCACTGTTATGACTTGCAATTGCAGCATCCCATGCAAGTTACTTGCTCTTGTGTAAAGATACCAGGTAGCCGGGAAGCCTTGTTTTTCGGAAAACAAAGCGAAACTCTAGCATAGGGTACAAAAAGTTCAATTCTATCCTGTAAGATGGCCAGAAAAGCTCATATTTGTCGTTGATACTACCTGCCATTGATAAAGACCCATACCAGTCGACATTGCTCAAATAGGCTCGGATCCCATCGTAGTCGGCAAGCTTAAAATTTCTTTTGTAAATAACCCATTTTTCTGCCGGTACCTTAAGAACTGTTTCGAATTTCACTGACCCGTGACCGCTATTGCCAATAAGACATTCACTCGCGACATTGAAGATTAATTGTTCAGCATTAGTAAGAACTAAATCTAAAATGTGATCTCCTATCGTTGGCCTCTTAACCAATTGTTTCAGGCCATTGTGGTAACATAACTCAAAGAACTTTTTTAGTGCTGACGAAGAGTGATTATCACACCTAGTAAGTGTGGTCTCGTTCCATTTAATGTCGGGCAGATTGAACATGCTATACACGGGTGCTTGCAGGGCAGTAGGTCCCCCAACGCCTTCCACAACTGATCTGAAACCGTGGCAAGGCATGTAGGGGCGCGATAATCTGCTACCCAACGAATTGTAACACCTTCCATTACTGTGTCTATACATAAAAGTTCATAGCCGATAGTTACCGATTTCATTAAATTTTCACGTGGGCAAAAGTCCGTCTAGGCAAAATGGCAATCCCGCCGCCTTTTTTCAACTTACGGTCACACCTAAACACGCCGTACTCTTTGCACCACTCACCCAGAAGGGAGCTGATATCAAGAACGGGTTGGAGCCAAGTTTCGGTTAGAGTAAGCACAGAGACATTGGAATTGTTCAGCAAAAATAGAAGGCCATTTATGTTTTTTGACCTAGAGCGTACGTTAGCTGGACAAAATACTGCCCTAACGCTTGGGTAGCGAAATCGTCGGTTACAGCCACCTAGTTTTCCAACGGGGGTAGACATAACTCCAGCGCCGCGCGAATCCCCCTGGCGCCGCGCAAGGTGGGCGAGGAATTCGGACGAGTTGTCGCGGTCCGATGCTTCCGACGGCTAGAGACGCTTCCGACAGGAAGATGCGGTACGCCTTTGCCACATTTCAACGTTTCCTGAAGGTGGTATATGAATATCGTTTCAACGGGACGATCAGCGACAGTTTATGCAGGAATTCTGGTCATGTGGATGGTTTTTAACGTCAGTATTTGCCATCTACAACTTCGGTCAATTTTTTCCGTGATTATGGTTATGCTACGGAAAAAGGCCACTATCGCCTGCGCTATTCTCGGGTCAATTGTTCTACTGCAGACTGTTGCCTACCACATTCTGTGGGATCTTAAGTTCTTTGCTAGAAATGTTGCTGTCAGCGGTGGACTAGTCCTGTTGCCGGCGGAAACTCAAGAGGAAAAAGCATCGTGTGTCAACCATGAAAGATTCTAGCAAACTGAAATCTTATGTTCTGCTTGCTGGACGTGTTTTCCAGTCTTCATGATTACTTCTCTTCTCCACTTCGAGATGAGTTTCTTGCAGGTAATTGAGATCGTCGTAGGATTCAGCCTAATTATGGTAGTATGCATTGGATACAAGACTTAACTGTCTGCCATGCTTCTATTCGTTTGGTTGTTTGACTTGAATCTTGGCTAAATGCCTGGTGGAGTGTTCCGGTTAATTATTCCTACCGCGATTTTATGAACTACGACTTCTTCCAAATATTGTCTGTTATTATGTTATGTTAGAATGAACCTAGGCTAATACCGGGAGTACGGACGGATATCAACTAGAATGTAACGAGGAATGTCCGCACGAAACGATACAAGACAGCATCATCAGCCGAGGGACAGTATGGGAGCTTAAACACTGAGAACAATTCGTGCTCCTCGGCTAACGGCTAAGAGTCATCGAGCGCACGCCCGCGTTTCTGCGACGTCGCGTTAAAGTTAGGTCCTGGAGCCGTTTCCCGAGAACAACAGCGGACTTGTGGTTTGAACACGGAATTCGTCAACAACAGTGTGAGTATCGGCGGCCTGAGTATACATAGCACTATTATTCATCAATGGCTTTTCTTGATTGAAGTTTCCGTCGCCAGGAGGCAAAGAAGGACGAACATAGACCCCTTTCAGGAGAAAAAGGTCAACTGATATTTACGATTGTGTACTAGCCTTTGTAATCGGCTTGTTGGTAAAACTACTTAGGGACGAATGCCCCTAGCAACCTAGGGGCATTCGTCTTCCGGCGGCCCATGCGGTAGAGGGTTTTGGGAAAACATGCTACATCGAGAAAATCAAGCAATGTCATCACATGGTCCCAATCATGGTTGATATCATCATAAGCACCACGAGAACGAGATTATGGAACTCCTTTTACAACGACATAGCGTTTAAAATCGGGATCACTGATGAAAGAGTCATCGTCGCGAGCATAATGCGAAATAACAGGAGGAGAGATGTTGGAAGGTGGCGAGACAGGATTTTTACTCATAGACAGCAACTCCTCAATTCTCAATTTGAGCAATCAGTTCTCTTCCCTGAGTTTCTTGTTCTCGTCTAGTATCGCATCATTTCGTCGACCCATTTCGGCAAGCTCCCTAGTTTCAATTACCTCCTTCCTCGTTTCAGCTAGTGCGTCGATCATGATCTGGACGTACGACGGTGCGTCCTTAGTAGAGACCATGCAGAGGCGATCCATTGCCGAGTTAGCGCCCTGGACTGATGACGGAGAGTGGCAGAAATGAGCGTGTTTTGCTGGAACCAAAGATAAGCAAGGAGAAGACGAAAGCATGACGAATGTATGCTGGGTGAACGACCGGTCGCTGCGGACTCTGTGACCTATCGATTCACGGCAGCAGAACGAACAAACAACATCGTACCGGGAGGGTTGGCATCAGTTCCACGACTGAATTCAGACGAATTTCACTCCCGGCTACAAGGAGTGGAAGCGCGGCACGACGGACTGACTGGAAACGAGCATAAATACAAAGAATGGACGACTAGGTGACTGCAGTAGTGGAAAGACGGTCAGAGCGTTGGTAGAGTCGACCGGTCGCTGGCAGCGCAGGATATCTCAAAATTGGGCAATTTAAGTGTGCTTCACAAAATGCACGATGCTGCAGTATGTTTTCAAAGAGGAACAGGCACCGAGAGAAATCGAATTTTACTGGGCCAGCAGATGGAGAAACTTTTAAGTGCTATAGCGTCGGTGTCTGGTCAACGTGACTTACATACAGCCGCAAGCCAAAAAGAAACATAAGGCGGCGCTTTGCGGGTTAGGGAGGAGAGGGTATTCCTCCCTCCCCCCCCCCCCAGTCGTAGATTTTTCTAATGTGCAGCTACAGATAACTTCAAACAAATGCAAGGAAAACCGGCATCGATAGGATCACGGTAAGATAGTCACTTCATCTCACTTTAACTTCAGCGGATTACATCCATCTAAAGGGAGAGTGGTCTAGTGCACTGGAATGCAGAAGATTTCAGGATGCAATCCTTGTTGGTCGTGGCCGCCCTCAAACGTCTACCCCATACTACGAAGCAATATTATTCTAAATATACAGGAAGTAAACCCTGCGTGCTGAGCCGTTCTAGTGGCCATGAGATGCGCCCACAACAAAATATAGAAATAGCTAAACCACTCTACCAACCTGGTTGCCCAGTCACGTCCTAATCATCTGCAAACGTCTCGACTACCTCAAAAATGCTATATGTTCTCATGTTTTAGCACATATGGGAATGAGGGTAGAGTACCTTGTAGGTTTAGGAATTTTCAACATGCAGCTGCGGTCGGATAGAATACTTAGGTGAGAAAGGATTGCGACGAATGCACTCCCGAATGCTTACCGTATACCGGCTGTCTGCGCCCTCCTGCTTAGGCATCGCGCATTGGCGTCCACTTTGCCGCGTTCGATCGATGTTTTGTGTGCCGGCGATGGCACCGCTGGTGCAAGTGGGTGGTGGTGCAGTGGGTAGCGGGCTTACTTCATGGGAGTGATGTCGGGGGTTCAGTTCCCATGCGTCGTGGCATTCTTCCATTTCAGCTGGCTATTTGAGATCTGATAAGTTTCGACGGCTACACAACGCTGCACCTTTTTTGCGCATTGTTTCAGTCGTATGCGCTTCGCCGCTCGAAGAGCGCAGAACCCAGCCGCGGACTCCCCCCTGGGCAACGAAAGCAGTCGCCACACGAGCAGCTTGGATAGCACACACCCTGGAGTGCCTTCCCTAGCCTGGTTCTGCGCTCAAAGAGCGCCGAACCCAGCCGCGGACTCCTCCTGGGCGATGAAAGCAGTTTCCACACGAGCACGGCTACTGAACTCCTAGGCACGTTGGCCGACGTGTTTGGCACGGATACTGAACTCCTAGGCACGTTGGCCGACGTGTTTGGCACGGCTACTGAACTTCTAGGCACGTTGGATGACGTGTTTGGCACGGTTACTGAATTCCTAGACACGTTGACCAACGTGTTCGGCACGGCTACTGAACTCCTAGCACGTTGTCCGACGTGTTCGGCACGGCTACTGAACTCCTAGGTACGTTGCCCGACTCTTCCCACTTATTTTTGTCTTTTGGAACTGGCTTGGATGCTGACTGAACCTCTCTCTCCCCCTCCCTTTCCGTTCCCTCCCCACAAACAATGTTTAAGAGAAGAGAAATGAAAAATAATTATAAGAAATACCTTGTTCCCGCCCAATTTGAACTCCACGTGGCTGTTGTCCTTCTCGTCAGGTCCGCTGCTTGTAGTAGATTTGTGCATTTTGGAAGCAAGTGTTAGTAGTAGACGGGCGCCTTACGGAAAAGCCCACCGTATTCGTGGAGCGACCGGCAACAAATGAACTGCTGTAGGATTTGCATCTACAGTGTACGTTGATAGGCAACAGCGAGAAAGGATTCACAATTCGATTACGCGCTTGGGGGGGGGGGGCGAGGTTACTATAGCATTTTCGCGTATTATAGGTTGCTCCCTAAGTTATACTATATTTATTAATTGCACGTGCTTGTTTTCTAAAAGTAGTTTTGTAAAACATAAAATTCGCTAACATCTAGGAGCTGGTGCGTACTTTATCGGCATCATTCTCTCCGGACAGGCCAGTAACGTCATTGGTTTCTGCTGCGCAGTACTTCTGTCTCTCATGTTGCTCTTCACAACAGTTTCATGCTCAACAGCTAGCGTTCTCAGTTATTGTTGACATGTCTTCCAAAGCCGGGTTTCCCCTCACTCTTTCTTCTTACTGGATCTAATTGCTGGTCTCCCTTTACTAGTCTTCCCTCCTCTCTGTAGTCCCCCATGTTCCTGGTCCGAACTCCTGACCCACTTTTCTTTGTTTCCACCAGGGATGGACGGAAATTTTGAAAATTTTCCCAGAAAACAGAGAACAGAAAATCGCTTTCGTCAGAAAACAGAAATCAGAAAACAGAAAAGCCAAAAACGCCAGAAAATCAGAAAACAGAAAACAGAAAATTTCGAAATTATCACACGACCTAATTATATTACCCAAAGATCCATATTTCCAGTAGCAAATACTTTTGTACGACAAGAAATGTAGTCTTGGACCAGCGTTTTAATTTGCAAGCGTTTAAAAAAATTTCTAGTACACTCCAGAGTATTGCAATCAGCAAGTTGTAAATCCTGACTGATAGATCGTAGGAATCTCAACACTTGAAGTATACAACATTACTCATCAGCTCCGTTTCACCGCCAACGCCTCAATTAGATAATGGTCCCACTAGTAAGAAACTGGCCTTTTAGAGCACCGAACACGATGAAGGCTCAGTAATCACTGTTTGCATGTTTCAGCTCAATTGCTTGAGTTTGTAGACATACTCTCGCAACATACTCTAAAGCTGTGCAGAGGTTCTTTGAGTAATACTGGCTGCGCCAGAATCTATTTAGCTAATTCGTCTTGTTCATCGAGAGTACCTTTCCTTGTAAGTGTACTAGTTTCCGCGTAGCTGAAAGTTTTCAGGCCAACTTACCAATCCTCTTAACAGCACCTAGTTACTACTTAGCAGACTAAAAATGTTGTGTATTGGCTTGATATTTCACAGAATAACACGAGGTTGCGACTGAAGGGGTTGTCAGCAGAACAGAACTTGGGTGAAGGTGATTTCTTGAATGCGTAGACACCATATAATGAAGACCGAGCATATACCCATCACATTATTGTTATTATTAGGGATATTATTATTTCTCCTCATATCTACATATCATATTACATCTCAGTGGAAGACCTGGTGAACCGCCTTGCTGTACAAGAAGGGAGACGTGCACGACATTAGCAACTACCTCCCGATCTGCTTGCTGTTCGTAGTCTACAAGGTCATCCTGAATAGGATCAGCAGAACGCTGGACGAAGGACAACCATGCGAACAAGCAGGATTTCGGAGAGGATTCAGCACGATCGTCCGCACACACACACCATTACGAAGCTCACCGAAATGTCGCGAGAGTACAAGCTGCCGCTGTGCCTTATTTTCATCGACCTGAAGAGGGTATTCGACTCCGTCGAGACTGAAGCGGTCCTCCAAGCCGTGCCCACTCAGAGCGTTCTTACTCAGTACATCAGGGTCCTTCGGCAGCTGTGCAGTGGATTCATGACAAAAGTGTCGTCATTCTACAACGACGTCGTTGCCAACGTGAACAGAGAGGTCTATGAGAGTCTACCATGACCCCGGTTCTCTTCAGCGCCACACTCGAAAACGTCATTCGCGAACTAGAATGGGAAGACAATGGAGTGAAGGACGACGGACGGCAGCTACACCATCTAACACCGAGCGCTAGCCAGGCGGAGCAGATGCTGGCCGACTTCGACCGTGTATGTGGGAACGTTGGAATGCAGCTGAATCTTACGAAGGCGATGTTCATGAGGAACGGACGAGTTTCTGATGCCTCGTCCTCGCTCAACGTAACGAACATCTTCAAACGCTCCAGATAAGTGCATCTGGGTCGCGAAGTCAACATGACCAACTAACTAGTGCTGGAGCTGGGCAGAGGGAGCAAGAGGCTTGAGGAGCTGTCAAGAGTGTCGAAAGAGTCGTGGAGAAAACGAAGAACGTCCGGCTCCGTACCTACCTTTTCAACTTCACTGTTCTTCCTGCCCTGCTATACGCATCAGAGACCTGGGCTCTACGAAATCAGGATGAACAAGCGATCAGTGTCGCGCAGCGTGGAATCGAGAGGGCAATGCTCGGAGTGACACGACTCACGCAAGTGAGAGACTTCCGAGCTTCGCCGACGTTCGCAGATCAGAGACGTTGTCGCATGGTCCAAGTCGTCGAAGATTAGGTGGGCCACGTAATGCGCTTCGCAGACACCAACAGGACGGGAGCCGTCACCAACTGGATTCCGCGGAATGTCAAGCAAACACCAGAACGCCCAACAATGTGTTGCTTGGACTTCTTCGTGAAAGCCCTGAACGACCGATACGACGCTCGTCGTGTCTCTCGAGCGAGAGGGATCCATTGGAGCACCCTGGCACGCGGCATGGACGTATTGAGACGCTGCTGGGGCCCGCTCAAACAACTCGATGATAATCGGACGACAGATGATATACGTGATAAATGAGAAATTTCGTGGATCACTATTGTGTCACTACAGCAGCGAAATCGAAGGTAACTAAAATTTTCTATCTGTTACTAATTTGTGACACCAAAAGCTGAGCAATCTTCAGAGTTAGAAAAGAAGCTTCGACAAATGCTCTGCAGAAATCCTTATTGGGGATGACCGGCCAACAATATTCAATTTTCAAACCGGAGGTGGAGTATAACCCTACCCACAGTAACTCTAGGTCAAGTGGTTAGTTAATGCATAATCTAATACCCCTAAGAATACTAGTTTTGTAGTTTTAATACAAAATTTTTAGTAAACGTAGATGGTCCAAACTACTGTTAATATCGAAAAAATACGAAGCCAAATCTTGAAAATCGAAAAATGTCCTATGAAGGAACTCCTTGCCAGCCCAACTTACGCAATCAATCAAGCAAACAAAGCGGCATAGTTCATGAGTATATGGCGCAATTACTACATGAGCACATCCAAAAACGCCACATGCGTGCCATTTAAGATACTTTAGAAACACTATTTTGGAATGAAGCTCATTATTCTTTGACACTTTTTTTTTCGATTCTTTTCATTTTATTTCTGTGATAAAATTTTGTTCGCAATTCTATTTTCTGTTTTCTTGCCAATTTTTGGCCATTTTCCCAGAAAACAGGAAACAGAAAAAATTTGCCCAAAATAGCCAGAAAATCAGAAAACAGAAAACAGAAAACAGAAATTCCGCCCATCCCTGGTTTCCACTATTGACCCCCTACTGGTCTCTTCTTGCTGGTTTTCCCGCCCTGGTCCATCCTCCAGGTTGTTCCTTTCCTTTCTGGTCGCTATTCTGTTGTTCCTAGAGGCCCCCTTACTGCCCTTCTCCACCATCCCCTTAGTAGTGCTCTCATGCTCGCAGCAGACGTCAATGACACGTGTTCAGAATCAGGACGCTTGTTACGCGACGTAGGGGGCCCGTCTTCTGGATCCAGAAGCTCAGAAGACCCGTCTTCTGAGTCCAGAAGCTCAGAAGCGTACGCAGTCGCCGCTGTGTCGAGCATGAAGAGGCTATGCATATGACAGGTTCCTTGTTCTCTGTATGAATTCCCTTACGGCTCCCTTCTTGCTGGTTCGCTGTCCTGGTCCCGCCTCCCACTCCCTTCTTCCAGGTAGATTCCTCCCCCCCCCCCCTCGGAATCCTCCTTTCTACTCTGCCCCAATTACGCTCGCGACACGACGGCGGCGAGCGAACGTCCATTGCGCGACATCGATGTCACATCTTCTAAATCCGGTCTCCCTTACTGGCAATGGATCTCCTTGCTGATTCTCCTTGCCGCCCCCTCCCTGATTGCTAACACCCTACTGGTCCCTTCTTATTGCCTAAACCCTTCTTGTCTCCCCTCCTCACCTGCTTACCTGCTTTATTGTTTCCCCTATCGCCCCCCCCCCCCATCCCGATGCCTCCTCCAGGTCATTCCCTCCTGATCGCTGTGTTCTCCACCCTCGAAGTGCTCTACTTTTACCCCTTTAGTGGTCTTCTGATGCTAATAGCACGAAGTCTGCTTCTGAATCTGGACGCTCAGAAATGCGCGTAGGTGCTGCTGTGTTAAGCAGTAAATTGCTGCGTTTTCCCTTTCCCATAGATAGATAGGTAGATATATAGATATCTCATTTGGGTTACATCACCCGACCGCCCTTGCTGCGGAGGATGCGACGTATCTCACATAAATTAGATCACTCGACCGCTCTTGCTGTGGATGATGCGACGTATCTCACTTAGCTTATATCACTCAAACGTTATCGACCGCCAACTCAATTATGTAGTGGTAGATAGATATTGAAGCTATTCAATCTACTACTAGCTCTAAATATTTAATATTTGCTTGAGGACAACTTCTCTTAACTTCTCTTTTTGGAATGTGATGGTAATGCGTTAAATCAGCCAGTAGTCTTCTGCATACTACCCGGCGTATGGAAAACATTTTCAAGCGCTCTTTATTGTTTGGCAATGCAAAAGGATCTGAGCATTCAATGATTCGGTGCCATAGAATTCGTGTGAAGGCTTTTTGAACTTTTCAACTTTTAACACATCTTTTTTGATAACAGTTTCCAAACCTGCATGCTATGAGGCAAAACACACGCTTTATAGAGTTGTATTAATAATGGCACATCTCAACACTTAATATTGCGGGAAATCACAAATATGGTCTTATACGCTTTCTTTGTTGCACAGTCAATATGCTTGGAAATTTTGAGCTCAGCATCAAATGTTATTCCGAGGTCTTTCACTATATTACAGGGTGCGCCAAATTTATGGCGACAAGTTATTCAAAATGCCTAAAGCAAAAATGCAGCTCTTTCGAAAAACCAACGTTGAAACAATGTCTTTTAGTCTATTGTGAACTATACACAACATTGAGATTCAAGTATCTTTCCATCGGCATCGATACAGGCTTTGAGATGCTTCAGGAAGGCATCGACGGCGGCACACAGGTACGGCTCATCCCACGCCTTCTGGAGAGCTTCTTTCAAAAATCCCCGGAGCGGTGAGGCTTTCCGCAGGCTTTGGCTTCCAGAATTGCACAGACGGTGTAATCCATCGGATTCAACTCCGGAGAGTTGGCTGGCCACCCGTGGAGGTTGATGAAGGCCGAGAGATTGCCTTTGCATCAGTCCTGCATCATTCTCGTCCTACGAGGTGGAGCCCCATTCTGTTGGAAGATCCAGGAGCGGTTTCCAAAGTGAAACACTAGCCCAGGGTAACAGTTCGTGCTTCAGAAGGTTCAAATAGTTCGCCCTGATCTTCGTTTCTCGCGACATCCGCCGGACCGAGCGCGCCGGGCACCCGAGAATACGTTCACATACCTTCACAATGTCTTCCGTAGTTGCTCATAAACGTGTCTTCTTCGTCCGTATCTATCATACTTAGTTCCCAGGTCTTTGTCGCGTCTGATGAATCTATATAGAACACTTCGGTAAAGTCCAAGACGCTGGTGAATGTCGCGTGCCGAGAAGCCTTGACGGTAAAGTTCAATGATTGAAGCACGGTGGCAAGAACGTTTCACAATCTTGAAAAACAACTTATTTTTATGCTTGATTGAGATGACCATAAACAAATTGATGATACAAACAATAAAAGCACAGAAAAAAGCAGACGCTCCGAATAGGAGGCCAAATTGCTCGTGCATGTGCTGTCGCCATAATTTTGGCGCACCCTGTACATCTTGACAAGGCAACAGCGTTAACGTAAAAATCCATAGATACAGATTTACCAATATACATCACAATGCATTTGTTGACGTTGCGCGGAATGCCCCATTGATTTGTCCACAAATTTATTCTTTCAACTGCATTAAGAAGAGCTTCATGCACCTCTGATCTATACAAGCTGTCATATGTGGCGTGTATTTTTATATCGTCAGTATGAGCCTTAAAATCGACAGCAGAATGAGAATTGAGGGTTTTGGCAAATTATGAGAACGCATAAAAAAGGAACTGGACATAAGACGACACTTAGAGGTGCTCCGCTAGAACATCTGAATTTCCGGAAAAAGAGTGTCATACTTTAACTTTCATAAACATAATTATGTAGGTAGGATCTCATCCACTCTTGGGGCCGGATTCATCAACGACTTACGCAACTTTAACGGAGAATTGTAAGCTTATCAAGCGATATGGTGAGCGATAGACCACGTTAAAAGCTCAGATAACGCGGCTTATCGCTCACCATATCGCTTGATAAGGTTACAATTCCTCGTTAAATTTACGCAAGTCATTGATGAATCCGGCCTCAGCAGTCTACTTCGAATACCAGCTGATCGTGAGTTTTTCTAAAAACATAAACAACATACTATGGTATACTTTATCAAACGCCTTAGAAAAATCGAAGTCTATGATCTCCACTGACTTGCCATTGTTAATAGCTTTATCACAATCGTAAAAAGAATCAAGCAGGTTAACAGTAGTAGACGCACCGAAAAAGAAGCCGTGTTGTTGGTGCGGAATGAACGAAACTCTGCCCAACCATGCGAAATGTTTGCCTCTTTTTATTCTTTCCATTACCTTTATTGAAGCAGGCGCTAGACTTATAGGTCGAGAGTTACTGAGATCGTTAGCCCTCAATGATTTGAAAATAGCCCTTCCTCAATGAATTGAGAATAGCCCTAACAACGGCACGTTTCCACAACTGTGGAACTTATCTAAAGATAAGGTAAAGGTTAAACAAAGGCGCTAGCGGCTTGCAGAGAGAGGTGGCATCTGCGGTGCAATATTTGCGGCAGACATGGTAGGCTCACTTATTGATGGCGGAAATCTTTTTAGTATGGCACATCATCAAGATAGAAATACAAATAAATCAGTGAATCAACTTGTGCGAAATTGACATATCATATAACTGTCTTATTTGCCCACACACTAGAACTGGCGACTGCTCAAAAAGTGGAGTATTTTATCAGATTCAGTGTAGTGAGAGTGATAACGCATACATTGGGGAGACTAGCAGACTGATACATATCAAAAAAAAAACACCTGGCTGGGAAACGACATGGTAAACTTTTAACACCACTCGGCAAGCACAGAGTTGAAGTTCACAACGATAATGACTTTGATACACTGCATTATTTTGATATTTGATAGTGCTAGGTTTTGCTGTACGAGGCCGAGCTTTCTTCACGCAAAGCGCTCACAGAAATCCTAGTATGAACAACAGAAATGAGCCTCTGTCTATTACAAACAGTCTGCTCCCGTGTAAACCGGTCTGCGAGGTCAAAGACAAGGAGTGCAATAAGGTCCTAGTGAGTCTCATTTGCGACTGGTCAGCTAACAAAGAGTTGTAGCGACTGCTACACTCACAAGGGAGGTAAATGGGCGTCCCGTGGCAATTTTAGAAGTGACCTATTGAGGAGTGTAGGGGACTGTAAGAGAAGCACCGTGGTGATTTTCAAATTTCCAGCGGACACTTGGGTAGGCCAAAAATTGTACAAAGCCGAATCACTTCACTGCGGGCCAATAAAGCCAAACTGAGGTCTTAAAGTGCCATGTCGTTGTTAGAATCTAACCTGCAAAAAGTTTGGGCTGGAACAATAACGGAATTACAGCGATTTCACAATTTGCTTGTTAGCCTACAATAACCGAGGTAGAACATTGAGGTGCGCCGCTCACGATCACAGGCGCAGCGGTTGGCTGGCCGAGTGGGTACGGAGGCGGACTTGCAGGAAAGATGTCAGAGGTTCGGATACGGAGGGTGTGCTCCTGCCTTGCTGGGCTTGTTCGATCCGATTTTGTCGATGTAAAGTGTATTTTGACCACGGTATTGTACCATACTGACATTGTAACCTTATTTTAACCTGGACGATACGATACAAAAACAAAAATCTAAAGCAACGGCGTTCATAATCCATAGTTCGATTGTCCATTGAGGAGAGCAGGCGGTTTGTCTTTCCTTAAAAAAAATAGATAATATCCTTTGTCTTGACCGTCTTTGGTAGGCATTGATGGTGGGATTGTCAGCACAACTGTACTTTACAACTCCAAAAATCGAGGGTAAAAAGAAAAAATTGGCTTATAAGTTTTGTTGTTATATGTATTTATTTATTCATTAGTTTATTGTTTTTAATTTTAATTTTATTTATTATATTTTATTATTATTCATTTCAAATAAATATAAAAATTGAGTGAATCATTTGAATCATTTCTATCAAGACCTACAGCTTAAGGGTGACGGTGGGGCTCTCAGCACAACTGTACTTGATGACTCCAAAAATCCAGGAGAGACTGAAAATTGGATAAAAGATTTATCTTAAATTTTATTATTTATTTACTTATTTATTCATTCATTTATTATGTATTAGTGTATTATTTACATTTATATTTTTAATTAATTAAATATTGTACATATTTATATTATATATTAGTTATATTATATTATTCGTATTTTTATTTTTTTAAATTGTTACTTTTTTCTATATATATTTTTGTATTTTTCGATTGTTGTGATCATTCTCGGCACACTACACGAGACCTCTTTCTAGAGTTGATATCAGCTGTATAATTCAACGCTTTCTCCGTGCCGAGTTATTGGTTGTCTTGCTAGCTGCATTCCTCCCGGCTACTCTGCCCCTATTCGTAGGGAGGTCGCCGTAGAAGATGCCTTTCGGGGCACAATTCAAAATGCTTTGAATGGGGATATTGATTGTGCTGATGAGGAGGAAACACTCCAGGTGTTTTTTTGTTTGCTTGATGTTTATTCCACTGACGTTCTCTCATTCGTGATGCTAGCTTGACTTGAACGAAGCGCAGGATGTAGACTGCTCGTAGGATTACGTCTTCTTGTAACAGTGACGAGGTTTCTGTATGAGACTTCCGTGAGATCACTAGCAATATTGTTGGTTGAGCATGAAGAAAACAGATGGATACTGTTACACTTTCTCTACAGAAGTCGAAGAGGGGTCGAAAAAATATAAATTAAATAATACACTAATACATAATAAATAAATGAATGAATGAATAAATAAATAATAAAATTTAAGATAAATCTTTTATCCATTTTTCAGTCTTTCCTGGATTTTTGGAGTCATCAAGTGCAGTTGTGCTGAGGGTCCCACCGTCACCCTTAAGCTGTAGGTCTTGATAGAAATGATTCAAATGATTCACTCAATTTTTATATTTATTTGAAATGAATAATAATAAATATAATAAATAAAATTAAAATTAAAACAATAAACTAATGAATAAATAAATACATATAACAACAAAACTTTTTAGCCATTTTTTAATTTCCTCCTCGATTTTTAGAGTCGTAAAGTACAGTTGTGCTGACAATCCCACCATCAATGTCTACCGAAGACGGTCAAGACAAAGGATATTATCTATTTTTTAACCAAAGAAAAGCCGCCTACTCTCCTCAATGGCCAATCGAACTATGTATTATATATGGTGGGATGAAGGCTATTGTTTTTGTTGTAGGGTTAATATACTGATCAAGCCAATATCTAGGATCACGGGTGATCTCGCCATAGCAAGATATTTGATCTGATTTTATACGATCTATTGCCATAGGGAAACCAGGAGGCGTATATAAACCCGACGAGTTTCTATAGAGTGTGTGGCATAACTGTTCGCTCTACCGACCTCGCCTGTTATTCGACTGTTGCTGTTCTAATAAATTGTTATTCTGCGACCGTCCACCACAACATTCTGGCGATCAGGACTCAGAAGAACTCGACACTGCTCTGCTACCATCGATGCCGATCTTCTACGCTCCATCCTCGACGCCCAGGCCCTTCAACAGCAGAAAGCCCTCGACGCCGCCATGGACAGAATGGAGCGTATGTTCGCTGCTGTTGCTCCAAGCCCGACTGCCGCACCTGCCACAACGACTGAGTTCATCACGAATTCGCTGTCTAACCGCCTTCCTGTATTCTGCTATGATCCAGACAATGGCTGCACATTCGATGTCTGGTACAACAGATACGAGGACATTATCTCCAAAGACATTGGACGATGCCGCCCGAGCCAGACTGATCGTCTCAAAGCTAGACGCTGCCGCATATGCACGCTTCACGAACCACATTCGCCCACAGAAGACGTCGTCTATTTCGCTCGAGGAAACAGTGAAGACACTGAAGCAGTTATTCGGGCATAACGCCTCTGTATTCTCGCGTCGATATTCGTACCTGAGAACACAAAGAAACGGCGAGAGCTTGCTCGACTACACCGGAACCGTCAACCTGCGACACGAAATAGCAGAGTTCAACGACGTCACGCCGGAACAGATGAAGTGCCTCGTATGGATATGTGGCCTTGTCGCGCCAGAAGATGCCGACGACCGGGCTCGTGCCCTACGCAAGATGGAAGACAACCCAAAGACCACCTTGAAGGAACTGAATGCTGAGATCCAGCAGTATGTCAACATCCGTCACGACGCTAAGCTTCTCGAAGGCCAATCTTCTGCATCACCTACGGCAGTTAACTTCGTCAATGCGAAAAACGACAACAAACGCGACCCACCTTCGCCGTGTTACCGTTGCGGAGGACCACATTGGGCCAAGGACTGCCACTTCGTGAACAAGCCGTGCCACGATTGCAAGGTCATGGGACACAAGCGAGGATTTTGCAAAAATTTTATGAAGAAGAAGAGATCGACTCCAAAGAAGAAGTCCAAAACGACGAACAGCGTGGTTGTAGCTTCTAATTCTACACGTCTCGCACAAGGAACTCGCATCTACCGTAACGTGCAAATAAACGGGACTTCAATTCGAATGCGACTCGACACTGGAGCCGACGTGACTTTGCTCAGCCACCAAGATTGGATGAAAATCGGATCTCCAAGCCTGCTACCATCACATGTCACGCTGAAGACTGCCAACAATGGAACTATCAATGTTCGTGGCTACTTCAAATGCAACTTTGCAATTGACGGACACCAAGGAGGAGGCAACTGCCACGTCGCTGATACTGCCTCTCTACTGGGCCTCGACTGGATAGCCCAAAATGAACGTCTCTTCAATAAACTTGCCGAAGGTTCAATCTGTAACGTGTCCAGCTCAACGCTCAGCACACTTCGCTCATCGCTTGCAAGTCGTCTCCAGAAGCAGTTTCCTGCAGTTTTCGAGTCCGGACTGGGTCGCTGCACAAAATCAAAAGCGAAACTGGTATTGAAATCGAATGCGAAACCGATATTCCGGAAGGCTCGTCCTGTCCCATACGCAACTCTTCCACGTCTCCACACATGTAGTCGACAGCAAACTATTGACTACGCCTTGGAAAAATCAGGATTTGCAAACCATGAAAACAAGAATTTTCCGATGACAGATTCCTTGCATGCTCAGAACAGAGTATAGAATAGCGCGTATACGCATCCTCCCATAGAATTCTCGACGATAACAAGCAGCTCATCTAGCGCAATTGGAGCTCACTCTAAACAGATCTATTGCTTTGGCGATTTCAAACTTTTATGCGGTTCAGCTTAGGCCACGTCCTCTATAATGGACCATACACCGTAATCTAATGGATCTAGCGGATACGATGGCCATTCTTGAGATGCAAAGAATCTTAGAGAATGGCTTTTGCACCGGTCTTGAGTCGTCTTTGCTCTGTGGCCAGTAGCACAGTCCTGCTGAAACATTCATTCGCCAAACTGCGTCTGGGCCGAGGAAGTCATTACAGTCTCCAAAATGTCGCGGTGATACACCTCCTTGTTCACTTTCACTCTTTGACATACGAAGACTAGAGGTGCCTTGCCACGGACGCAGTTTCCGCATAGCATTGCCACTGTGAGTTTTTTCGGCCGTAGACGACGATAGAGGGTCCGGAGGATTCTGCTGACTACATTCTAGCGTTTTGGCTGATGTGCGCTTCTTCTGCAAATAAAAAATGACTTTTGGTCCGTGGAGGCAATTCCCTCCTGTTCTGAGTTGCGTACCGTTGCGGCAGTTCATGACGTTGTTGGAGACGTACACGCTCACTGTCATATGTGAGGAAGTCTGCCTTTTGGGAGTTTTTCGGGCTTGAGATTGACCTCTTTTTCCGCAGCTCGACGCACCGATCGCTCACATTGCATGAGCGACTTATCTCGTGGAGACCCTCGGATTTCGGTTTGTCACGATTTGATGACCCCGCGGTTCCTAGAAATATTGCCGGTGCACCTTCTTCCTATTCCTGGATGATACCTTCATGACCAAGCTCAATAAACCGCTTAATGAGTTCTGGACATTGTCTATTGAGGTACAGTGAGCATATGAACATTTTCGCACTGACGCTTCTCTTGACCATGAAGCTCCAAAATCGCGTTACATTCGTTTAACATTCTAAACACAGAAATATAAATTATGCAATACAGACACGGGTAGAACATTATTTGCACAGAAAAATACACAGAATTCAAGGCCATGAAAAAATTATGTAGGAGGTTCGAATACTTTCGCGTCAGGACACATTAAACTTTATGGGCGCTTATCATTGAGTTGATCAGCAGATGACTCGGTCGGTTTATAAATGACTTTAGCTTAACAAGTAGTTCTTCAACACCGCAGAAGTCGTATTCGAGAATAAAAATGAGGGAAGCAGGTTTTCCGTCCTTTGCCCAATCAGAGCCTTTGCCTCTGTGCTTGTTCTTAATTAGTAGAATTCTTTTGTGAACGTGTGACGTCTGTTCTCGTCCCAATAGAGTAATGTAAAGTAAGAGCAAATACAATGAAGGGCTCACAAGAGATGCTTCCCAGCAGCACGTTTGAACAGCCAAATTAAAATTTATATGACCCCCGGCTTCAAACGGCTAGAAGACAAAGGACGGCGTTGATCAATCCCTGTTTGGGATGCCTCACTTTACTCCTTCGGGGTATTTCGGAGACAATTTGGGTGATATTTAGTCTTGCGGTGGGCAACGGAGCACAATGGCAGTATGAATGCTGAGCACTGCTCCATATACCATCTTTGCGATTCAACGAGAATGATCTTGCCCTTACTGCACCGTTTCAGAGCTACCGTTGATTTTCGTACAGGATCTACGCTTTATTTCATAATTTTGTTCGTACAGAAAGTTTCAAAAAGGCATACACTTCTCGATTTGAAAAGTGAAGACCAATGCGCCTTTGGGTGCTCCTTCTTTTGTGAATCGGTAGAGGGCTCTTGAAGTTGAGTCTGAGTTTTTGCACGCATGCGCACGTATTATGCTTGAACAAGCTTTTAGCCCGAACATTCTAGATTATAACAAATGTGGTCTCAACTTGAGTGGTTCCCAATCTCCGTGACTCGAATCGGTCGTCACGACTGAGCTCTTCCTCCGCTTTCAAATTAAGAACTTTCTGTGGAACGTAGTCAGGGAGTTGTGGGTCCAGACTTTTTTATGTCAACCCAGAAGGTCCCAAGGAACCACGTTCGAAGCTACAAAATTCTGACGTCCACCAGAAGAGGGTAACCCTATGCTACTGGAAGCTCTACCACGAGTTCCGTGAAACCGGTGTCTCAGCGACTGCGATCACTTATGCTGTACGACAGCAAAGCTTGAGTGAGGCCACGCAACGGAAGCAACCACGAGGGAGGAAAGTTTATTTTCTTGGCGGCAACGCTCGGCCACGCGTTGCAATGACGTCTCGCCAAAGGTTTTAGGAAAGTTGAGTTGAACTCGAAAGGACTGCGTACGGCACGGTGTCATCTGTCGCGGTGCCGCATCAGAACATTGAAAAACTACTCTGAAACGAAGCAGGAATGAGCTAATAGACGGAGGAGAGTAAGCACATCTTTCTCACACAGACTGATTCACGTCATTGGGACGTCGTTGCCCGTAAATCGATAACATTTACGAAAATTTACAAGTTAAGACCCAAAATGTTGTAAATCGTTCAAAAAATGCCAAAAAATTGCCGTAAACCGTAAATCGTAATTACACACATCCCTTATACGCACCCTGTAATTTTCCCCAACAATCGCGGACTTTTCAAGTAACATTCAAATTATCACTCCTGGTATTTGATGACCTACGGCGGAGTGGCGTTCTACCCCGGCCCTTTAAACAGAGGAGTGGTAAATGTCTGAGTCCCCACTATCTCGAAATACAGCCACTGGACTCTTGAGCAAGCCCAGGGGGATGGGGGTGGGCGGGCAAGGGGGACGAGGGGGTAGAACGCTCGACCCCATGAAAATCTGAGAACGTAACACGTCTGCTGAAAATGTACCTTGCTCTGATAAATAAACAGTTCTTGCAGCCAACCTCAACTTCAACCAACACCTCGTTAAATTCGATGGCACAAATGCAGCAGCTGGAGCTAAAAATGCTTCAAATTTTGGGTGATCTCCATCCATGCGGATTTTAGAGCGATATTTTCTCTGAATTCTTGAGTTTCCTTCAGAAGGGAGTTGTCACCGTGTTCAGGAGTTGCTCGAAAATGCTCTCCGACAATTCATTAGCTCTAACTACAACTCTTCTCAACTTAATGATTGCTACTAGCGGATTTTATTGGCAGTAGTACTCCAGGCATAACAGTTTTCACTTTAACTCATATGGCTGATAATGAACAAAGTTATGTTCATTTGAATTTAGAAGTCAAAAACGGTGAGAACTTCTCCTATAACTTAACAAATACAGTTTCTCATAGACAATACGTTTTTTCAAGATAATTCACATGAGCGTGACTCCTTGAGTATAAGCTAAAAGTGCTTCGTCACGCCTATCGGTGTGAGTCGCACTTGCGCGCTTCGCGCGATGTTGCAGTATAATCTTTACTATCAGTATCGATTAATATTGGTTTCTCCATTGAAACTTTCCGCCTGATGTGAAGCACTCCGTCTGCCACAACACTCGTGTCTCTCCTACCTTGATCGGTTAAATCTGAGAGAAAATCGATAATATCTATCGATATTGATTGCTGAAAATGCTTGATGCCACCAACTGAGAAAGCACCTCCCATTCTGAAATCAGGAGTTGCTCATACCATCAGAAGGATGAATCAGGAGTTGCTCATGCCATCAGAAGGATGCCCGCCACTGCTCCGTGCCGGACGGCATTTCTACTGACCTCCTTCGTGCGAGTCCCGTGCCCTCTGCTCACTTCTTGCCAGCAGCAAGCACTTCAACAACTACCTTCGGATTTTGGTAAGATTCCGGACTCACGGGAGGAATCAAAAACAGTTCTAATCTTCAAAAAAGGTCAGCAGGAGGATATCAACAGCTATCGTCCCATCCGTCTTCTCTCGGTTGTGTACAAAATCTTCACCAAGATATTGCTTGAATGAATATCAGCCAGTGGAGCAAGCAGGGTTTCTCAAGGATTTCTCCTGCATGGACCTTATTCAGACTGTCTCACAACTCATCAGAAGGAGCCGCGAATACCATATCCCACTTGTCCTTGTCTTCGTGGATTATCGAAAAGTGTTCGACTCTGTGGAACTTAACGCCATTCTGAATGCGCTTTTGCATGCTGGTACGCCATCGCCCTACATCCGACTTCTCGACGAATGCTTCTCGATCACATCGACTACCATCCAGTTGTTCGATCGAAAGCTTAAAATTTCTATCGGAAAAGGAGTTCGGCAGGGAGACACAATTTCTCCTAAGTTATTCACAGCGGCACTCCAGCATGCCATGAAGGACTTGAACTGGGACGATGAAGGCTACCTTGTCGACGGTAAACGGATCAACAACCTTCGCTTCGCCAGCGATATTGTTCTCATCTCTACCAGCACGGCAGAAGTCGAGGGATGCTGAACGAGCTCAATGTGGCAGGTATGAAGATTGGGTTGAACCTGAATGTGTCCAAAAAGCAATTTATGGTCAACCAGTGGTGTGACACAGGACTCGTAAGGTTAAATGGAGCCGATCTACAACAGGTCGACTCCTATGTCTATCTGGGAAGAGAGTTGAACATGGATAACGACCTCGCTCCTGAAATCGCCCGCAGGAGACGCGCAGCATGGGCAGCCTTCAGTTCGATTCGCGAAGTCACCGATCAGGTCAAGGATCCCGGCCTCAGGGCCTCGACATTCAACGCCTCTGTACTGCCTGCGATGTGTTACGCGGCGGAAACCTGGCCCGACAACAAGACAATCGCCAGAGCGATGCAAACTACGCATCGTGCACTGGAGAGATGCCTTCTAAGGACAAGCCTTCATCAGCAATGGCAAGAAGGCCTACGAAGCTCGGAGCTACGGGAACAGTCGCAATTAGCAGACCCGCTGCAGTACATGAAGAAGTACAAATATCGCTGGGTCGGACACCTGCTTCGACGAGACGACGATAGATGGAGTCTCCGTGTCACAGAATGGCTCCCGAGAGACCATAAGAGACCACTGGGACGACCGCCAACGCGATGGGCAGACTCATTCTCAAGATCTTTCAGAGAGCGGAGTCTGCCTCACTGGATGCAAGCAGCCAGAGATCGAGCGGTCTGGAAGAGTTGTGGTCCCCGCTGAGAAGACCTCCAGCCAACAAAAGGACCATCAAAGTATCAAAGTAAGTAAGTAATTAGGTGCTGCTCCAGTTGTATTACCGCGGGGCAGGGTCAAGCTTGAGGTTCGGGAATCGAAGGGGGGGGGGGTCGTACTGCGGCCTCGTCTGGAGGGGGGGGGGGGGTCGTACTCTCTCGGTTTTGGCAGAGGAGTCTCTCCAAATTCAGGTTTTTAGATGATGTTTGCATCTATTAATAAGTTGTTTTTTCCAGGTGTGACTACGACAATGCGGAGATTTACAAGCACTTGCGTTTCCTGGAGATAAAAAAATAGGATTGAATATCAAAAAAAAATTTTAATGCCGATTACTGTGCAGTGAAAAATAAAGATTTCCTGTTTGCAGATTTATAGTCAATGAGAGATTTTCATTTTTTCAGATTTTCCCAGGACGTCATGGACACGGTAGTTTTCTGCCTGATGAGCGACATCTACTTCCAGAATTGCACTCTATAAAATTTCAAGTGTTAATTACTGAGGACGACCTAAGTGCTTTCCTTACAAGATTTTTGAAGCGCTCTTCGAGTCGATGACGGAATGGCAACCGAAGGACGGACTTGCTTGAAAAGTAATTTCTCTCCTGCAGAAAACAGCATCAGAAGATGAAATCGCACCCTATAAAATTTTAAGCCCGTTTGACACACAGTGATAAAACTATGTTTCTCTGAAACGATATTCTATATGATCAGACGTCTCGATTTACCGAAAAGATATCGACACACTAATCACATGGAACACGTTACTTTTAGAACCTGCCTTTTAAAGCATAGAAAACACATCTACTAAAGCTTTATGAATTTTCCAGGAGCCCCAAAAAATCTCCGTGTTACGGCAGTTTAATGCGGCTACTGCGTTCTCTGACATGATCAATCGCAATTGAAATATGGATGGACTCCTCGCTGGAAATTTATTTTCTGACTTCTGAAGGACAGGACGACAGAGAATGGAATTGTATCATATAAAATTTTAAGTCGTGCTTAACATACAATAAAAACTATGCTACTCCGCTGCGATGAAGATATGACGAGGATGGATCGCATACAAAATTCTCATTTTTTCATGAAAATATTATTTTTTAGCCGAAGCAGATCACCCATACGGATAAAATTTAGCCACAAGAACCTAGAAGTTTTGGGTAATTCACTGTGAAAAAATTGTGATTTTCTGGATAGAACAGGTTGAATCGACCTCTGGCCGACTTTGCACCAACGTCATCGGAGCATAAAATTGAACGTTCACAAAAAGGTTCATAACTCGGTAAGTTTTTCGAATTTCAAAAATTCTTTTAGCATTTCGCAAAGTAAATGAAACGCACTTTCTCATCGTGTAAAAATCGTTTTCCAAAAAAGGAGTCGTCACGCGTGGCGGTTGGTTCAATTTTTGAGCGAAAAAATTGAAGTGGCTTCACAAAAATATTCATAACTCAACTAATTTTTCGAAATTTAAAAATTCCGCTAACTTTTCAGAAACTAGAGGAAGAGCCCTTTCTTGCTATATGAGAACTAATGTCCAAAAATTCGGTCTTCATGCGCGGCAAGGGAGGCTCAATTTCGGTTTCATGTCGCGAAAATACGTACCGAAAATCGAACCCCCCTCGCCCCGCATGAAGACCCCTTTCTTGGAATACGGTTCTTATATGGTTAGAAAGCATATTTGCTCTATTTTTTGATGAGTGAGCGGGATTTTTGATTTTCGGAAAAATAGCCGAGATATGATCAATTTTCGTAAGTCGTGAACTGAATCTCGGATCAACCCTTCACCGACGTCATCGGAGTGATCTCACAAGAATGTTCATAATTCGGCCATTTTTTTTCAAATTTAAAAATCCCGCTCGCTCATCAAAAAATAGGGCAAATATGCTTTCTAACCATATAAAAACCGATTTCCAAAAAAGGGATCTTCATGCGGGGCAGGGGGGTTCGATTTCTGGTCGATTTTCGGCAAAAATCGACCAGAAACCGAACCCCTCCCGCCTCGCATGAAGGTCCCTTTTTTGCTAAAAGTGTTTGTAACCGTAAAGAAGCGCTGTTTATCTGCTTTTCAAAAAGCTAGCGGGATTTTTGAATTTCGAAAAACTAGTCGAGTTATGAATATTTTTGTGAGATCACTCCGATGACGACGGCGAAGAGTCGATCCGCGATTCAGTTCACGACTTGCAAAAATTGATCATATCTCGGCTATTTTTTCAAAAATCAAAAATCCCGCTCGCTCATCAAAAAATAGAGCAAATATGCTTTCTAACCATATAAGAACCGTTTTCCAAGCAAGGGGTCTTCATGCGGGGCAGGGGGGTTCGATTTTCGGTACGTATTTTTGCGAAATGGACCCGAAATCGAACCCCCTGCCGCGCATGAAGATACCTTTTTTTGAAGATTGATTTTACATGGTAGGAAAGCGCATTTTATCTTGCTTCAGAAAAAGTAGAAGAATTTTGAAACTTCTAAAAACTTACCGAGTTATGAGAATTTTTGTGAGATCACTCCGATGACGACGGCGAAGAGTCGATCCGAGATTCAGTTCACGACTTACGAAAATTGATCATATCTCGGCTATTTTTCCGAAAATCAAAAATCTCGCTCGGCCATCAAAAAACAGAGTAAATATACTTTCTAACCATATAAGAACCGTTTTCCAAGAAAGGGGTCTTCATGCGGGGCGAGAGGGGTTCGATTTTCGGTACGTATTTTCGCGACATTAAACCGAAATACAGCCTCCCTTGCCGCGCATGAAGACCAAATTTTTGGACATTAGTTCTCATATAGCAAGAAAGGGCTCTTCCTCTAGTTTCTGAAAAGTTAGCGGAATTTTTAAATTTCGAAAAATTAGTCGAGTTATGAATATTTTTGTGAAGCCACTTCAATTTTTTTCGCTCAAAAATCGAACCAGCAGCCACGCGTGACGACTCCATTTTTGGAAAAGATTTTACACTGTGAGAAAGAGCGTTTTATCTTCTTCTTGACAGGCTAAAAGGATTTTCAAAATACGAAAAACTTACCAAGTTATGAACCTTTTTGTGAACGTTTAGTTTCATGCTCCGATGACGTTGGTGCAAAGTCGACCTGAGGTCGATTCGTCCTGTTCGATACAGAAAATCATGATTTTTTCACTGTGCATTGATCATGACTTGGAAGTTTTTGTAGCAAAATTTTATTCGTATGGGTGGTCTGCTTCGGCTAAAAAATATTTTTTTTTTCATGAAAAACGAGAATTTTGCTTACGATCCATCCTAATCATATCGTCATCGCTGCGGAGAATCTTGTTTTTTTGCTGTATCATGTACAGAGCTGGGGTTTTTTAGCTCCATTTTCGTTTTTTATGACGTTTTCTTAGGATGGGAGAACATTATTTCCGAGAGAAGTCCATCGTCCATCCTTCCTTTTTTCGCTCCATAATCGATTCGAGGAACGCTTCAAAAAATTTATAAGGAAAGCACTTAAGTCGTCGTCAGAAAGTAATACTCAAATTTTTATATAACACAATTTCGGAGCACAATTTCAGATGCAAACGTCGCTACTTCAGGTAGAAGAATGTTCCGTGTCCATGGTGTCCTAAAAAAAACTCCATAAATTGAACAGTGATGATTGGAAACTGCTACCAGAAGATCTTTATTTTGAAGTGTCAAAAAAGCGTTCAAAATTTTAAAGAATTTTATTGTGTTTTGAAAACATTATTGATCAGGGAACTCGTTTCATTGTCCTCTTCAGTGCCGAAGCCGCACCTGAAAAGAAGAATCTATTAGAGAGTTCAAACTGCACAAGAAACCTTGAAAAAATCAAGAAATACAAGAAATAGAACAGTGGAAGAGAGAGGGAGGGGGTCGTACAAATTCCGCTTCAGAGGGGGGGGGTCGTAAATTTCCAGCAAAAATCGAACCCCACGCTTGACCCTGCCGCGGGGTACGATCTGCGCCTGTGTGCATGGCCGAGGTCACAGCTCATTCCTGTTGCTGCTACCTCCTCTGTGTTCGGACATAACCTTCTGATGTATACGAGCTTTTGCCTTCACTTTTCTGAGAACAGCTCCTGCTGTGTTCATCCATACTGCCGCCTTTGTTACTGCCTATACCACCGTATAGCTGCGCCGGTCCAACTTCCAGGTGAGTTTTCACTTTGCGCACTTGTTGAGGTGACTCTTAACTTGTTTCTCCTCGAGAGCCCTCTAAGTTAATGACAGTGTTGTGGTGAGAATTTGCGGCCCTATTCTAGTGCTCCTCGCTCCATACGTTAGAGTGTGCGTTAGAGTAAGGTGCTCTTCCTTAGGTAACCATGACATAGATGGCAGCTATAACTGATGACGAGAAGTTATTACTACAGCCACTACTGCCGTTAAGAAGCCGTCGGTGCGGCCGAGAGGCCGCTCTGACAGCTGGTATCCTAATAAAAAAGTTTTAGGCGTCAATTGAATAAATCTTTTATAATAACACGATTCAATCATCTTGGATGATCTAAAAGGTTAATTGAAGATTTATGCTCTGCTGGGCGTCAGGGCTCAATTTTTCCACGTGATGAGTACGACGTTCTGTAAAGAACTTTTCTTTGCATTAAACAAACGTTGTATTCTGACACAGCAGACCTTTGAAGTTTGTTGAAGAAAACAAGTGTCGCTGTCAGTATTCAGCTCGTAACTAAAAGAACACAGCTTGAAAGTACATCACTTATCTCGCAATTCATTGGCTGCCTACCTTCTGCCATTATGCGATGTTGAGCTGACTCTTAACTTGGCGTGCTCATCTGGGTAGCCGACATTAAACTCTTTGACGTTCCGCGGCGTGCTCTGAATCGGAAGTAAAACGGTGTGAAAAGCAGATAGAAACGGAAACGTAATCCATAAAACGCTGTTCTCCTACTACGAAGCTGTGTGGAGTGCCTCCACTTGAAGAACCAATGCTGTTCCGCATGGTCGATGATTCGCAGAAAATCGACGGACTGAAACATGCGCTAGAAAGAAGGGAACCAGTCATTGTCTGATGATTCTGGTATGCACTCACTCGTTTGGGATGCTGTATATGATGTGATTGCTATCAACTTTTAATCCACGACTGTTCAGTTCCGCTATTGTAATAGGTCTGTAACAGGTTGACGTTAGCGTCATCGTGACGGCAATGTGTTCATTCTTCAAGCTTTCATTGGCGGGTGTTGGCGTTTAGTTAGGGCCATTGCACCTTGTTTTCCTCGGCTGCAGAAGCCAACCTCTGAAAGCTTCATTAAGGAACTTAAGGAAAAAAGTTATCCGGCGTTTTCTACCGAAGGTATTGAGCTTTGTATTTCCCCTGAGGAAAGCGAAGGACTCAACCGTGGGCTACTCCGCATGGTAAACTATGTGGAGCTAAGTTCAGGTTGTAGCAAAGGATAGCCTGGGAGGCCTACATCCCGGACCTCTCTATGGCTCCGTTCTCTGTTCGGAACACACAGTTGGTTTACGTGCTCTCCCTTCTGATAGAGCAGTGCCTTGCCATTACCGCAGAATGCGTCGGTTACTTATCTACACGGTTGATACAGCACTGATTTATTCATGGCATGGACATGGTACTCGCGTGTAAAACAAATCAGAAAAAGGAGTAAGTTCAGCCAAAAAGTACAAAACAGCAAAACGTGGACAAGAGGCACTCGTGACTCTTAAAGCAGCTATGAACAGATTTTTTTCAACAGCAGTTCTTGAAAGCATGCACGAATAAGGACTTTCGTCTTTCGCAAGCAGAGAGCTGAGCTACCGCAGCCTTTTGTATGTCAAAAATAAAGATCTGGTCATCGTTCTTGCAACGGGAACGTATTGCCGGAGCTTTTTTTTTTGTTCTTACCACTTGACCGCCGAAAAAATGTGAAGGGTTTACGTGGAGTTTTCCCGTGAGAATCTTGAACAGCATTTTAAGATCAGGAATCTACCTTCTACACAACAAAGATTTTATTCCAATTATTTTATCTCTTTCTCTGCTCTTTGGGATTAGCGAGTGATCTACGCCAAAGCACCTCATTGGGAGTTTTCGTGTAAAAAATTTTTTTGAACCCTCTCCAACATGTCAACGTCTTTTTCCTTGAAAGGGGTTGAAAACCGCGTCAACTAAACCCAGCTATTGGTAGTGCATATGTTTTGTGAGCAAGTAACAGCGTTTCAGGGTTTTTGCTTTTTAATCCCTTAAAGAGATTATATGTGCGACAGTTAACCAATTTGACCACGGCCTTGCAATGCATATCAAAACGAAGATTCTTAATTATTAAGAAACCTGAACCTCGAACATTATCAACCACTTCTAGATTAACATATTGTAGCTTATAATTAGGTATGCTTGCCTTATCATTCGCTCCTATAGATTAGAAACATGGTTTCTCTAGTGCAAGTGGTAGATCCCCCTTGTAAACCCAACTTCTTATGCAGTCAAGAACTGCTTGGATTGGTTGAGTGTCCTGGTCATGCTTTACCGTTTTGTACAATTTTACAACATCAGCGTACATTTTGCACGCCACCCCCAACCTAGAGGAAGAAGGAGAGGAGGTGTGAACACTCCGTCCTTTGGAGCGCCAGCGTAGGCGTTGAACACAGAGGAGAGTGTTCCCTCGACCTTCACCTGGTATGTCCTACCTAAAATTGTGGGTCCACTCCGTTATCCTTGGATGAATCCCGACAATGTTTATTTTGAGCAATAGTTTGTCTACAGGCACCTTATCGAAAGCCTTTGTGTTTGTAAGTTTCGGCATACTACATCTACTCTATTTTTGGTTTCCATAGCTCCAGTTCGGTCATCAAGAAACGATAGCATGGATGGTTCTACAGAGCTACCTTGCAAAAACCAAGCTGGTTATCAGAAATTGGCTCGTGGTTCTCTAAATGAGTAACGATATGTGTTTTCACGATTTTTTCGAAGATCCTAGCAAACACAATACAGTACCGGACGCGCTTTTGAATAGACGCCGCGAAAACTGCGATTTTGCGGGGTTTTGCGTCTTTTTGATATAACTCACCTAAAGTTCACTCACTTCAAAAACTAACGATACAGTTGAACTCAGGAGCTCGAGCTCTATCGTGTAGTACACATTGTTCATATGGAGCCATGAAACTGTTCGAAATTGAAAACTTGCGCTCCATTGCGAAGGGCGATCGCGGACGTGTTGTCGGCCGCAAGCCGTCGAAAACCATTGCGTGCTACACAACTTCGCCAGACCACCTGTTTTCGCAGTAGGTGGTCAAAAATGACTGGAGCAAACTTTTTGCGATTGGGGTAGCTTATATCTCAGAACTTGCATGTTCTCCGAGTATCTCAAGCATGGCTTAAACTGTTCTGTCATTTCAAGATTTCTCTGAGAGTGCGCCGTGCACAATGCATATATGATCAAATCTTTCCATCGAGGGAGGGAGGTGGGGAACAGCTTGTAGAGTGAGCGTTTAGAGTTTTATGGGAAATTCTCAGCCGCCTTAGTCAGGAATTGCTGTACTGTCCCGAGGAGACCTTGTAGTGCGCTGTACACAATGTATATAGGATCGAACCTATCAATCTACTGGGGGCGACAGCACGCAAGTTGCGCCGCGGGCGTGTTCTGAGCGCAATAACTCTGTCACGTTTGAATCTTTTCGGCTCCAACCAGTGGATTTTGTATACAGTAGAGAAGACAAAAGGTGCTTTGCACAGCTCCAGCGGTGCGAGAATGCAGTTTAGCTTTGTGTGACACGATTTTTTCCGAGTTCAGTCAATCACTATAGGAACACGCAACTAGCGGCCTACTAATGCGTAGGCTAGCAAAACAGTTAATGTGCTTTACGATAAGGTGTCTACAGCTCTGCTGCTGCCTAACCTGCCTTAGTCCCAGCTGCCATTTTAGAGCCGCGGAGGGCACTCTCTCAAATTTGAGTTTTTGACACAGGTGATGGTACCCTTCTGTTCACCTCGAAAAGCTCTATCGAACGTTGTTAATCTCCGCCAATTACGGAAAAATTGATTTTTTGACAATTGCCCTCGAGGATGGAGGCGCTCTTCGCCGAGTCTGTCCGGACGATGTAGTCATCGAAAAACGGTATTTTCGAATTTGGCCAAATATCCAGGGTGCCGAATACTATGACGAAGTCTATTTGGCCGATTATGGCAGCAGACCAACCACACCGGTAACTGAGAGTGATCCTGACCATACCCACCTCAAATGGCTGTAACAAGCCAAAATCTGTGGAATGTTCAAAAACGGACGTCGGATTCGTAATTGGCGCTCCAAATACCCACCAGACGATTTTGGACGGAGTTTGGACAAGAAAATTTCGAAAATTTCGAAATCATCGACTTTCGATGACGTCATCGTCCTCGCAGGCTCGGCGAAGAGCGCCCTCGTCCTCAATGGGAAATTGCCTAAAAAATCAATTTTCCCGGAATTGGCACCGTTCGATAGAGCTTCTCGAACTGAACGGACTGGTAGGGTCGAGAACTCAAATGTGGGAGAGTAAGGACGGAAGGAACTTCACCGTTGCCCTCCTGCTGTGCTTTCAGTCTCGTGATCGCCCACGCATTTGCATGCCGTTACCTCTCCTTGTCTTCCCGCAGTGGTTGACTGGACTCGGAAAAAATCGTGTCACACAAGGCTAATCTGCATTTTCGCACCGCTGGAGCTTTATAAACTACGTCGCTGTGTTTCAGCGCACTTCTTGAACTTTCTACTGCTTACAAAATCCACAAGTTGCAGCGGGAAAGATTCAAACATGACAGAGGTGTTGCGCTCAGAACACGCTCGCGGTGCAATTTGCGAGCTGTCGCGCCCACTCGATTGATCGGTTCGATCCTATATACAATGTGCACAGCGCACTCCAAAGTTTTGCCGCGAAAGAGTACAGCAATTGCTGAGTAGGGCGGCTGGGAATTTCTGTAAAACTACCCAAAAGCTCTCTACAAGCTGTCGCGCCACCGACTCGACTGATAGGTTTTGCATTGTGCACGGCGCGCTCTCAAAGAATTCCTGCATGACAGAACACTTTAAGCCAAGCTTGAGATACTTCGAGAACATGCAAGTTCTGGAATATAAGCTCCTCCCACCGCAAAAAGTCTGCTCCAGTCATTTTTGACCACCCACTGCAAAAACAGGTGGTCTGGCGAAGTTGTGTAGCACACAACGCTTTTCGACGGTCGACGGCTTGCGGCCGACAACTCGTCCGCGATCGCCCTTCGCAATGGAGCACAAGTTTTCGATTTCGACCAGTTTCATGGCTCCTTATGAACAATTTATACCAAACGATAGAGCTCGAGCTCCTGAGTTCAACTGTATCCTTAGTTTTTGCAATGAATGAATTTTAGGGGAGTTATATCAAAAAGACGCAAAAACCGAAAAATCGCGGCTTTTGCGGCGTCTATTCAAAAGGCGCGTCCAGTACTGTACTTGTCGGACGATAGTGCTTTGGAACGTAGCGGAGAGTTCTTTAGAAAGTGTTAACGGAAATGCGCCTCCACCTTTTGAAGTCATATAGAAACTTTAAAAAATGTTCTAAGCGCAAACTATGTGGCTCAATATCTTTTTAATAAATCTAAGAAGAACGAAGTCAGGAGAGGTAGACCATTTTGGGAGATTTGTTCCTTGTGGAACTACGGAGAAACGTCCATTTGGGAAAAATAACAACTCGGATAGGAATCCGAATTCATCTCTATCCTGAGTTTGAGATGTTAGAGAGTTAGGGTTCGTACGTTTTCCGAAGTGCGTAAGAAGCTAGGAAGCGAGCAGATTGGCTTTGCCGATAGATAATGAATATGGGAAGCAAATGGCAGGTGTGGCTGCATTATTTCCACTGCAAGTGTTAATATATCTATAAGTTTTGTTTATATCATGTATGTTTTCCTTCTGCCGCGTGCCACGTTGCCGAAAAGTGTGCGGAGGCCTTTAGAAGACATGACGCAGACGTCGACCATTGTGCGCAGGGGGTTCGGAAGACGTGTCGAAGACGTCATCCAACGTGTCTGGGAATTCAGACGTGCAGAAGATGTGGATGGCATTCAATATAGATCAATAGCATTGATTTTCTCTCAGAATTAACCGATCGGGTGGGAGTTAAGTTGTTATGATCGTGAACGGAAGGCCTTCACAACAGGAAAAGGCAACAAATACTTATCAACATTATCGATCTTCTTACCAGTGGTCTCGGTCGATTTTTTCCAGACGTTGAACATTTTAAGACGAGGACTGAAGGTGCTTGCAGCCAACCTGGAGCTAGAGTGAAGTGGAGGACCGTGCCGTGGGGCATCAGGAGGGTTGTCGAAGAACATAGGTGACGATGACACTTGGTTAGCGCACGCAACGGCATCACTTATCCGTCTGGAGTTGATGTCAATGTTGAGCGTAGTGGTGGGGAAGGGGGGGAGGGGAGACCTGTATGGCTTCATACCGCAAAACTTCTCGCTTTATCTTAAGAAAGGGAGAGCAGGGTTGTAACATAACAAGGTTCTCAAAGATTTCCACTTACACTGCTAGGGAAGGATGAAAGCTGCACAAGTAGAGCAGCCAGCTCGATGTGATTCTCCTTCGCTTAGTGAGTGATACTGCAACATCGCGCGAAGCTAGCAAGTGCCGAGGCACAGCCATGGCCGCATTAGTTGAGCGAAGGGCGGCTGTTGGCAATTTGCCAGCAGCGCGGCGGCCCTGCGTACGTTCACCGCGGAGCGCGAAATCGTTCACTGCTATCATTACACGCGTGAACGCCAAATGAAATCGGTAGCGCTGATCCTTAGAGTTCGCAGCTGGGTTCTGCGCTCTTCGAGCGCAGGGCCAGGCTAGGGAAGGGAATCCAGGGTGGGTGCCGATCAAGCTGCTCGTGTGGAGACTGCTTTCGCCGCTCAGGGGAAGCCCGCAGCTGGGTTCTGCGCTCTTCGAGCGCAGGACCAGGCTAGGGAAAGGACTCCGGGGTGGGTGCCATCCAAGCTGCTCGTGTGGAACCTGCTGTCGTCGCTCAGGGGAAGCCCGCAGCTGGGTTCTGCGCTCTTCGAGCGCAGGACCAGGCTAGGGAAAGGACTCCGGGGTGGGTGCCATCCAAGCTGCTCGTGTGGAAACCGCTGTCGTCGCTCAGGGGAAGCCCGCACCTGGGTTCTGCGCTCTTCGAGCGCAGGACCAGGCTAGGGAAAGGACTCCGGGGTGGGTGCCATCCAAGCTGCTCGTGTGGAAACCGCTTTCGTCGCTCAGGGGGGAGTCCGCAGCTGGGTTCTGCGCTCTTCGAGCGCAGGACCAGGCTAGGGAAGGGACTCCGGGGTGGGTGCCATCCAAGCTGCTCGTGTGGAAACCGCTTTCGTCGCTTAGGGGGGAGTCCGCAGCTGGGCTCTGCAAAACCGTTACAGCTGGAAAAAAGGGCAGAAAACGTCTGAAAACTGAGTAGACGTTAAAGCTCCTGAGATCTCGTGCAGTCAGTTGAAATGCAAAAACACTGGCGTGGAGAGGAACCGAACCCCCGACCCCCGTCATCACCGCGAGGCGCCCTACCCACTGCGCCACGAGCTGCTTGGCGAGGGTGTCATCGCGGGCGTATAAGAGGCAGAAATCGCACGGCTTCCGCGCTCCGTCGCCAATGTGGAGTGCAAGCGGCTGCGTCGCGTACGTCACTGGGCATGTTGCCAACAGCCGCCCTTCGCCTAAATCTTTCGGCCCACAGCCATAGGGTAACAAAGAAGTCTTCGACATGATCGGGAAGACGATTTTTGTATCAAGTTTTTTCCCGCAAACGAGGCGAAACTGAATCATCTAATCATACGGAAAATCTTTACAAAAACGTAATTTTTACTGTATATTAAACAAGGTTTAAATTGCTATGCGGTAAAATTTCATCTCGCTCTATTTTTATGAAAAACGACAAATTTGAATACAACCTTCTCCTAATCTGCAGAAAGCTTATTTTTCTGTATAATAATCTGCAACTTGGAGCTAGAGTGAAGTCGAGGACCGGGCCAAGAGGCATCAGGAGGGTTGTCGAAAAACCTAGGTGACGAAGGCATTTGATTAGTTCAGGCTTCAAATTTTGATGAACTACAATCTCACTTCTTAGCGTTCTTTCACTCAGGTAGAAAAAAAATTTCCTCGTCATGTCAAATATTCTGTTATGCCTTCGTGATCGATTTGAAGAGGGCATCAAAAGATATTTGTACGCTTTAGAAAATCTTGTGAATCTTAAAAAAGCATTTAAATTGCCGCTAGGAATTAACATTGAAATTTAACAGAGTATAGCTTCAGATCAGGATATCGGCCGTTCACTTGTCAAAAAGTGCATCATGCATTTCTGGGGTCGGATTCATCAGCGAGCTAAATAACTTTGACAGAGGATTCACAGAGGAAAACTCAGTTAGCGTGGCTTATCGCTCACCATATCACTTGATAAGCCGCGCTATCAGGAATTTCGGCGGTAATTTTCTCTGCTAAATTACTGTAACTCCTTAGTGAATCCGGCTCGTGATTGAATTGGCAGATTACGGCTTTGCTTTTTTCATCTTTTCTGCTATCGTTTCGTATTCCAACGGAATTCTAGTGTGCGGTTCGGTGGAGTTATATGTTTACGTACAAAGGCAGAGAGAAGAGGAACGTGTTTATTCTTTGGTAACCAGAAATAGTACACCTAAGCGTTGGTAGGGAATTGGCCCGCCCCTGTCATCGTCGTCGTCGGCGGTGCTGCCAGCGAGGTGTGACATCAATACATACAATAAATACAAAATTATAGATCATGTGATGTAGAAGTTCAAGATCGGCGTGGCAACGAATTGACGGGTTGACGTGGTCAAGCGGTGTAGACGGGGGGGGGGGGGGCTTCAGAGTCGGCGGCGCGTTGAGAATCGAACGGACGATGGAGTCGGCGGATGATAGTTGCTGAGCGCGTGAGGGCGCTCTTTATGTACGAACGGTCGCCGCGTGCGTGTTGGCCTCCGCCGCTGTCGTACGAGTTACCACACATGACCTGTTGCAGACATAAGATACGAACGTTGAAAGATATAATCTGGTTTGACATTGAGATCGAATTACAGGTTCAAACGAAATTTCACAGTCAAAATGACTTTGTATACACTGCCTAATACATGTTGTGCAAGTTCTGATGCAAGTTTAGATGGAAGGCATTCTAACTAGCAGCTTTTCTTAAATGCACGAAACCTAGGTAAACTTACAGAGTAGTAACATTTCTGTGGCTATGGGGGCTGTACCATTTTGGATTAAGGGGATTTTAAAAAATTCTCTAAATGCTCCGAAGGAGAAGGAGCGCTCTGGACTTACGCCTGGTCCTTATTCAAAACTGTACACCGCTATGTTTGCCTCGTCTGCGGCGACCATTCGTACATAATTTCCCTCAGCCTGAGCGCGCTGTTATGCTAGCCATCTCTCCTGGCTTCTCTTGCGCCCAGCACAACCGCGGGCGCCAACATAACGCCCGCGGCACATAGGCCGCATCACACTTGGCAGCAGGGGTGTGCGTAAGATTTTTTCCGGTACATTTTTAACGAGAACTTTTTAACGAAAAATTTTCGCGTTAGAAGCGGTAAATTCGGTAAATTCGTTAAATAAAATGTCCCTTAGCTGCATTCAGTTTGGCTGCATTTTAGCATGTAAAAAGCAAGGTCTTTTTTCCTTATTGAATTTTTTCTCCATCTGCATGATAATTATATAGCTATGCCTTCATCTTCGCAGCAAATATCAAAACTCCATCTATCATCAATAAAATTTTTAACGATAAGAGAGAAAGATCATGAAGATTTTGAAACCAAACAGTAACAAGACTTTTAAAGTAGGAAATTTCTTACTATGCCTCGTCTTTTTCAGTTACCCCTGACCAAATTCCACTTGTAATGATTAAGGAAATTGCCCACATTATCGCCGGACCTCTGGAATATATTTTTAATCTTAGTTTCATGCTAGCTGAAGTTCCTGACAGGTGGAGGCTCTCCTTTGTTACCCCCCTTCCCAAAAAGCCTCCGCACTCATCCCCGTCGAATTACCGACCCATCAGCATCGATCTTTGCCAGAGTGTTTGAGAAGGTACTTAAGAAGAAAATTGTGGATCACTTGAATCATCACTCAGTCATCTCCGAGTGCCAGCATGGTTTCCAATCTGGTAAATCCACTGTTACTGCAATGTTGCAGACCCTCAATGATTGGACCTTGTCCCTGGACCAGAGCTTATGTACCGATGTTGTTTACCTAGACTTTTCCAGAGCTTTTGATCGGGTTCCACATAATATGCTAACCTCTAAACTTCTCAAGGTTGGCATTCACCCTCGCATTGTTGCTTGGATCAAGTCCTTTTTAACTAATAGGTCAATGGTGGTTAAGGTAAACAACCATTTCTCTAATTCAAGAGCCGTGACAAGTGGTGTACCTCAGGGAGGTGTCCTATCCCCAGTGCTCTTCAATATCTACACTTATGATCTTCCTCCACTTGTTCTTTCAGCGGGAGTCAAGTGTTGTGCCTTTGCGGATGACATTAAGCTTTACCAAAGTCTGTCATCCTCGGAGGATCACGATTTATTACAGAATGCTATTCGTCTTGTTTCTCAGTATGCTAGCTATAGTGGTCTTCCCCTATCCAAAGAGAAAACTAAGCTGTTGCACATTGGGTTGGGAAACACTCAGCGCAATTACTATACCGGTAATTACCCCATTGAGAAGGTTGATGCAATTAGGGACTTAGGTTTTCTTATGACCCGTGATCTTGATTTCGACGCTCATTGTAAACAGATTTCTAGCAAAGCCACTGCTCTAGTTCATCAGCTTTTTCGATGCTTGACCACTGATGAGTCTAAAATCCTGCTTCGAGCTTATAAGACCTACATTCGGCCTTTGTTGGAATACGGAACTGTTGTCTTTAACCCCTATAAAAGTAAAACAATTAAATTACTGGAAAATGTTCAGAATGGGTTCACAAGAAAGTTATTTTTGAGGCGAATCGGCTTTATTTATGACGGTATTCCTTCTTCTACAGTGAGGAATGCCAACCTTAACCTGGCTACCCTTTCCGACCGACGGAAGAAATTTGACCTTATATTGATGTTCAAGATCCTCTCCGGTTCCTGCGTGATTGCGGCGGAGAGGTTTCTCACTGCTAGACCGTCCACCACGAGGGGTGGTCGGCTGAAACCAATTGCCCCTAAGGCTAGGTTGAAGCTTAGATTAAATTTTTTCATCAACAGGGCTACTTCCAGCTATATGAAATTTATTAAAAATCGCACTCCTCCATGCTCAGTGCTCTCGTTCAAAAACATGGTCAACAAGTACCTGGATCCATTTTGTTAGATTGTTATTCTTTTGCTCTGTCTGAGCCTTTTACCCAGTTCTTCTTTTATGTTGTTCACTGTTCGTTACTTTTAATAAGTTCCACTCTCTTTATTGGACTCCAAAATTTCCTTTCCAAGGTTGTGTTGTTGTTACATGAGTTCTCATGTAATAAATATATATATATATATACTATGCTTAGTTTGTTTAGCTGGTAGAAAGTCGTCCAGCTTCTGGGAAGATCCAAGGTGCATCGTATCACGGGTCAACGTTTTTGAGCTTTTCTTTTTCTTCTTGACGATTTTTTTTTAAACCTGGGCCTACTAAGTGGACGTTTGCGGCCCAACATTCCTCTAGGTTGCAATAATTGTCTTACAAAACTGTAGAATGTTTAATGAAGAATTCAGTCAGGCAACGATCACAGTGAATCCCCTGATACAGCCCGTCATTAGAAGATATTTGCGAAGTCTATAAATCTGCATGTTTCACAGATTGGTTAACTTCGTCCGAAGAGGTTCTATTCCTATTGCAGACGACAGCAGATAATCAAATAAACAGCCACAAACCGTTGTCCAAATTTTTATCGAATTGAATTTTTCTGCATTGAGTATTTTTGCCTTTACCACCAAAGCAACGTAGATTTCAACTGTTAAGCTCTTTCTCCTTTGTATATCACGCAAATGCATAGGGGCACGAGTATTTGTAAGTGCGTTCCTCGTCCTGCATAAACAGTGGTCCACCTTGTTGTTGTCCTTCCCAGTTCCTCCAAATAGGACTCGTCTATCAGTCTTTTACGATTTTTTCAGCAATTGACCACCCAAATTTTCTTCTTGAAGAGCCTGGTACCATACTACAACACTATTATGTAGCACATTTGCTTGAATTTCGAATATGCTTTGCGTCTCTCAATTTCCTCCTAATTTTGCGGAGCATACTTTGGATTGATGAACGGTATTAAAGCAAACTCGCATATTAGGCGAAAAAACTCACACACATAAAGGGAATTTCTTGCTAAAGCCAGATCTGCACCTATAGAGATATACCTCTTTCGTAAACCATTGAAAACCCCTTATGCCATAGATAGCTTGTAAAGTACCAGTTTTTATACTAACCTACATATACAGTACCGCGCACAGGCTTTGGTCAATTGCTGAAATAAACGCTTTTGAGCGGGCTCGACAACCTGTAGAGCGAGCAACAGCTTGTAGAGTGAGCGTTTGGGGAGATTTAAAGGGAATTCTTATCCGTCCTACTCAGGAATTGTTTTAAGACTGTCCAGCTTGCCTCTAGAGTGCGCCGTGAACAATGCAATCAAACCATTCAGTCGAGGGGGGACAGCTCATAGAGTGAGCGTTGTAGAGTTTTATCAGAAATGCCTAGCCCTACTCCCATAGCTTGTGTTTCGTAGCGTTTTCACTGCGTTCTCTACGCTTTTCAACCCAACTTACAAGCAAATATCACAGAAACTGTGAAAAAACTGAATGGTTGGTAATTATGAACAACTAATATGCAGCAATCAAACACAAGAAAAGGACCAGGAAGTCTGAAAGCACAGAACGACTGCGGCGGAGAAAAGTGGGGTCGCACGGAAATAAATCGGTTAAGGAGCAAAGAAACTGGTAGATTACTGGTAGTTCCATAGTTTTCAGCTGCCGCGGCGCAAATGCCGTAGCAGCAAATTTTGCACCCGTTTGAAGAATTACCTGTGCGGGTTGAAAAGTGCCAGAGAACTGAGTGCCCCGCTCCCTCCGCCTGACTTGGTAGGGGGGAAGGTGTCAGGGTGATAAAGACGCCAAATGTCTACCGCGATGGACACACAGCGCCCTACGGGGTCCCGCGAGCCATGCTTGGCCCAGGCTCAAGCGTGGGGTGCGAGAATCGCAGGGGGTCGTGCTCTGGCTCAAGATTGGGCGTCGTACATCGACATGGTTCCGAAGGAAAAAATTTATCGGAGGGATGGTTTCTTCGCAAGCGTTGTAAGCAAAGGTCTGTAAATAATAAAAAATAATTATTAATATTCAATTAGTAAAGTTTTAAAGCAAATAAATCGATTAAATGGAGATTTCTTAGGCATGGCAGTGATATTATGACCACCAGAGTACCGCCCTTTCTACGGAAAGAAGACGTCATTTGGATTTGAAACTATATTTAGTAAAAATTTAAATAGTTGTTGTACTAGTTGTTGTATATGGATCGAACCGAAAGTTAACCTTCAATTTGTAGCAGGAAAAAAATTAGGCCTCTCCTAAGCAACCTTTCATCCGATCAGGTGCAGTGATTTTCTGATTGGTTGATTGATTTTTTCTGATTTTTGATTTTGATTGAAAACAAAATGTTTTCTGAACAAGGCTCCTACTGGAATTGAAGCTGTAGTTCACATCAACACAGATTTATTTAGCCGTTGTTCAAAAAAATCTAGTCTTCCCTAAGCGGTCTTCTTTGCGATGAGGTGAGGTCGTGCTCAGTTTTTTTTTCAAAAATAAAGATTTTCTATCTGAACAGAACGATCTCTAGAGCTGGCATGTAGCTTTAAAAACGATAATTTTTATTTTGTATATATATTCTAGAATCTACCCTTTCCTAAGCGATTTTCCTTGTGATCAGATCATGCTCAATTTTTATTTCAAAAATAAAGATTTTTCTACCTGAACGGAACGATTTCTAGAGCTGAAATGTAGCTTTGAAAACAATAAGCTTTATTTTATACATATTCTAGAATCCCCATTATCCTAAGCGATTTTCCTTGTGATCAGGTGAGAATAGTGCTCAATTTTTTTCAAACCGTTGTCTGATACATAATAAAAAATGCAGTTTGTCTGGAGCTCTTTTCGATGTGATCAAAAAGGATGGATCACTGAAGTGCTATACTTGTACTTTGTTCGACCGATCGCAACTCGCTCAGATTTGAGAGCTATGCAAATACGGGTGGCATTCAACATACTAGAAGAAGTTCGCTTTCTTATGAGCATAAGACCACCTTTTGATAAAGGCACCTCCATGCGCTGCAGGAAGGGTGCGATTCTTGCTCGAAAAAATTGGAGTGCTTTAACAGAAATGGACATAACCCCCTTACTTTTGAAGACGTGCAAATGCGGGCGCCATTTGAAAAACGAGAGAAAATGCTCTTTCTGATGATGTTAAAACTGGTTTTCAAAAAACGCATCGTCATGTGCTGCGCAGGAACTGCAATTTTTTGCGGAAATACTCGCCGAAAATCGCAGCCCCCGTGCAGCGCATGAAAATGCCTTTTTTGAAGAACAATTTTAACATCATCAGAAAATGCTGCCCGCATTTGCACGTCTCTCAAAAGTAGAGGAGTTATGATCGTTTAAGTGCGAGATCTCCCCTTCTTGCGAGGTCGCGAATAGAAGATGTCCGCACTTAAACGATGATACCTCAATTAATTTTAAGAGATGTGCAAATGCGGGAAACATTCGGAAAACTAGAAAAATTCTCTATCTAAAATTATTTAAAATCAAATTATTCAGTGTGTTATAGAGCAGAGTATTTACATATAACATACCACCCATACCGTTAACAAGGGTGGTCCAGGCAGGTCACCGATTTTGCTGAAACTTCGTCTAGGAGGGTTATTTGGGGTGCTGACCACGAATCTGACATCAGTTTTTCACGATTCTGTCTCTACCTGCCGTCACCGGCAGAAACTTTAAGAATGTAATCCTGTGCCTTCCTGTATCTATATTATCCAGCCGAATCGTAAAAAACGGATGCCAGATTCGTGATCAGCACCCCAAATAACCCCCCTAGACGAAGTTTCAGCAAAATCGGTGACCTGCCTGGACCACCCTTGTTAACGGTACGGGTCTTATGTTATATGTAAACATGCTCTACAACACACTATAGTACCCCTAGGTGGATTACCTATATGATAAACATGGATTTTGCGCCGTTCCGACCTACCGTTGAGATAGTATTCTGCTAAGCCACTCCTCAGCCAATTTTGTTGCTTCCAAGCGACTGGCCTCAAAAAGCTTTCTTAATCTTAAAGTCTACTTCTTGTGTTTCATCTACCTCACAACTCTGACTATTTTTTATCTGTTACCGTTTTTCTCTTCTCAGGTTTGTGCTTCACTGTTCACTTCTCTCACTACTGTCTTATACGTCGTAGTAAATTATTATTATTATTATTATTATTATTATTATTATTATTATTATTATTATTTAAAACTTTATAGTATTCGATTCCGTATTCATAACATGTTTCCTCCAACAATCAAAGTTGCGCGCGACTCTCCACGTGGTCGAAGCCACGCATGGTAAGAATAACTTATTAAGTGATAAAGAATCACCTAATAAGCTAGAAAAAACAGATAGGAGGAGTAAGACTGCGTTTATGTTAAGAGTCGTCGTAACAAGTCTGTTTTGGAAGGGAGTGGCTTAAGTTTTGGCAAAAAGTTGAGCCTTACGCTTGATCTTAACCTTTTAAACTGCCTAGGTAACCTCGGACAACTGGGCCCTCTAGCACATTCATCTCAGGATGGGGAGTGAATCACATTTTACGAAATCGGGCGTTGATGTGCCGTCTTACCGAGGCGGATAACCATTTAATGCAAGATGTCTCCCGTGAGCCACATTGCACCTGGCGAGCTCTTACAACACGGAAACAGCGTCAGCGTCCCCAGACCTTGTAACTGTTGCCGTCGTTGTACATTTGTCTCCCGTGAGCCGTGAGTAGTAGTGCGCAGTCTGAGGGGGTGCTGGTCTGGCGTCTTGTCTGCGTTTGAAGTCAATCTCCGAGCACGACGTCGAATCATCGCAGCAGGGAGTGATTTCTAGCTGCTTTATGTGGTGCATGACATGACGTAGATGCACCGGAACTCTTCCTTGAACTACACCATGCCGGGAGTTTGGTCAAGTAGCAACTATTGGCTGTGCATCCTGATCACCTTCATGGCTTTCGCAAATCGAACATTCGGATCCAGCTCGGCTTCGAACAGCGCGATCTGCCGACTAACTACACGTCCACTGGATGCAAAAGTGCTGACTCACTTCTCATTCGTGATTACAGCTGCGCCATCTTCTGCTGAAAGCCCCCTTTTGTAGGTGTTCTTCGGGGTGTCGCGAGTTATCTTTCCTCGTTTGAGCAGAGCAATCTCATCAAGGAACCTGAAGCCGAAACTGCTCATTTCTACTTCCTCCAGGTATTCGCTGTTCCAAAAATCGACCCGATCGGCACACTTACATTGAGCGTCCGCTACATGATGACAATGTCGGAACAGGGCTTTGCGTCTGGTCATTTACAGGCACAGTGAATACCTGGAAGAAATAGAAGCAAGCAGATAGCTGCTAGCAGCAACTGTCGCAGAAAAAAACTTCACGTACCATATTCTCATCAGAGCGGAACTCGACGCGACCTGAAGGAGGGCCGCTCCTTTTGTGCTGTGCTCTGAACTGAGCAGGCGACTTTGCCGTCATCCAAGCTCACAGTTTTCAGAGCTGCAAAGTGAATCGGCCGAGGACCACCGTTCGGTCAGGAAGACTGTTGTAAATGCGAGCACTGGTGGTCAAGCGAGTGAGTGATAAAAGAGCTTATGTGGTGCTGAAGCATGCGTGAAGGTGCGTGGTCACGAATCGTCAACACATAAATTGACAGAATATTCATGCAAACATTGGTATCAGCTGGAAACTTGGGGCAGATTCATCAACCGCTTACCGCCCTCTAACGGTGAAAATACCGAAAAGCAGTCCCTGATATGACATTCATTAGCATCAGGTTTGGCGGTATTTTCACCGTTAGAATGCGGTATGAGGTTGAGGCGAAGCGAAGGTACGGTAGATGTTCATTAGCACCGCTCATCCGGAGCCATGAATTTTATCACAGACGTGGTAAATCGGGTGTCCCAACGACGCTGTCGAAGAAAACCTCCGTGACTCTTTGGGAGGGAACGGTCTCAACGATACTATAAATGAGCCTCAAAGTGACCTGGCGTTGACGCCAAGCTCATAGCGCTCTCTTTTAGCTCCGACGTTACTTCGAAAGAAGGGAAGGGACATCTCACACCATTAAGAACCTCAGCGCTCAACAAGCTAACTACTGAAAGAATTCGTTTGGCTGACTGAGCTCTTTCAATATCAGCCTTCCCAAGTCCAGCTCTTTCCCTTTGCACCTGGGTTTTGCTTGCTAATCTAATATTGTCTTTAAACGACAACGGAAAGGTGCTTGGTAACCAAGTAGGACAGCCGGTGAGGGGATTCGATCGCAGGCTTCTATCGCTAATTGCCATTCTCAGAAGAGAAGCCTCACGGTGTGAGTCTGTTAGCGATAAACACTAAGCAGCTGCTCCTCTCATGATCGTCTCGGTTATTTTTTCTTTGCTTTCCTCTACTGTTTCCCAGCAAAAACGAACTGTAAGTCATTTTCTAGAGGAGATCCTTATCTAACAATGGTGAAAGCACTCGCCACTATCTTTGGAACTACTTTTGGATTCTTTTTAGGTCGTCGTCGGCATAGCCGCAGTAGAGGAAGTGCTACCAGAGTTCATGGCCTTCTCGCTGAGTGGCGGTGCGATAGGTATAGCTCTCGATAGGATGCAGGCCGAGGGCATATCACAGGGGTTTGATTTCAGGTATGCATGGCTCAAGTGCGCTTCTCAATTGCCTGCCTACCAATTTTCACTAATTTCGTGCAGCGTAACAGTCCCACATCTGAGAAGCGCCATGAATAATGTTCGGCCTTAAGCACTCTTTGTTTGGGGTCCGCCAGCATTTCATTTCATGGGATATTCTGAAGGCAACCAATCAGCCTATGCAATGGCGAAACAAAGGATGGTAGTAATCAGTTTCTTCATGAGTTTTTCGAATCGTCTAATAAGCATTCCACACCATTCCGCCGAGACTAAATATGCCAATGACAACTTCGCTGCAGCTCAGCCTGTTTGAAACTGGCGCTCTCTCATTCAGTTTAGCAGCCACAGGCATGTGCTCGACAAGTCTTGGCTTTATACCCTTGATTTTAGATTTAAAAAAGTGATAAAGATCCGATTATTAGGTTGCCCGGAAAGTTTTCAGCGTTTTGTGCTACTATTTTTCATTCGTCTGTTATTAAGCAAAAGTTCAACTTGCATTGCGCATTAATTCTACTTTCTGTACAAAATTTTTCATTCTATCTTACTAAGTGATTAATGTTTTAACGTTGTTTTATATTTCTGTTCTTGAAGGGCGTATGTCGAAGGAGCAGCTCCGAACGTTAACTTCAAATTGAGACAATGCGCAGCCGAAACAGCTCGAGAAATCCATCAAGTGTGAGACCCAATAGTGCTGGAGGAAGCGCTGTGCGCCAGTGGTTCAGCAAACTCCGGACCGGAGATTTCAGCCTCGAGGACGATCCCCGTAGCGGTCGACCTAGAGCAATCGTGGACGACGAGTTGAAGGGATTGGGGGAAGCTGAACCATCCTAAACAGTTCGCGGGATCGCGGAGGAGTTAGACGTCAGTAGAACTGCTGTTCCGGATGCTTTGAAACTTCTTGGAAAAGAAAAAAGCTCGAAAAGTGGGTGTCCCACTAGTTGAGTGAACGGCAAAAATTGTCTCGTTTCGAGATTTGTTCCTCTCTACTTTCACGCAACAAAACTGACCCGTTTTTGGATCGAATCATCGTGATGAAAAGTGGATTTTGTGTGATAAAAGGAAACGTTCCGGACAGTGGTTGGACGCCGACGAGCTCCCTAGGCATCCTCCAAAGGCGAACCTCCACCAAAAAAGCTAATGGTCACTGTGTGGTGGTCGGCGGTCGGTGTGATCCATTACAACTTTTTGGCAGCAGGCCAAACGATTACAGCAGAGTCCTACCGTAAGGAAATCGACGAAATGCCCCGAAAATTGCGCTAAGTTCTACCAGCATTGGTGAACAAAAGAGGCCCGATTCTTTTGCACGACAACGCCCGCCCATACGCTTCACAAATCACTAATCGAAGATTGAACGAATTAAGTGTTGAACTTCTGTCTCACTCGTCATATTCTCCGGACCTCTCTCCAACCACTACCACCTTTTCAAACATTTTCAGAACTTTCTCGCTGGTTAAACCTTCACCAGTCAGGACCAAGACGAAACAGCTTTCGTGGATTTTGTCGAATCTCGACCGCCCAACTGTTTCGCTAATGGAATAAGTCGACAGGTGGCCCTTTGGCAAAAGAGTGCTGATTCGAACGGTGCATTTTCGACTACACCCGATAAGATTTGAGAAAGTTATTTTTAAAATTTGAAGTTATTTTTTAAAGTTAGTTCAAAGTGAAGCACTCAAAATGCTGAGAACTTTCCGGACAACCTGAAAGTTATCCGAACACTCACTTCTTTCCACAAATCTCATCCACCTATTCGCATTAAAAAAATACGATTGCTGTGAAAAAATACGATTTAAAAAATACGAAGAATAAGTACAGAAGAGGTCTCTGATGTTCTTCGGCCAGTTTCCGTACCTGGCCAGAAGACGTGATTGAATTTTTCCTCCTTCAAAGTATGACATTTCATTATAGACAATGTTGACAAGGCAGTAACCAGAACACTTGTAATCTCATATATGAAAAAGCATGGAACAAGTCTCCAGCTTCTCTCTTCATAAAACCTCGGCATTGTGGAGAATAGTTGTCAATATTTTGTTTGTGCCGCTCGAGGTTGTTACGGTGGATCTTTATTGCCAGGCCTAACGTTTCGACGCTCCCGTCTTCTTCAGAGGCGTTTGATCCACCTATGGAGTGCTTTCGCAACTCTCTGTTAGTTCGCCCGGTCGTACTAACAGAGAGTTGCGAAAGCACTCCATAGGTGGATCAAACGCCTCTGAAGAAGACGGGAGCGTCGAAACGTTAAGCCTGGCAATAAAGATCCACCGTAACAACCTCGAGCGGCACAAACAAAATATTGACAAGCATGAAACATTTTGCTAAACAACCTGCCGCATTCTAAGCAGAGCTCCTTCCAACCATTGAAGGCTATCGTTTGAAAAAGACACTGTGTTGAACAACATTTCTTGCCCGTATTTCATGATACCCACGTGAATGTGCGTGAGCTGTCCCAGAATTTGTTTCAAATATGATTCCGACGACTGCTGTGTGCGTACCAGGGGTGTGCGTAATTGCGATTTACGATTTACGATTTTACGATTTGCGGCGGTTTTTGGGAAATTTTTTACGATCTACGATTTACGATATTTTGGATCGTAAATCGTAAATTTTCGCAAATGTGATCTTTGATCACCAAGCACTCACAAATAGCGCGCTCAGGTTTGAGTATACTTCTGCCTAATTTTTGACAATAGACACCTTCCCCAGGCCTCCTGAATCCGTCTGTGTAGTATTTTACGCTCTTGCTTTTGGACTAAAGTGTTTTCGAATGTTGCAAAAAGTGCGTTACGCAGGCTGAAACGGCATGCAATTACTACCACATATAGGAAAGTGAGAATCGCATGGTGCATCTCGAGTCGATTATCACTACCTTGCGATGAATCCGTGTACTCTTCATGGAGCCTCGCAAAGACAGCTCTGATATGCTCCAAGATTTAGCTGCGATTGGAAAGTATTACTCTACGATGGACAAGCGTTCGCATATAGCTTGCATAAGTTGCGTCCATTAAATTGAAGGTATCGGTTGGAGACAAAGCAGGGAGTTACTTAATGGTTAATAATTCATGATTCTCTTCCGAGATTCAGGCTCCGAGGCGCGATGAGATAAAAAAGAAAAACGTTAAGGTTAAAAAGTTGCAAATCCGGTGAATTTCTACTTTTTCATAAAAGCCGTCTATGGTTCTGCGCCTTGTGAGCAGGCGAAAGAATTCTGTGCTTCTGCTTTTTAAAGTGAGCTATAAGGCAGTGACAACATTCTCTTTGATACTCTGCATTTCTAGATTAATATAGACTGCAATGCATCTTTTGACAGCATTTCTCAGTACCAAAACTTTTTCTTTCCAGAACATTGAAGATTGCCGGTTCTTCACTTTCTTCGTACGGGCTCCCTTTAATTTTGGTTTAGCGTCGCTAGTAGTGCCATTTATCATCTGGTTTTGCACCACTTGCCCTTCACTTTGTAACGGGGAATTAGCCCTGACATCGAGATCACAACGATTTCACAACGTATTCGCTTATTTTAGTGGTGCAAAAATGTGGAAAAAATATGATAGTCAAGGATAGTCAGGGTTAAGAATGTGAATTTATATGTCATTGTGATGTGGTAAGTACGCCATATGATCACTTATGGTTTTTTTGATTCGCAAAATTAAACAATGAGCAAGCACTTTTATATCTGAAAGCAATGGTATCAATTTATATACCCGCAATGGTATCAATTTATATGTATATATATTTACTTATTTATACTGAAAGAGGACGAAGGTACATATTTGTTTGCTATGAAGAACGAAAACAATCTCTCTTGTTTTTGGTGGCGCAATACATGGATAGTTTTCTCCGAGACCATCTTTGGGTCTCTTTTCTTGTTACGATTTACGGTTTACGACGGTTTCGTCGTAATTACGATGTACGAAATTTCGGATTTCATTTACGCACCGCCCTGGTGCGTACGTTGTTGTAGTGGTACGCGCGGGAGCGCTGCAGGCCTATTTCTTTGCTCAGGAAAACGACGACATCGATCGTGCTATACTCGCTATTTTTCAGTCAGTTGACTAAATCGTCTTCAGCCATGTCGGCAGTGCTTTTCAAAGGATCTAGATGTGATCCCACTTCATAGACTCTACGAATCCCTACAGGAAAGTCATGCGTTGGATAGCTGACGTTGGATTTGAAGTAGAAATAAAAGCAGCTCTATGAATCATCACCATCGCCACTCCTAATAGCACAGTGTCACGCACATGATCACGTTCATGTAACCTCGGATCGACTCGCAATGGTACCAAAGTCTTCTTGAGGTTCATTGTCAACTATACTGAATGCAGCGCTCAGAGAGCAGTTGGGGTAGCGCTACAGTTCATGGTAGAAGAGAACGTGGACGTCATCATCGCTCCACCTTGTCCAGCACGTGGGTCCATTTCCTTTTATGTCCCGCAAAAAGAACTTTGCAGGACCAAATTTCTCACTGTGTTAGTTGATTCCCTCGGATAAGTAACAAGTCGCACTGGAAAGATGCATGTGCTCGAGAAAATAATGAAAGTAGTTCAGCGGCCGAGTTGATGGGTCACTTGTCGACGTATTACAAGAAGACGCTACTCGGTTGGGGATTTCTGACCGACTCCAGATTCAGCAACGAAGAAGACTTCCCGTACCTAACGAAAGTTGTGCCGGACTCTCTCCAGTAAGTTGATATGGTGATTCGTAATTGAAGCGATTAAGACATCTATGTGACTCGAAAAACTGCGTCAGTAACTCCTAACCATAGGCCCTTCCCTCGTAGGTCTCGCAACATTTTGGGTAGGGAGAAAGGTTTTTTCTTGGCAGCTTCGGAGACAGTGCACGCATTTACTTTGCTATTAGTGTTCGTGCAGTCATCCGCTATCTTATTGTTAGGGTTATGAAGTCCCTGAGGAGCAGAATCGAGAAATGGAGCGTTATTCTCCGCCGAACGATTTCAGAATGATGTATGGCGTCTTGCAAATGTTCGAGTTGTTCGACTGGAATCGCATCGCCATCTACTACACGCCCAACGAAGTGAACTACTGCAATGGTATTATAGACGATGCCATGGTGAGGTTGTCACTACGACTAGTGGAAATAGGTGTTTTACCACTTCTCCTTCATCCAGACAGCGTTTGCTGATTCGACATTCGACGTGAACGTCGTGCAGATTGTGGCATGGGATTCCCAGGATGATGGCTATTTCTCCGAGCAGCTTCTCCGTACCAAAAGATCAGCTAGAAGTGCGTGCTGCAACACCGTAAAAGGGTGTGAAAATCGCTGATAATTTACTATTTACTTTAGCAGGTAGACCACAGCCTTATAGAGCAGGGGTGTGCGTTTACCGATTAGCGATTTACCGGCATTTTTCGTTAAAAGTTTTTAACGAAATTTAATGACGAAAATTTCCGTTAAATTGCATGGACGGCATTTCACGCGCCATTTTCGAAAATTTACTTCTTCTCCATGTAAATGCATTTTTGGACGATTTTTTTGGATGAGCTTTCGCAATGTCGTTGCGATACCGAGGAAGCCTTCTACTTACTTGGACCTAGGCAATTGATATCGTGCTCACATTTCGAGAATTGCTAGTATTTTTCTTGCTCCTTTGCCAATTTTTTTTTGGGCGCGCCCCACTTTTTTCTGCCGTTAGTTTCGTGCTCGCATTTGATTGCTACATATTAGTTCTTCATACTTACCATCCGGTCAGTTTTTTAACAGTATTTGTGATATTTGTTTCATAGGTAAGGTTGAAAAGGCATAGAAAACGCGAAGAATACGTAAACAGAAAAAATGTTAGAGCACTGCTGTTGGTTCCGTCACTGCTTCGCCTTTACTGAATTTCGTACTGTACATGTCAACGATTCTGCTTATCACTTTCGTCTCCTTCGAGGGCTCTCTTGGCAGTTGCTTTTAGGAGGAGCACAGTCAGTATACACGTGCGCATTTCTCTTGTGAATTCCCTTGGAATATAGAGGAGAAAGAGGTTGACAATTTAAATCTACGTTCCTTATGTGGCAGAGACAAAAAGTACTCAATGCGAAAAAATTCGGTTCGATTAACAGTTCGTGAACGGTCTGTGGCTTTTTGATTCTCTGCTTCTTTCTGACAAAAGAAACCATTTCAGTTCACAGACAGGCCTGTAACTTCGCAAATGTCTTCCAAGTACGAACTGTACCAAAGAATTGGGATCCCTGTCTCACCCCTATTCTTCATTAAAACATTCTGTAATTTCCGAAACAGTTATGGCAGTATAAAAGAATCTTGGATTAACTTAGCGAGCGCAAGTTCTGTAAAAAAAATTGTTAGGACAAATGAAAAACGATCAGCCTTGCTAATGTGCATGCACATTGGACCTTCCCAGAAACTGGATGGACGACTTTCCGCCAGCTAAACGAACAACGCATAGTAAGAAATTTGTTACTCTAGAAGACTTGATGTTACTAAATCAAAGCTTCTCCCTTCGTAAAACCTCGGCATTTCAAGTTCTTCAAGTTAGTAAAACGAGGTTATTATGGCGAACCTTCTTTATTTATTCATGGCCCAAGGTTTCGACGAGATCGTCGTCTTCAGACCCGAACGTGGTGCAAGATTGAAGTTGCATTCTATCCCGTAGCCATGCAGCAGTTCCGAAAGCAAAGAGGGCCCACCAAACCACCTCGAAGAGAAGACTAAACCAGCGATTCGATCCGCCAAGAGTGCCGATGTTACTCTGCGTTAGTAAGGTTAGAGAGGACGAATGAGACTTACTGCAGCGGTCGTATACCATATATGGAATGATAACGACCCTGCACGTCGTCTTCCATTCTACAGCTCACATCTAGGCACAAACGGCAGAAAGTCATGTGTGATTGGCGGACGTTCATGACGGTCGTTTATATTGGGATTACTGGCAAAGATTCAGAACGCCTCTAACGTCTTACGTGCCGATATTTCTGTCTCTGCGGCCAGAATCGTGCGTCTAATGCTAAAATCGTTACCGTCGTGGTCAACTGTTCTATGCCTCCCTAGAGGTGTTCTTATATTAACACGATCTTTCCCAGCCAGACGCTTTTCAAGTCGAACAGCTAGCCTTCTTTCGGTATCCACAACGTATATGGCGTTACATACCTGACATTTGATTTGATAAATTGTCCCATATGAGAACAATCACCCAGTATACCGTACGGGCATGTAATGCAGTTCTCTGATAAGCAATGCTTATCGCAGAGCCTGTTTGTAACTAGCTGCTGCTTGACGTTATCGTTGGGGATGTTAAAGGGCTGGGCACACTCCTGCTGCTTAACGTAGCTCCAATGATGAAGGATAGGGCAGAGACGCAGAGTACGTGTCTCTGCGTTGGGGGTGGCGACGCGCTTATGGCACACTTCGCTTCAGCGTTGACGCCCAGCGTCGGCGCTGCAAGCGTCAGCTTCACGGAATGAGCTCGGTCATCCCGTGAACTGGCGCTATCGCTCCTAAGCAAGAGATAAGATAAGTAAGATAGGAAAGCCCTCTCCTCAACTAAACCAGCCAAACGGTCAGCTGAGCGATGGTTGGCAGTGGTCCAATGCCGACACCAGAGAGAGAAAGAACGAGCGCCCCTCACCGCAAACATGTCCTGAGCCTGAGAGCTACGCCCCGCCCCGCTTTTGACGCACTAAAGCCGCTGCCGAGTGTGCCCATCCCTTAACTAAAACAACTTTGTTTTGCAGCTGAAGCGGCTTTCACGCTCCCTTTGCTGCTGTTGCGCAACCGATGCCGTAATGATGAAGCATAGCGCAGAGACGCAGAGGAGCAGCAACAGCTGCTCCTCGTAGTCAAACCATCCTTGACGCTCGCTTTTGCCAACAACTCGACTAGTTCCAGCAAAAATCAGTAATGAAAGAAATCGATACGAGCCATTGTTTCATCCAACAGGGCAACAGCCGACCGCTTGCTGCACTTCAGACGCTGGAAAAAACCTAGGAATTCGGCTTGACCAAAATCAAGCAACCTCCATACACCCCGGACATGCGCCGTCTGACTGCCATCTGCTTCGGTCGATGGATCGTTTCCTTCGTGGTAGGTGCTTCGCCGAAGTTGATGACGTCGCGGCGGTGGTGCACGATTTCTCATGTTGAAACCAACCAAGTTCCACAGAGATGTAATGCACTCAGTTCATGAAAAACGGCAGAAACTCATTGAGAATAACGTTAATTACTTCGTTTAAGTCAACTATTTCTCTTTTGTGGTACAATTTTATTTTTTCTGAGAGGCCAATTTTGTTGCAAAACTTATGACTCAACCTAATAGAGCATACGAGGATATGGCACGGGCGGCAGTACTCCACCGCTGTTTAATGTGGCTTCCGTTCGAATGATATTCCTACTCTTCACGAATCTCTAAGCCTTTGTAAGCCTCCGACCACTTTACGGATCGTTAAGGCACTGATTTTCTGTGCCAGCGGAAATGGTGGCCCAAGGCTTAAGAAACTAAGCGCGTTGTTAGAAAGCTGAACGTTGCCAATAACAGTAATCCTCCTACGTTCCAACCCTCTTTTCCCGAACTTGGTTTTCAGTGAAAGCGTACCAAACGGCTATGAAATAATTGCTTGTGATCTACACTTCAATGAAGGGAATCATCGCTTTATAGTTGCTTACAGGCCGCCTAGATGTGCTTCTACACTTAATGAGCAACTTTATAAATGTATTAGTGATTCAGCTTGCAACATTCCTTATCTCCTAATGGGTGATTTCAATTTCCCCGATATACTGTGGGGACGAGATCTTTCGTCGAATTTGCCTACGTCACACCCTTTTCTAGCTTTACTCTCTACGCACAATTACCACCTCATATTACATCTAGCACAAGAGGGAACAAGGTTTTAGACTTGTTGTTTAGTAACGAGTTAGGAGTCGTAAATGATGTTGATATAACTTCACCCTTGGGGAGTGTGAGGAATTTATACCACTATACTTTTTCACCTCAACGTTTCAGATACATGTGAGAAATTTATTTACCGATATAATTTCAAAAAGGCATAGTTTCTAGTGATTGGTGCTTACCTAGATTCCGTTGATTGGAAAGGTTCTTTTCTTTGTTCGAAGCATGCTGATGACATGTATAAAACTTTTCTCTTCATTCAAAGGCACACTATATCTATTTTTGTGCCTTTACAAAAAGCCCCTATTTCTAAAACTAAGCTACCTGAATACCTTAATAGGTTGTGCAAAACTAAAGCTGAAGCTTTTAAAAGAGCGATGGTCGATAATAATGTTGACCAATGGAAATGTTAAAAGGATGCAAGTGATCTGTTTGACAAGAAGCTAACGAAATTCAACAGATCGGTGGAGGTGTTCCATGTCACTTCATCAAAAGGGTGTCCGCTCATATTTCGACTCCTTTAGAATTCTTGTTTAACTTAATATTTTTTCGTGCTGAAATGGAAACATTCTTTTGCGACCCCTATTGCAAAGAGGCCTCCGTATAATAATCCAAATAGTTGAAGCCGGTAAGTATTACCTCAATTTTCTGTAGGCTTTTTGAAAACTTTCTCAAGATGTGTATCGCTAATCATTTGGAATCAAATCGTATTTTTCTCACTGTCAACATGGGTTCAGGAAAGGAAAATCGACAGAAACAGTTATTAGAATCTCTTGATGATTGGACTTCGGGTATAGATGACAAGCGTTATCTGGATGTGATCTACTTTGACTTTGAAAAAGTATTTGATAGAGTCTCTCATAAACCCCTTCTATTGAAGTTAAATCTGATGGAATCCAGAATAATTGCTTGGATCAAGAGCTTTCTCCTACATCGTACTTTTCAAGTTCGAGTACATGGTAGTTTATCTAGTGTGAGGGCAGCACCTAGTGGTGTTCCTCAGGGTGCAGTGTTATCACCTTTGTTGTTTATTGTCTACGTAAATGATTTACCACAAAAAATTGAATGTCTTGGAGTTACTTGAAAGATGTTTGCGGACGATATTAAGATCTTTAGTTGCTTGCAGAATAAGGACGACTCGATTAGTGTTCAAGCTGCCATTGACGAGGTTGCTCAATGGTCAAAATTGTGGAAGTTACCCCTATCTGTTGATAAAACGAAAGTGCTCCATCTGGGACCCTCCAATCCCATACACACGTATGACGTCAACAGAACTGCTCTGGTAAATATTGATAGTGTTAGCGATCCTGGCTTTCTTCTTGACTCAAAGCTTAGCTTTGAGGAACACTGTAAGAAGATTTCTAGCAAAGCCGGACAAAGGTTGTTCCTCCTATTCAAGTCCCTCAGTTTTAGAGACCCTTCTCTTCTCATTAAGGCATATAAAATTTATGTACGCCCAATTCTCGAATACGGCACGTGTGTATTCTGTACGCGGAAGAAGTCCGAAATCGACAGGCTAGAGAAAGTCCAGAATAGTTTCACCAGAAAGCTGTTCATTCGTGCCCTTGGGTTCACATACAGCAGCATTCCTCGCGGAATTATTAGAAACAAAATGTTAAATCTTGATAGTCTCCAACTTAGAAGGAAGAAGAACGATTTCATATGATGTATAAAATAATATAATACAAACGTTAGTAGGGTTAAATCCTCACAAATTCTTCAAACTTATATGTTCACGTACGCGAGGACTAGAGCAAAAATTGGTGTTTAAGCAACCAAAAACAACACTTAGGCGTCATTTTTTCAGAGCGGGATCGGAGTTTCCAGACTGAGCAAAAACGTCACAAATACTATGTTGATTTATGCGCTTTCAGACTTCGCTTCATTATGTTTTATGGATTTACGCTGATTGTTTTTTTTACGTTTTGTCGTTTTTCCCCCATGTGGCATCACATGTACTAAATCAAATCAAATCAACTATGTAACGCAACCAGTCAAGTGCAGTGTTCGTCAGCTGTCACCTATCCATGCAGCAAATCGAATTTTTTGAGAACTGGGCTAAGCTAGCCTGACCTAATTCGCATTTTTCCACCCGAAATCAAGCGCTTCATGTTTTTGATGCTTTTTTGTGATTTATTTATTTACTTATGCGTCAAATAGACGTGTACAATACGCTAGAATAAAAACGATCGAAATAGCCATGTAACAAAAAGAAGACAACACCAGAACAACCGATCACCCGGCAGTAGCAACACTTTGGCAACCCATTTCAAATTGAGGAACACTGTGGCATAGAGCTTGCAGGTGAGGGGTGAATTTCAGAAACCTGAAGAAGTTCTCGATTGGGAAACCTGCCTTTTTCACCACGAGTTTGCAGTGATTTGTACAATATGGGCCACTTGGTCTAATAAAATTCACCTACGTCGACTTTGTAGATTTTCGCACCACCGATTTACCTTCTGCAAGCGATTTCCTAGAGTAGTAATGCAATTTGTAAAATGGGAATTCGTCATCTTTGCTTAAAAGCAAGCAAGAGATACCTGTTATAGATTTATTTATTCATTTATTCGGAGGTGCAAGACAGTTCTCGCACAAAAGGAGCAACAACATAAAACGAAGAAAACAACTGCAAAGGAAAACTCAACATGGTCCTGAACAACAACAAAGCTTATTATAAGTAAAACGAGAAAAAACGTTACAAAAGAAAGAATTATCGTTGCATAATGTATTCTAAAAATGGACAAACCCACTATCTCAGGAAGCCCTAGAGGATTCTTCAGCAGTAACCAGTTTCTTGAAAGCTGATAAAGCCATTGTTAGAATGTTCCGACTAAGCAGTTTGTGAAAATCAAGAATCACTCAATTAGGATAGCTTCTGAGCCTGATCTGGGTTCTAGAAACTAGAGCCGTAAGTTTTACCTTGGAACCTCATTACAGAGCTTCTTAATGTAAACATATTATTTGAATTTAGCTCAGTTCTTCCTCTCAAGATTTTGAGAACCAATACAAGATCACTCCTAAGTTGCCTACTCTGCAAACTGGGTAGTCCAAGTTGCACCCTCCTCTGTTCTCCATTAAGAATAAACTGATAGCTCAGATCACTACAGCGCATAACAAGTTTACGTGTGAAGTCATTCTGAACACTCTCCAGAAGGGCGATATCCTTTTTTGTGAGGGAAAAAACTGTTGCGCCCCACTCAACAATGGGTCGCGCATACGTTTTATACGCCTTCATGAGTGTATGAGTTTGTGTGCGAAGTGCCTTGAAGAGATTAAAAATTCTAAAATTCGCCCTCAACACCAGCGTCGTCAACTAGAATACCTGAATCCTTCACTTGTCTGACCCACTTACGTTGAATTTCATCTAAACTGTGTCCTACCTGGGTGCTGTCTAAATTTGGACATTTGCATATTCGGAGAATTACCGCCTTTTCTGCCGCAAGGGGCATTTTCCAATTCATTAACCATTCCCTTACAGATTCAATGGCTGATTGAACCTTAAGCATATCCTCAGGTTTCTCGATGTTCTTATATATTCGCACATCATCCGCATACATCTGCGTGGCTACACGAAAACGGGAATTTTCTCAGATAGATCAAATGTATATATCAAAAACGCAAGCGGAGAAAGAACATCTTCTTGGGGGGGCCCCACTAGCCGCTTCTCGGGCAGAAGAAAAACCACTGCCGATTCTTACATGATATTGGCGACCTACAGAAAATTGTATCCAGTTAATTAACCTGGGGTGTATGCCGATTAGTTCAAGCTTTTTAGCGAGCATATGATGAGGTAGTCTATCGAAGCCCTTGGAAAAATCGAAGTAAACAACATCTGTCTGTTTTCGGTAATCGATCCCCTTAGTCCAATCACTTAAAGAAGAAAGAAGTGTGGTTTCAGTGAATCTACTTTTCCAGAAGTCGTGTTGGCTCTTTGGGACGGTGTTGCGCTGCTCAAGATGCCTGCAAGTGATGTGTTTTTTGACAATTTTTTTTCAAAAAATGCAGAAAATATAAGTGATACTGACCGGCTGGTAGTTTCTTGAATTAGAAAACGGTGGCTTTCTAGGATTAGGAGTAATGAATGAGGTTCTCCATCAAGCTGGTACTTCACGTTTCATATAAGACAAATTGAATAAATGTTCCAGCGGATACTCAATTTGGGGCAATATTTTCTAAACAAATCTTAGAGGTAGGAACTCCGGAGATTTCGAGCTAAGCCATTTACACAAGATGTCAATTATTTCCTCTCTATAGAACCATGTTGTAGAATCCATGAGAGGATATATCGAATCTGTGCTCAAATGACACGGAACAGAAGACGCATTAAAAGATTTTTGAAGTTCAACAGATAGAAGCTCAGCTTTGCTCTGATCGTTAAAAAAACGTTTAACCATTACGGATTAACGCTGGAATAGTGGCCTTATCTGTCAGCCGGCTCCCGATAAAAGGGTAGAGCCTAGATGGGTTTTTTGAACTGCTAATTATATCCTCAAGACGTTCATTGTACTTCTTCAAAATTTCTTATCCAAAAAGGCACCAAAAGTTTTGGAAGCTGACCAGTGGTTATCAGAATTATTGCTAACAGCAGCATACCGCATCTTCTTACGATGAAAGATTATGCCCCTAGACAACTAGGAAGAATGCTGTTTTTGTTGCTCTAAAAGTACTTTATCGGGACGAATTTGTCAATGACATCATGTAGACAATAATAATCATTTTGTATTTATCGTTGACGCTGGTGACAGCGTTGAAAGACACCAACCAATCTACATTATCAAGATATCCCTGTATGAGTGCGTAATTCGCAGAAGAAAAATCTCGTTTCAAGCAATAATGAGTACGCAGAACCTTCATATTCAGCTGAAATCTTACTGCAGCGTGATCGCTTCCACCGATAAGGGGATCACTTCAATGTCTTTCATCAGTCCCTGAGCATTATACGAAAGTAAGCCAAGATAGGCACTTCCTCTTGTTGGCGAAATCATATGTTGTATAAAGAAAGCTAAGGGTCTTGAACAGATCAATGTGTTCCCTTGAAGAGTAGGAAATATTGCTGGAGCGCTCATTGATGACCCATTATTCGATACCTTCAGTGTCTTTAGAAATTCTGGTTTTGTAGTTGTGATGATGTGCATGGATACTGGCGAAGACCGCAGAACTTTCATGAAGAGGGTTTCCCTGCTGGGAATGGTTTCCGATGAATACGTCTACGTTCTGCTGGGAACACGCGGCTTCGGATTTGGTGAGGATCCTGAGATATTTTCGTTGCTTCTATACGTTAAAGTAAATTTGCCATTTTTTCAGGCCAGCTAACAGCCGGGGAAGCAGAACGTGAGCATTTTGGCATAACTTTCAGAATTCCGGAGGGCGGTGGAAACCGTATTCTATATCAATAAATAGCACGCTAGAAAGCTCAGTTTCAGCTGAAACAGTGAGCATTCGGTTATTCGTTGACTGCTCGCGTTATGGTAGAGCCCGTTATGGTAGAGGCTCGCGTTATGGCAGAGCCAAGTCTTCCATCTAAGAGATTCAAATTCGATTTTTGTGTTGCACCATGTCGCTTGCGGTGACAAAGTAGAGCCCTATATTACAAGCAATTCTATTTAGCTTAGTGTCGAATAAGAAATTATTGAAGGATTCTGGGATCGCAGGAGCTTTGATGGTTGCTCTAATTCTTAAGTGAGACTACTTCTGTAATACCGTCGGTAGACAGTACAGTACTCCGAAACTAGGTTCTACTAGCTTCTACAATTTTTTCTACTTTTGCTTCCTTCCAGCCTATTTCCATTTATCACTTGTTCATGCACCCCTGCTACGAATTCCATTTTCAGGTGAGGATGCTCAGCCAATCGCCACACGTACGCCATCTCTTTCTCTACGGTTTCGTTTCCATTACAGATAGCGCGAACCCACCATATTTCAGTTTCTAATGGGATGACTCCTTTTTGGGAAGATCTGCAGAACAACCATGCCGACGACGCCGTTGTGAAGGACGCCGCTAAACGAATGCTGACGGTAGTCTTCATGCTGGAGAGCTCGCGTATACGTAGTGGATGCAACAGTGACAGTTCAGGTAGACATCAACAGCGACGACGTGGATCCTACTATCCTGAAGCAGTTCACTGACAACGTCGTCCCACGAATTCGCCGGGATCCCCTCTACTGCAGCACTCAAGCCTGCATGTCTAATGAAGGAAAAGCGGTAGCTTCGCACTTCTCTTGGATTTACACTAATCGGGAAGGCAAACCGTAGCCTTGAACTGGGTGAAACGTCTGTTGCTCTTCCAGAGGATCTTCGGCGTTTTGCTCCGGCTTCTCCGTGCAACTACTTATCCTTAGCAAAGTCTTCCTTCACTATCGAGTTCATTTTTGCACTCCAGTTATAACCCAGTCGAACAAGATTTGCCGGTCTCATTTTTTGACTAGTCCCTATTAGCTAGCTTAAATACTTAAATTCTGGATTTCCTAGAGATCGCATTTCATATCCTAACCATACTCAATGTACATTTTTGTGTGGCCTAGATCACATAGAAACCTCACAAGAAAAAGAAAACTGTCACCAGAACACTTCAAATGCGTCCACATTCACTCCAACCCTATAAAAAGGGAGGGCAAACAAATGCGGTTGATCGCGGCAACGTTGCTCATGAGAAATTCCCTCTAATCCGGATCTTGAGCTGATGAGGAAGGCCTTTTGGGGGTTTCGTTACCCAATAATTCGTAAAGCCTGAGGTCTTTCAGATGGCAACGTGGTCGCGTCACCTGCACGACGTGTTCTACCTGTACGGTTTGTCTCTGAGCAGTTCACTGGCGTTGGATCCTATCAATGGGCTGTCAAACGCCATCACTCTCGCGCAGGCAATGAAGCGGAGCTTCAAAGGTGAGAGACCTTCAGTGGGCGAAACAGTTCGAAGCGGGTCGCTTCCAGCCATGGATGTGGTCGTTTCGAACACTGTTTAGGTCTCACCGGGTTGGTCACAATAAACGAGAACGGAACACGAGTTCCTCTTTACTCGGTCTATGGCCTCGACTCTAGCTACGATCAGACAGACTATCTCAATTTTACAATCACCGATGGATATGTGGTAAGATGCCGCAACAGAGCAGCTCAATGGGATGTAGGCCGAATCACCAATTTTAGGTTTTATCGAAGGGGTACACGGACGAAGACGCAATTTGGCAGAGCAGAGGCGGCAAACGGTGAGGCGCATTCATTAGAAGGTACCGCATAGAGGATCCTCTTCGTTTCAGACCGCTTTCTGTTCCCGCATGCGGATTCATGGGAGAAAATTGCCCGAAAGGCTTTTGGGAAGAGTACACCACATACGTTGCGGTTGGAGGGGCAGTGATAGGAATTTTCTTAATAGCTGTTGTCACCTTCGTCATTTATGTAACAAGGTATGTGTTTCATCACTTGCATTTTTGTTTGTTTTGTTGCTTTGTTTTTATTCGGTCCCACCGGGCCAGTGTTTACTTGATGAGGAGATTCATGGTCATCTGTTACTTTCCTTAGGTTTGTCTATGTGCCTCTAACTGTGGCGATGTCCGTTCCTCCACGTGGGGCCACTGAAAACTGCTCACTGTGAGAGCTAATCCGAACGCGGACACTCGATTGCGGGCAACAGGCCTTGGGACATGGCGGTCTATGAAGACCCATGTCACATTGCATGGTGTATAACGCTTCAAGTTTTTCGAGGTGGTGCTACGGCGGCGGTAGGGACCAGGGGTGCACAAAAAATTCTGTGTGTTAATTTTTTAACGAAATTTTTTAACGGAAATTTTTCGTTAAATTTCGTTAAAAAATGTAGTTAGCTGCAAGCCATTATTTGAAGTATAAAAAAGGAAAACCTTATAGGTTTCAAATTCAAGAGGTCAACAGCTAAATTTCAAGGAATTGAGTGCAACACTGCAATGCAAAACAAACTATTCGACATCAACAAACACAGAAAAATAAACAAGCCTTCAGCAACTAATTATCTTCAGGGTGTGGAATAAGAACAGGTACGAAATTACCACAGAAGATGATTACCGACAATGCATCTTAAAATGTGCGATCAGGCAGAACCCGGGATTCCCCCTTCCTACTTCCTTGCGAAACTTTCGTGTGACTGTTCTACGAGCATGTATAATCTCGATGCCGGCATCAGCTCTTTAAGTTCAGAAAGAAATAATAAAAATACAATTAAAAACCAATCAATGGAATGTTAATACGTTGCCGAACGCACGATTTTTGAGTGCCTGGTGCGCGGGACTAATCCATCTTTTGCAACGTCGGGACCATGACACGGTCCCACAATGCCGAAGAAGTGTGGCAAAATAGGTCCATCGGTCGAAAACATTCTCTGCGTCTCGACTGTTCCCGGTGGCGAGCAATGTATTCTGGGATAAGCAGCGCCAGCTGAGGAGAGGCATATCTTACAAGGAGATTAGACCAGTATCTTTGTGTGGATTCGTTTACTCAATCACTATCCCCGCCACGCATTCCACTTCTCTGTCGTGGAGGCGATTTGAATGCGTATTTGGTCATACAATGACTTGCGGTGGCCAGCCAATGAACAAGGGACAAGTCTGGCACCAATTCACCCGGGAGGGATGGAAGGCTTGGTTGGCCTGGGCGGGAAATCCGAGCCAGGAACCTGGTATCGGGGCACGCGACAGCCGGCATCTCCTCCAACACGCGCAGCCGAAATGCATTTTTTTAAAATTCAAAACATATTCATGAAAACATTAAAATATTCTCGCTGATTTCAATAGTTTTTTTAGGAACAGTCCTAATAGGGAGGATGAGACCTGCAACATCAGTGCAAACTAAGAGTAAATGTGATAAACTCACTGAGAAAAAAGCCCGTTAAAAATTCCGTTAAATTTCTAAAAATTTTCGTTAGGTCGTTAAGACACATTTTAACGAAAAATGCCGTTAATTCGTTAAATTCGTTAAATCGTTAACCGTTAAATGTGCCCCTGGTGGGGACCGATGCGCATTCATAAACCCCGAGAAAGTGTGAATGTGAGGAGTGTGGTGCGAAGACCGCATCGGGGGCAACTGAGCTAGTCCGAAGTCCCGTACGAAGAGATCTAAGTCTTCTACGTGGAGCTGGAGAAGTTCTATAAGGCAGATCATACCATCTATAAGGTGATCATCTAGCTGCAACGCCAAGATCAGGCCACGAAGATCGCCGAGAGAGCTTCACACCGGAACCCACGGTTCGGAGTAGAATATTGAAAACAGCGACTCAGAATTATCTAGGTGTTTTAGAGCGGATGTTATTTTCCGACGTGCTGTTGCAATTGTCACCGTTTTGTCATGGTGCAATAGTCAGCCATAGTGGTTTAGAGAATTTCTTATGGATATGAGCATTTCAGTTTAAAGATTTCTGCAACCTTTTATAGAATTCGACAAGAGCAGATCGAGCGAAATCGTCTATTGTGGCAGATTCCTCACTCAAAATTGAGAAAGCCAGCCAATATGGTGAGGAGAGTTTGGCCTGTACCTCCTCTGATCGACAAATTTCCGATTATCCTAGCGTGCTTCCGATCGCACCCACACCACCTACCTTTTTCAGCGGGAACTTCAGCAACAAAGCAAGCGATCGCTACAGTCCGGTCCATCGGTGATGACAGGAGACTCGAGATTTACATCGGAAACGGACTTCGGCAGCTACGAGATCTACTTTCTTGAGAAGGATGCTGTACTGACTGCAAAATACCCGGTTACCGGCTTGACGAGGAATGACTACCTCAAGTTTCCACAGGTGTGAATATCCTACTTAGCATCGGTTAACAAACAACATTAAGAAGTCGAGGAACTCAGCATCAATCTATGCCTTCACGTTCTGCTTCCGTGCTCCATAATAATGCGCAATGAGACATCAATCGGCTCCATAACCGAAATTAGGGTCAACGAATTGCAACAACACAACCGGATGTCTTCTATGTGTTAATCAGAAGACATGTCACAGATCGATCTGGTAATCAACGTCCATCGACATTATCGATTTTTCTCAGAACTAACCAATCGGTGTGGGAGTCACCTCATTAGTTGTTTTTTTGTTATATTTGCAGAAGGCAAACATTAAAAACACTCGGCATGCACGCAGTACAACAAAGCCGAAGCAAAATAACATGCAGTTCAAAATATATACAACAAACTACAGGGTGTTCCAAAATAATGTGGTGAAGGTTTTTAAATTATAACTACGAAACAACTAAAAAGTTTCCAAAACAATACATAAGTAAAAACGACATAGACACTACGCAACATAATACGGATTCGAAGTGGTCCCCTTGGCGCGAATACAAAAGTCAAAACGCTTGGTAAAGTTTTTGGCCATGGGCGCAGGTCATCTGGAGACAGTCGTTCCCACTCCCCACGCAGAGAATCCTTCTGGGACTCCAGGCTGTGGTGGCACTTGGCACAGGCCCTGGTCTTCAAAATGGACCACGCGCTGCAGTCCGTTGGATTCAGATCCGGGGAGTGCGGTAGCCATTGCGTAGACATGATGAAGTCCTGGAAATTGGCCTTGCACCATGCTTGCGCGCTTTTCGCCCCGTGTGTAGGGATTGACTCTTACTGAAACGTCCACTGCGCATTGCTGAAGTGCGGCTGGGATTAGAAAAGTACCACAGCCTCAAAGCTGTCTCGTCAGTATACATTTTCATTTATTTTTTACTCATTCGTCCACAGAAATCAAGAGATCTTTCAGTTGGTGTAGATTCTTATTCAAACCATGAGCGCCTGCTGATTTTGACGTTGTTTGGCGATGGCAAAGGTGGCTGGAGCCTCTCCAGATCAGATCCTGCCATTTCGGAAGTTGTGAGCCTACTCCACGATGAACTGCTTCTCGTCCGTGAAAAGTGTTCGCTAACACCAGCGACCTGCGGCCCGCAGCTTGAGCTGTCGACATCAATGGATCCGTCCGCGCTTATTCTTGTCTATCAGCAGCTGGGCTTTAAGGAACTTGTACGGCTTGAGTCCTCGTTTCTTTCTGGCTATTCGAAGAATGACACCGATATCACAGGCGATTTTTCTCAGGAGACCCTCGGATTTGGGATTTTCGCTTTTTGATGATTTTCCGGATCTGCGGCGTATTGACAGTGCGATTTCTTCCTTGTCTTGGACAATCACCTTCATGGCCGAGCTCCTTACATCGACGAGATTCTGTGAAGGCAGTCGACCGAGCTGGTTAATGCTGTCACATTCGTGCTTTCCTTGACGATGAAGCTCCAAAATCGCAGTGCGATGGTTTGACATCTTGAGGAAAATCGTAACCGCAATAAAATAGAGCTTAAGAAATTATAACACGGACAGAAAGATACGCACAAAAAATGGCGCTATTGCCGCCATGCTGCAGATCAATACGTTCGCTCGGCAGAGCGTCAAACCTTCATCACGTTACTTTGGAACACCCTGCAGTAATCGGTATCACGTGTCGACTTGTCTCAAGAAAGATCATATCTAAGTAATGTTTTGCTAGTGAACCGCTTAAACTGCTTCATTGATAACACTCTTAATTCTTTCTTCATAAACTTGAGGTACGTACTATGTACCTGCACTATGTGAAAAAAGTTTGCATACGAACCTGTTTTTGGGAGGGTTAACGTGATCTTTGGTAGAGCACCTCTACATAGGGCGCGAATTGGCCAGACTAAATAGTCCTTAACAACTCTTTCGCTAGCATACCTAAAGTGCACTGTCTTATGAAACCATGCAAACATCAACGACTTTACGTCGAGAAACAAGGGAAGTGAGTTGAACAAGCCTCTGGAATTCGGTTATACTCCCAGGCACCACCACGCGCTAGGAACTTTCGGGTGAAATTGTTCTGAACTCTCTCGATGCAATAAATTTCTTTAATCCTATGTGGCTTGAAGACTGTGGCACCAGTTTCTGCAATAGGCCTGACATAAGTTTTACAAGCACGAAGTAGAACATCTTTATTTTTGTTCCACAGTCCTTTAAAAATGTGAAACGTGCGCATATCCTATTATACATAGTTATGATCGCCGACGGAAAGGCTTCACAACAGCGAGGGGAAGGCAAACAATCACCTGTATCATCTGTCGTCCCGTTTATCATCGACTTGCTCGAGCGGGCGCCAGCAGCGTCTCCATCCGTCCCTGTCGCGTGCCAGAGTGCTCCAATGGATCCTCCTCGCTCGAGGGACACGAAGAGCTTCATATCGGTCGTTCAGTTCTTTCACGAAGAAGTCCGACCAACGCGTTGGTGGGCGTCCTGGTGTTCTCTTGACATCCCGCGGAATCCAGTCGGTGACGGCTCTTGTCCAGCGGGTGTCTGCGAAGCGCATTACGTGGCCGGCCCACCTAATTTTCGACAACTTGGCCCACGCGACAGCATCTGTGATCTTCGAACGTCCGCGAAGCTCGGAACTCCGGAGGCCTTCTCTCACTTGCGTGAGTCGTGTCACTCCGTGCATCGTCCTCTCGATTCCACGCTGCGCGACGCTGATGGCGTGTTCGTCCTGCTTTCGTATAGCCCAGGTCTCTGAGGCGTATTTTAGGGCAGGAAGAACAGTGGAGTCGAATAGGTAGGCACGGAGTCGGACGTTCTTCGTCTTCTTCGCGACTTCTTCGACGCTCTTGAAAGCTCCCCAAACCGCTCGTTTCCTCCTGCTCAGCTCTGGCGCTAGGTCGTTGGCCATATTGACTTCGCGGCCCTAGACGTAGCTGGAGCACTCGGAGATGTTCGTTCCGTTGAGCGAGAATGGGGCATCAGAAACTTGTCTGTTCCTCATGAACATGCAAACAATATCACTAGCTCTTTTGGACGGCGATATTGATGTTCCCTACTTTCTCTCCTGCGATTTAACCGATTGGGTTGGAATCACGTGAGTATGATTGCCACGGTTGGGATTCACCTCAGGGGCCAGATTCATCAACCGCTTCCCGGTGAAAATACCGCCAAACCCCCTTGATATGATATTCATTAGCATCAGGATTGGCGGTATTTTCACCGTTAGAGGGCGCTAACGGTTGATGAGTCTGGCTCAGGGTCAAGCTTGAGGTTCGGGAATCGAAGGGGATCGTCCTGTGGCGTCGTATAGAGGAGGGGGTGATACTCTCTCGGTATTGGCAGAGGATTCTCTCCAATTTCAGGTTTTCAGATAATGTTTGCATCTATACTAAGTTATTTTTTCTAGGTGTGGAGATATACAAGCCCTTGCGTTTCCTGGAGTTTAAAAAAATAGAATTGCTTATCAAAAAAATTAATGCCGATTATTGTACAATGGAAAATAAAGATTTGCTGTTCGCAGATTTAGAGTCAATGGGGGGTTTTCATTTTTTCGGATTTTCCCAGGATGTCATGGTCACGGCAGTTTTTTGCCTGAAAGAGCGACATCTACTTCCAAGATTACACTCTACAAAATTTCAAGTGTTACTTACTGAGGACAACCTAAGTGCTTTCCCCACAGGATTTTTAGGATTACAAGATTTTTAAAGTGCTCTTCGAATCGAAAACGGAATGGCAACCGAAGGACGGACTTGCCTCGAAACAAAATTTCTCTCTTCTGCGAGAAACAGCATCGGAAAGGGAAATCGTACCCCATAAAATTTTAGGCCTGTTTGACACACAGGGATAAAACAATGTTTTTCTGAAACGATCTTCAATATGATCAGACGTCTCGATTTAGCGTCATTTGCCGAAAAAATATGGACCCGCTAATCACATGGAAGATGCTAATTTTAGAACCTGCTTTTTAAAGCAAAGGGACCACATTTATCAAAGCTCTGTGAAATTTTCAGAAGCTCCGAAAAATCTCCGAGTTACAGCAGTTTACGTGCGGCTACTGCGTTCTCTCTCGTTTTTCGTGAAAAATTTATTTTTTATCCAAAGTAGACCACGCACACGGATAAAATTCTGCCACAAAAACTTCCAACTTTTGATCAATGCACAGTGAAAAAATCATCATTTTCTGAATTGAACAGATTGAATCGATCTATGGTCGACTTTGCACCAACGTCATCGGAGCACAAAATTGAAAGTTCGTAAAAAGGTTCATAACTCGGTAAGTGTTTCGAATTTTGAAATTTTTTTCAGTTTTAGTTCTAGTTTTTCAAAAACTAGAAAAAAGTGCTTTCAGAAAGTGTAGAAACAAATCTAAAAAAGAGCTCTTCATGCGGGGCGGACGGTTCAATTTTTGATTGAAAAACTGAACTGACTTCACAAAAGTGCTCATAACTCGGGAAGTTTTCCGAGACTTCAAACTAACCCGTTAACTTTTCACAAAGTAGAAGAAAAGCGCTTTCTCGCTATCTAGGCACAGATTTCTAAAAGAGGAATCTTCAAGCGGGCGGGAGGGGTTCAATTTCTGGTCCATTTCGTGAAAATACGTGCCGAGAATCGAACCCCCTGACGCGCATGAAGACCTGTATTCTGGAAGTCGGTCTTATATGGTTAGAAAGCACATTTGCTCTATTTTTTGATAAGCACGGTTTTTGGTTTTCGAAAAACAAGCCGACTTATGATCAACAAGTGCTCCGACACGCCTATCGGAGTGTCACGCAGTGGCGCGCTTCTCGGGACTTTGCAGCATCACTGACCTATGGAAAGCAATTTTTGTAAAACCTAAAATTGCCAACATCTAGGACTTGATGCCTACTTTATCGGCATCAAGCCGTTCACTACTTCGGTACCTTCATCACAGGCATTCTCTCCGGACCGACAATTAACGTCATTGGCTTGTGCTGCACAATACTTCTGTCCCTCAGGTTGCTCCTGCGCAGCCGTTCTCATGCTCAAGAGCTAGCGTTTCCAGATATCGTTAACATGTCTTCCGAAGACATGCTCCCCCTCACTCGTTTCCTCTTGCTGGATCTAATTGCTGGTCCCCCTTTACTGGTCTTCCCTCCCCCTCTTTAGCCCCCCTTCCTGGTCCCAACTCCTGGCCTTCTTTATTTCCACTATTGACCTCCTAATTGTCTCTTCTTGCTGGTTTCGCCGTCCTGGCCCCTCCTCCAGGTTGTTCCTTTCCTTCCTGGTCGCTCTCCTCCTTTACCCTAGAGGTCCCCCTTACTGCCCTTCTCCACCACCCCTTAGTGGTGCTCCCATGCACACGGCAGACGTCGATGACACGTATTTAGAAGCAGGACGCTTGTTGCGCGACGTAGGGGATCGTCTTCTTGATCCAGGAGCTCAGAAGAGCACGCAGTCGTCGCTGTGTCTAGCATAAGGAAGCTATGGATATGGCAGATTCCTTGTTCTCTGTATGAAATCTTATACGGCTCCCTTCTTGTTGCTTACCCGTCTTGTCTCGCCTCCAGGTCCGTTCTTCCGGGTAGATTCCTCCCATCCCCCTCGGGATCCTCCTTACTACTCTACCCAATTAAGTAGCCTTCCCACGCTCATGACACGACGACGGCGAGCGAACGCCCATTGTGCGACATCGGTGTCACATCTTCTAAACCCGGTCTCCCTTACTGTTAATAGATCCCCTTGCTGATCTTTCTTACAGTTCCTCCCCCCCCCCCCCCCCCGATTGATAACTCCCTATTGGTCCCTTGTTTTCTGCCTAAACCCTTCTTGGTGCCACCTCCTGGCCTGCTTCATTGTTTCCCTATCGACCCCCCCCCCATTCCGATGCCTCCTCCAGGTCGTTCCCTCCTGATCGCTGTCGGTTCTCCACCCTCGAAGTCCCCCTTCTACTCTTACCCCTTTACTGGTTTTCTCACGCTAATGGCATGAAGTCGGCTTCTGAATCCGGACGCTCAGAAGCGCGTGTAGGTGCTGCTGTTAAGCAGTAAAGGGCTGCGCTCCTCCTGCTGCAGCAACATCCCACGTTCAACAGCAAATTTTGCCATTTTGTCTGTATATGATGAGGCGTATCTCACTCAGGTTAGATCAATCGACCGCCCCAGCTGTCAATGATGCGGCGCATCTCACTTACGTTAGATCACTCGACCGCCCCACTGTGGATGATGCGGCGTATCTCACTCAAGGCCCTCCCAGACTTCTGCGGCGAGCGGCGGGCGGCGGACGGCGAAATCGATGAGTCACGCCGTTCAACGGCGGCTGCCGGCCGGCCAGCGGCGACGGCGAGGTACTGTAGTCTTTCTAGTCGGGACCAACTGGTGCTTAATCCCGATCCCCGCCTCGAAAGGGCAGAGCGTAGACAGCCTCTCCCGGGGTGCGAGCAACGATACTCACTCGCAGCCATGCGTGCGGTCGCGATGCGGCGTTGCAGGCAGGGCCGCCTGTAGCCGTGGCGAGAACGTGTACGAGTTGCCCGATTCGCCCGGCGTGCTACAGTGCGAAGCCGTGTCCCGACCTACCGTCTGAGCTCAGAAGGAGAACTGTGGAACTCGTCGTAATCTTGGGACGAAGGCATCGTCTCCTGCACCTTATCCTAGACAATGAAGAAGTAAGGGAATTTCTAAATGACTGCTCAGAAGTGGTGTGAAACCTAAGGCAAACGGGTGAGGGAGCTTCAGTTAGGGGTTCAAACTGAACAAAGAAGGTTTTAGCCTGCTAAATGATGGAGAAAATTCTGTTAGAGAAAAAAGGATGGAGTCTCGTCTCAAGGAAACATACATGCTCACAGTATGTTGCCCACAGGTATTCTAGAAAAATGGAATGTTCTTTTAGATTACCTCTTCCACTACATTGTCTACTTAATATTAAAGAGCTTCCACCTTCCTGCGAGATTAAGTTTACTTAAAATATTATATTATATTACATGAAAGACCTTTCAAAGACTTTTAGTGAAATCCAAAATCTCCCAAAGATCCTACTGTAATATTTGAACCTGTAATCAGGTAAGTTTATTACCAGTCGGCAAATCGTGAATTATTGACGGTCTCTGAGCTATTGAATATTAGTATATGGTGAGTGTTTTATGCACTTTACGACTTAGAACCTATGAGAAGAAAAGAGGGTGGCAACCGCAGTCATCAATTCAAAGGAATCTGGATCTTCCACAAAAAGCACCATCAAATCAAATTTCTGTAGGCTCGCTATTTTTATATGCAATCGTTTTCTGAACGCACAACGCACTTTGCTAAACACGTAGCCGTTATAGACAACTCTCGAAACATACTAGACCTACTCTTAAAACGAATATTCCAATTTTATAACAATTGAACATTTCCCATTCTTAACATTCAACTCTAAACTAAAAAAATAAAGCCCTCTTCCTGAAATCACTTCGCAAGGCCCTATCAATAACCTATTATTGGGTTTTGTTTTTGGGTCTTCTTCATCATTCACCTTCACCAGTTCCCCTCCCCGCTTATTTGACATACCTTAGTACTACACACTCAACTGGTGCACCACAACTGGTGCAACACCTGTCCTTATTCTATTTCACTCTTCCAGACATCCTTCATTCCTTGTAACCCCGAATGCGCCCAGTCTCGGCGCGTTCACTCAAAGCTCGTCCTTTCCGCCGGCGGAGCAGCGAAGACTCCGCCCCAGGCGAGCACGCGCGCGCGACCGCACGCGTCAAAATGAGTATCGCTACCGCCCCCCCCCCCTCTCCCAGCGCCGCTGGAGCGGCGCCGTCTCGAGTGATTCAAATCATTTTCGGCGGCGCCGGTCTAGCGGCGCCGCTGGCGGCGAGCTCTGCGTCCCTGCCCTATGATGAAGGATAGGGCAGCGGCAACGCCGCAGAAGTCTGGGAGGGCCTTTAGGTTAGATCATTTGACCGCCTCGCTGTGGGTGATGCAGCATGTCTCACTTAGGTTAGATCACTCAAACGTCGACCGCATCGACCGCTAACTCAAATATATAGTGGTAGATAGATAGATTTTGTGACGCCGTGAACTGAATCCATCACCCTAGTGATCGGAGTGATTGCACAAAAATGTTCATAACTTAGCTAATTTTCGAAAATCGTGAATCCCTTCCGCTCACCAAAAAATAGAGCAAATATGCTTTCTAACCATATCAGAACCGATTTCCAAGATAGGGGTCTTCATGCGCGTCAGGAAGTTCGATTCTCGGCATGTATTTTCGCGAAGTGGACCAGAAATTGCACCTCTCTCGCCGCGCATGAAGACCCTTTCTTGGAAATTGATGCCTATATAGCGAGAAAGAACTTTCTTCTAGTTTGTGATAAACTAGCGGGGTTCTGAAACTTCGAAAAATTTACCGAGTTATGAGCATTTTTATGAAGTCACTTCAATTTTTTTACTCAAAAAATTGAGCTGCCCGCGCATGAAGAACTCTTTTAGAAAATGTTCCTTTTATGTTGGGAAAGCGATTTTCTCCTAGTTTTTGGAAAATTAGAACTAAAACTAAAAGAATTTCAAAATTCGGAAAACTTACCGAGTTATGAACCTTTTTATGAACTTTCAAATTTACGCTCCAATGACGTTGGTGCAAAGTCGACCAGAGGTTGATTCAACCTGTTCGATCCAGAAAATCGTATTTTTTCACTGTGCATTGATCAAGACTTGAAAGTTTTGTGGCAGAATTTTATCCGTATCGGTGGTCTGCACCGGCTAAAAAATAATTTTTCCATAAAAAACGAAAATTTTGTATGCGATCCATCCTAAACGTATCGTCGTCTCTGGGGAGAAGCTTGTTTTTGCTGTACGATACACAGGGCTTGGATTTTTTTGGGCTTCATTTTCATTTTTTTATGTTTCCTTAGGATGGGAGAACATTATTTATTTATTTATTTATTTATTTATTTATTTATTTATTTATTTATCTATTTATTTATTTATTATTTACTTGCACAATATAGCGCGCAAGTAAAAAGCACGACATGGGCATGGTAATCACAGAAAACACAATGTGAGAAACAAGAAATTAAAAGCCATCAGCGACACGAACAGAAATTAGTTAAGTGATTAAACTATATTTCTACAAAGAAGTAGGGGCGGGTCTATGAATTCGAAAAACCGGCAAATTCTTTGAAAAATCAAACAGAAGGAACTAAATAGGAGATTACCGAGGGAGGATGAGAATTTAAAGAAGAAGAGCACCGGACCGCCAACACTGCATGCCGTGAGGTCGGCTCCGGATCAGGGGTGTGCGTTAAATGACTAACGATTTACCGGATTTACCGGCATTTTTTCTTAAAAGCTTTTAACGAAATTTAACGACGAAAATTTCCGTTAAATGGCATTAACGACATTTTACATGCTATTCTTTGAGGTTTACTTCTTCTTCATGTAAATGCACTTTGGACGATTTTTTGGATGAGCTTTCGCAGAATCGTTGCGATACCGAGGCAGCCTTCTACTTACTAGGAGATAGGCTGTCGATATCGTCCTCATATTTCGAGAATTGCTGGCACTTTTCAAGGCTCCTTTACCAATTTATTTGCATGCGCCCCTACTTTTCCCTGCCGAAGTTTCGCATTTTTGACTTCTTAGGTTGTTTCTCGCGTTAGTGCTACGTGCTAGTTCTTCATACCTACCAACCAGTAAGTTTTTTCACGTTTTTTGTGATATTTGTTTCATAGGTGGCGTTGAAAAGGCACAGAAAATGTGACGAAGACGTAACGAAACACATATTAACTGTTAGGGCGCGGCTGCTGCTACTTTCACTGCTTCGCTTTCGTTGAATTTCATGCTGCGCATGTGAGCGATTCTGCTTATCCCTTTCGTTCTCTTCGAGAGCTCTCTTGCCAATTACTTTTGAGAGAAGCACAGTCAGTATACACGTGCGCGTGTCCCTTATGAATTTCCTTGTAATACAGAAGAGAAAGAGATTAATAATTTAAATCTACAATGCTTGGGTGGCAGAGACAAAAGTACTCAATGCGGAAAAATTCGATTCGATTGAAATTGGTCAACGCTCTGTGGCTTTTTGGTTCTCTGCTTCTTCCTGACAAAAGGAACCATTCTGAGTTCACAGAGAGATCTGTGGACTTCGTAAATATCTTCCGAAGACGAACTGCGTCAAAGAATTGATGATCACTCCCTGATATGAGTTCTTCATTAAAAGATTCTGTAATTTTCAAAACAATTATAGTAGTATAAAATAATCTTGGGCTGTAAAAGTCAATTTAGCGAGCGCAGATTCTACAAAAAATGTTATCAGAAGAATTTAAAAACGATCAGCCATGTTACGGTGCATAGCGCTTTAGACCTTCCCAGAAACTGGACGACTTTTCACAAGCTAAACGAACTACGTAAGTAAGAAATTTATTACTCTAGAAGTCTTGTTGCTGCTGTTCGGTTTTAGAATCTTGACGGTTTTTCTCGTTTAGCAATTTTATTTAGGATAGGTGGACTGTTGTTGTTTGTTGTGAAGACAAAGACATAGTCATGCGTATAATTGCCATGGAGTCGAAAAAATGAACAAAGAAAAAGATATGGCTTTTTACGTACTAAAATACAGCCAAACTGACTGCAGCTAAGAAAAATTTTATTTAACGAATTTACCGAATTTATCGATTTTAACGCAAAATTTTTCGTTAAAAAATTGTCGTTAAAAATTTACCGAAAAAAATTTAACGCACATCCCTGCTCCGGATACCAACTTAGTAGGTCCGTCAGCTCCAACAAATCTCATACCTTACCGCTGCTAGGGAAGCAACAGAAGAGTTGTATGTACACCCACTCTGACCACTCATACAAGACCGGTAACGAAGTGTCAGAGCATCAAGAAGTATTAACTCTGAAACTCTCAAACAGATAACAAATAAAGAAGAGCAGTTAGGAAACTAGGAAAAGTAAACTATGTAACTATAGAGATATCGACTACCAGGAAGAAGAGGTGGTACAGGTTAGAGGGAGTATAATGAAAATGAGACCTTTCTACACCTATCATCCAGTTGGTTTCATAGGTGCGTTCCGATGAGGAGGTGGATGTGATTGCAGATTATAAATAAGCCAGACCTACCCACACTTCCGCGCTCCGGTGTTTCGGCCGTGTCTGTCAGCCCGCGTGGGTGGCGGCTGTGTACGTCGACGTTAACCCATGATTTTTCTCTACACCCAAGGATTCAGCGTCTTGCCAGGGTCCCGTCTTGTTCCTCATTGGCTTCGTCTTGCCAGGTGCCCGTCTTGTTCCTCATTGGCTTTTGTAAGATGCTGTTTGTGTGACAAGTGCTTGTGTTTACTTGTTGCATAGATTTGTAGTACCATAGCTGTTAACTAGAGGGGAAATAATAATATAAGACTTTTAATTTAATAATATACAAGATTTTTTATTCCCAGAGAAATGATATGGAGCAGATATGAATGGTTGAAAAACTAGCACATATGAAGGCGCAATTAGACAGCCTTGGTTTGTTGTAAGCATTGATGGTCTAAAATTGCCTCCTGTGATCATAATAAGCGTGATAACAACTAACTAAAACGTGCGAAAATGTTGGCAACTGACTGTGGTTCTGAACTCGAACTGAAAAGCCCTCTGGTGCGCTCCTACAAGGTGGCCTCTTACAGGACTGCGCCGCCGAGTCACATGTCGTGGAGGTTAAGCAGTGTTGCGCACACGCCTTCACACCTCCTTTTCAGGTCTTCAAAAAACCGTTCAGCAAAAACTGACAGTGGTTCTGAACTCCGCTCACAGGGCCCTACATCCTATCAAAATAGCATCGCAAAAACTCACTTTGAGTTGGGAACCTCTCCTTGTAAGAAATATAACAGTGGCAGAGATAGGGATGGGAGTCGTACGAATTCCGCTCCGGAAGGGGAGGGGGAGGGGTAGCAGATTTCCAGCAAAGAATCTAGCCAGACGCTTGACCCTATTCCCGAATAAAACTGCCTCTAAATTACTGAAAATGGCCTACCAACCAGATCAGACTGATGGAGCTGTTCTAGGAGAGCAGCTTTCTTCCCGGTCGTTTCAATATTGAATTAAGTAACTTATGAGGCGATGAATTTTCTGGACTTTCGAGAATCTTTCTTTTAACGTGCTTGATATGTGTATGCAAGAGTCGCATAAACAATGAAATCGAGGTGTTGAAACGACTCAAAATGGAACAACCTTTTTGCGTCTTATTTGCTCGACATCTGGGCAGCGTGAATGGAACAGAATCAATCCTCCCGCCCCTCAAGAGGTTACAATTTCCAGTAGCGATGCAGAGCGCACTTGCTACAGAACGATCTCTTAGTGACAGGCTTTGCATATTATTTCGCCAATGAGTTTTTTAGATGAGGAAATTGGATCATGACAACGTGAACCGCTTCATTGGGCTCTCTATTGATGGTCCTGAATACATTGCCATATGGCGTATGTGTCCGAGAGGAACCCTTCAGGTAACTATTTATATCTCTTTGTAACGCGGCAAAAGAAACACTCCATTCAAGTAGTTTCCTTGTTGAGGTGTTCACTCCATAGTGGTCAATTCAGGACCTTGTTTCGAAAGGCTCGCTTTTGGTCGACTCCTTCTTCATATTCTGCATTATGAGGGACATTGCAGAGGTAGCGTGGACAGTGCCCTCCGAACATTTTTCGAAACCAAAATCGGCTCGCACAGGGCATGCGATTTCTCCATAACTCGTTCATCGGCGCTCATGGTCGTCTTCGCTCAGGATGCTGCATGGTCACGGAAAGCTGGCAAGTGAAGGTGTCCGACTACGGCAACGAATCGCTGCTAGAAGAGGAACGTGCGAAGCGAAAGCGTGCGTTATATGTATATTCAAGCTGCATCACCTGTATTGCCTCCACGCCCGTTGGTTATCATATTCCTCCAACAGGAGCCATCAACGTCCTTATTCGTTCATGCAGGGTGCCAGAGTGGTCCGGAAGATTATTCTCGCTCGAAAGACACGACGAGTGTCAGACCTTTCGTTCAGAGCATTCAAAGTCCGACTGGCAGGCATCCTGCTTGGATTGGATGTGATCAAAGTACATAACGGCTGAAATGACAGGAAGCGAGTAGCTTTGAGCCTACAAGCTTTTCAGAGTTTGGAGTATTCAATACACAAGGACAGAGAGTAGGAAAGCATGGTGTTACTCATTTTTCCCTCTACTTTCGGATTTTGCAGTGCAGTATTGGGTAGTGATACTCCTGTCAAGGTGTGACACCCCTAGCTAGCCCGTATTCTTCATCTCTAGGTTGTTCTACTGGAAAGCAGTTGTTTCTACTATGAAGAATAAAGAGAAATTTGAGAGATGCCGTTTATACGTCTTACTCTCATCGACCAGAAACACTTTCCTTTGAGGCATGCTATGGACCGCTCCCGAACACCTTCGCGCCTCTGACCATTCTGTGCAGGCTTCCAAAGAAGGAGACGTTTTCTCCTTCGCAATCATTTCATCCGAAGTCGTTACGCGAAAGGAAGCGTGGAACATACACGAGAGAAAAGAGCGAACTGATGGTGAGTCTTCACCAAAGACGGATCTCTTTTCCAAGGTTATTCAACTTTCCAGTCATTCTAGAAATGCTATACATGATCAGAAAGGGAGGACACGATCCGCTGCGACCTAATCTAGAAAGTGATGGGGAGATCAATCCCGCACTGGTACACATTTAGGCCATTATCAGAGAGTGTTAGATTTCGAGTGTCTGGAACACTCTTTTAGCTCCATCTGATACGTGACTGTTGGGCCGAGGACCCGTCCGACCGGCCTACTGCTGATACAGTATGCAGAACCTTGAAGGTAAGCACTCAGCCAAGATCGAAATTGTTGCTCTCATAACGAAACACGTCTAACAAGGAATGTCTGTCAGCTCACCCAGCGATTCTCAGCAACACCTCTATGTCTTGTAGGGCACCCGCAAGGGGCACAGCATTGACGTTTGTTTGTGCTGCGGGCCACTGCGTGGTCCAAAAATTACCAACAACTAAGTCGATTCAGTGCGGGGTGGTAAGGTAAGAGTGACCCCTGGAATGGCGCTGTCATGCTCAGAAATTAACCTACAAAGATTTGGGGCCTCAACTACAGTTTTTAGATCGTTTTTTACTGGGTTCTTAGATCCTGGGTTCCCTCAAAAAAGCTGCAGGGTACATTCAAGTGATTCAGTCGCAACGCCTGCGTCGGCGACTGGGTAGCCGAGTAAATGGCGTTGTGGACTGGCGGGAAGGGGGTGGAGGGCTCGATTCCTTTCTCTAGGGGTTTCTGCATTGCTATATGTAACTTTGCGCTTCTTTCAATATAAAGTTCATTTTGGCTTCGACAGTGTGACGTGCTCGCTTCTTAGCCCGCTTTCAAGCTGTTATCTGGTGTCTAAGAAGCTAGTTCTATCGCGTGGAATTACTTCGGGCGTCCATCAAACCATGGTTGTCTAGTTGGAAAGCTCTCGTTGGATGCTGTCCCTAATGGCCTCTTTCTAATGTTCTCCATCAGTTTTGGAAGTGTTTCCCACTGTCATGTCATTTACGAACGCAATCGAAAAGTCAACACACGTGCTCGTCATTCTTCTTCGGATTTCTGTATAAACTTCTTTTTATTAAACTCTAGCCTCAGCCGGGATTCGAACCTGCATCTCCTGCTGACCGGGCGGAAATGCTCCACGCTTACGCGTAGTTCATTCCCTCTCGGTCAGCAAGAGGTGCAGCTTCGCGTTCCACCTGACACTAGAGTTTTGTTCACTTAAAGCGAATGAATTCAATTGAGCAGCGATTGTTCTATTTAAGTTGACATCTGCTATAGAGCGCGTACGCATACGTCTACGCACTTGCGAGTGCGACGGAAGAAGAAAAACATGTTGTTGCGAAGTAGTTACCAGAGATTCTAGGTGTGCTTGAACTGCCATCCCGTTGCGGAACTACGTGTGATGCGCTTCGTTGAATTAAAATTTTACTCCCGTTTTGTCTCGAGAGCACTTGCCTTCATTCCAAGGGTGTACACAAGGTTCTGAGCGGTAAATTTTTCAACGGAAAATTTTCGTTAAATTTCCGGTGAGTCGCTAAACTTCGTTGAAACATACAATTAGCTGCGAAATATTATTTCAAGTCAAAGAAATCAGAAACGTTTTATGTTCCTATTTCGACAGGTGGAGAACTAACGTTCAATGAATACAGTGTAACGTGTAATAACAATGTAGCATACATATCACACGTCACAAGCAACAAAGAGTGGAGAGCAAAATAAGCCACCTTTCAGCAACAAATTAGAGTTCAAATTAGATCAGGCAAACGCCGGAGTTCCCCTCGTTTCCTGGTTTTTTGCGAAGCCGTTTTGTTTCCAATCTCGATGCAGGCAGCAGCCCGTTAAGAACCGAAGCGACAGCGCAAATAGGCTCGGAGGGGGGGGGGGAGGTCACCCAATGCTTACTGGTTAGAGGATATTCGCCTTGGAAGTAAGGCCAATACAACAACGTAATTAATGATAATAATAATAATGGCTGAATGGGCTATAGTAATGAAATATGTGACCATGAGGAGAGTATGAAAGCGAAGAACATCTTTAGACTATTAATGCAATCTTGTCCTCAGAGATTGCCGCTGTTATATGCATAAGTATAACAGATATGTGTGGAGAACAATGAGTACCAGAGGGAGATTAGAAGTGATCAGCAACAAAGCTGTGTAACCTGATGCTACAACAGCTTCTGCCGCCATCAAAACTCTCGCGCCCGGCGGGACATGGACCCGCACTTTCTACCTTCCAGGCAGGATGTTAGCCCATTACGCTATCAGCGCTGTTAAATCGCTAGCCGAATCCGCCATGTCCTCAGCACTCTTCCACGATATCCCTTGCATGTGATCAAACAGCGCCGTTGCTGTAATCCGGCCGGGAAGCAGGCAGGTACAAGTCGTGCATGGCACGAGAGTTTTGATCGCAACAAAACACCATGTGAAATCATATGGCCTCTATACCAGCTGCTCCAGGCTTAAAACAGATGTGTAGAATATTGTTCTGAATAACCTGAATTTTAATCCACACCTTCTTTCGTTTCTGATACAGTAAACCCTCCAATTTACGGCAGCTTCTAACGACTACCTGGAGTCTTACATATACTGTGCTCGACATACTTCTGACTATGAACACTTGTGGGCCACACACACATGAAGAAAGTCCACATGAATCTAATTCGTTGTCGCACAGGTGCTGCTCGCGACTACGAACGAGGTGATAGAAGGGTAGGTCTGATCGCAGAAGCGGCCAGTACTTTGCTCCTCTTCATTTTCTATGTGGGACCGGAACTGAGCCCAGGTCGCGTTCTGGCGGGAGTCATTTTGAAAGCAGAGTTCCTTCCAACACCGCGCTACAACGGGAGTAGCGTTGTATCCGACGCGTCCCAAGCGGAGTTGATTTGTATTGGCGTAAAAATAAGCTGGCCGGGGTCACAGAGAATCTACGTTATATCGAGAGTCGCGCCTTATCCGGAGGCGTTATAACGGGAGGGGCCTATTGTGTCCAGTTATATCAGAAATGGCAGAGATCAGTTCATCATTCGTGTAGAACACAACGGTACTGCATAAATAAAAAAGATAAAGGACGGCGTTGCTTAATCCTTTTTGGGATGCGCCACGCATTCTACTTCTACAGTATTGCACGCGTCTTTTGAATAGACGCGAAAAAACCGCACTTTTGCGGTTTTTGCATCTTTTTGCTATAACTCGCCCAAAATTCAACCTTTTGAAAAACCAAGGGTATATTTGAGCTCAGGAGATCGAGCTCTATCGCCTGGTATATACATTTTATATGAAAGATCAAAAATGGCCAAAATTGAAAACTTGCGCTCCATTGAGAAGGCCGGCCGCGGACGAGTTGTCGGCCGCAGGGCGTCGAAAACCGTTCCATGCTCACAATTCCTCAAATTTAAGGTTTTTTGAGAAACGGTTGGTACCGCTCGATTCGTTTCCTCGAGGTCTACACAACTATGTGTACAACTTCGCCAGACCCCCGCGTTTTCGCAGTGGGTGGTCAAAAACGACTGCGGCAGACTTTTTGCGATTGGTGAAGCTTATATTCCAGGACTTGCATGTTCTCAGAGTATATCAAACATGGCGTAAAGTGTTCCGTCATTCCAGGAATCCACTGAGAGTGCGCCGTGCAGTATGACTATAGGATCAACCTATCAATCGACGGGTGACAACTTGTAGTGTGAGCGTTTAGGGAGTTTTGTGAGAAATCCTCAGCAGTCCTAGTTAGGAATTGCTCTAACACAGTCCAGCTAGCCTTTGGAGCGCGTCGTGAACAGTATATATAGGATCGAATCTATCAATCGAGTGGGCGCGACAGCTCGCAAATTGCACGAGCGGGTGTGTTCGGAGTGCAATAACTCTGTCGAGATCGAATCGTTCCGGCTGGAACGTGTGGATTCCGCAGGCAGTAATATGCTTTAGTAAAGCGCCAAAGCATAGCAAATTATCTTACGAATTGGCAAGGTTACGGCGGTGCGAAAATGCAGGTTGGGCATGTGTGACACGATTTTTTCAGATTTCGGTCGACCGCTGCGGGTGCGAGGCGAGCTAACGGCACGCGAACTCGCGAACGAATAAAGCACCAAGGGCATTTTACAATGACGTGCTTGCAGCTCTCCAGATGCCTAAGCTGCTTTAGCACAATCTGCTATTTTGGAGCGCCGGAGGGCGACGGCGAAGTTCCTTCCGCCCTTACTCGCCCACATTCGAGTTCTCGACGCTCTCAATGGTACCACTCTGTTCAGCTGTAGAAGCTTTATCGAATGGTGTTAATCTCGACCAATTCTGGGAATATCGACTTTTTGACAATTTCGCATCAAAGGCGAGGCGGCTCAATGTCGCGGCAGAAGGACAATGACGTCATCGGAAATCGATATTTTTGAGCCGGGCCAAGTCTAATACCGTTCGATAGAACTTTTGGTGGTGAATTAAATGGTGTTACAGCAAGAAGCAAGAACTGTAATCTGGGCGATTAAGGGCGCGGAGAACATCGACCGTTGTTGTGCTAAATTTGACGCACAGGCGTGTTCTGAGCGCAATAACGCTGTCACGTTTGAATCTTTCGGGCTGGAACTCGTGCATTTTGTAAGCAGTAGAAAGCTCAATAGGTGCGCTGAAACACAGCAATTTAGCCTATGAATGGACAAAGTTACGACGGTGCGAATATGCTGGTAAACCTTGTGTGGCATGATTTTTTCCGATTTCAGTTGACCACTGTAGGAACACGCGGATTTCTGGCATGACAAAACACTTTACGCCATGCTTGAGATACTCCGAGAACATGCAAGTCCTGGAATATAAGCTTCTCCAATCGCAAAAAGACTGCCACAGCCATTTTTGACCACCCACTGCGAAAAAGCGGTGGTCTGGCGAAGCTGGTGAAGTTGTACACATGGTTGTGTAGATCTCGAAGAGGCGAATCGAACGATTTCAACCGTTTCTCAAAAAACCTCAAATTAGAGGAATTGTGAGCATGCAACGGTTTTTGGCTCCTTGCAGCCGACAACTCGTCCGCGGCCGGCCTCCTCAATGAAGCGCAAGTTTTGAATTTTGGCCATTTTTGATCTTTATTTGAGCTTGATCTCCTAAGCTCAAATATACTCTTGGTTTTTCAAAAGGATGAATTTTGGGGGAGTTATAGCAAAAAGACGCAAAAACGTTAAAAGTGCGGTTTTTTCGGCGTTCAAAAGACGCGTCCGGTACTGTACAGGATGTTATGGAGGCAATTTGAATGCGTATTTGGCCATACAATGAATTGCGTGCGGTACAAAGCCGATGAACAAGTCAGCAAATTATCCTCCTCAAACAAGTCTGGTACCAATTCACCGAGCACGGAGGTACGGAAGGTTAGGTCGGCCTGGGTGGGAAATCCGAACCAAGAACCTGGAAACGGGTGCACGCGACAGCCGGCACCTCCTCCAGGCACCGCCTCATAAAACTTTTAATTTCGTATAACAAAAAACGTTGAATAGCGCTGTCCTACAAGGCGAGCCCCAGGCCTATTTGCGCCGAGGGAAGTATTAAAAACACAATTAAAAGACTATCAATGGAACGTTAACGCTCAGGAAAAGTGGCTTTCCGTAATTCTTTGTTGTTAGCGTCTCTTCGCAAGTCATTCAAAATACGTTCAGCCGCCGAAAACATTCTCTCCGTCTCGACTGTTCTAGGAGGCGAGCAAAGGTATTTTGGGATAAGCAGCCAAGTGGGGAGAGGCAGATCATATGAGGGATCCAGAGCAGTATCTTATGGTTAGTGGATCCGCTGATGCGCTTACTGGTTTGGCGAGGAACTTTTCTAACTCTTGTGGCATTGGAGGGGAATATCCTCTTGCCGGCTGTGCTAAAACGGGCTGTTTTTGTGTATTCTTGCTGATTCCAATACTTCTTCAGGAGCGGCATAATTGGGAGGGTGAGGCCTGCAACACTAGTGAAGACTGAGAGGAAAAATGATCAACTTATGGAGAAAACAGTCCACTGATCACTTCGTTCAATTTCTGAAAACTTCCTCTTGTTAATTCCTTAAGCCAAGTTCTAACGAAAAATGCCATTAAATTCGTTATATGGTTAGCCGTGAAACCACTGTTGTGCACCTCTGTTCGTGCCATGGGTCACGTGTAATATACCCACAGACGACAATAAACAACCGACTACTACGAAGGAATTTGTGTGAAATACGCCTTTACTATTCACTTATGATTAGTCACAAAATGCGTACGGATTAAGGGAGAGCGACTTTCCTAAATGCGTTGAGAAATAAAAAGCAGGTTAAACTCAAATCTCCGGATCTTGGCCTATAGGAATTTGTGCCGTTTTTTCCTGCGAAGAGCATAATTAGTTTTTAGACTAAAAATGTACTCCGTGCGATATACGCAGATTCAACTATTCATCGCGCTTGCGTTGTTATAACACAGAATCTCAAGCAACCGAATTAGGGGAAGGAAGTGTTACACTGTGTAGTAGTACATTTATGCTCTCAAAATTTTCCGAATATTCGAATTCGAATATGCTTGAAAACTGCGGTTTTTATGAATATTCGGATTCGAACATATTTGAAAACTGCAGTTTTTCCGAATATTCTTATTCGAGTACATTCGAAAAACGTAATTTTTTGAATGTTCTAATTCGAATATTCAAATTCGAACGGAAATCATTCGAATACCTATTCGAGTAGGTCATTCGAGCACAACTTTGCATACTGTGAAGCATGCGGCTTTCAGTCAGCAATCACGGATAAGAAAAGAAACCTGATGGATCATATGTTCAACATGCTCGAAGACTACACAACCACTCTTGAACTAGATGTGGAGGAAAGAACGAAGGAACTGCAAGAAGAGAAGAAGAAGGCCGACGTTCTTCTATGCAGAATGCTGCCCAGGTATCTTGCTTGCAATGGGCTTTCTAACAACAACCAGGCATATAGCGCCAATGTTGGAGAGAGTTGAGGTTTCCAGGCAGGTCGCGGAGCGGTTGAAATTGGGTCAATCCGTTGAACCAGAGAGCTTCGATAGCGTCACCGTATTCTTTTCCGATGTCGTCAAGTTCACACAACTCGCTGCTAGGTGTACAGCTTTTCAGGTGAGAAACACGCACTCTCAACTACGTCAGCTCACTTTCTGCCGTTGGTGTAGGAGCTGTGTTCATTCATCATCCTCGCCCTTCTACTTGCTCACTAATAGTACATATATTTTTTGAACAAGGCTAAAAGATGCAACAGCACGCCAAAGGGTTAGCTATGCGTTGTCATTTGTCGTTTGCCCCTGGTTATGAAGAGTCACCCACTATGTATGTCCTGTACACCTCGTTCTCATGCTCTATCCTTCTTACCAGGGAATGCCGTCAGCTTCCCATGGAACTTCGGGATGAGACCTATATCACGTGAAAGAGCTCGAGACGCAGATCACAGATATGTAGACCAAATTTGCTAAATGGATCTCCTAAGCGAGTTATGACCGGCGGAAGCCGCCGTGTCTTCCATGTGTTAGGCGCGCTCAATGGGCGCAGTATTGCGCGGTAATCAGCGGTTCGGCTATTAGCGCCGCCAGCAGCGGCGGCGGCGCAGTGGTAGGGTGCTCGCTTCACAGGATTGAGGTCATTGGTTCGGTTCCCGTCGCTGACGGCTTTTTTGCATTTTGTAACTTATCTTCGACGAGGACCTACATATAATTCCATTTTTAGCACATTTTTGAGCGAACGGCTGATGGCGACTTGTATTTACGTCTATTTGAAGACGGAAACGTGTTTCAGGTAAAATGTTTTATTCATGACGTGAAGCAAGTCAAAAATTCAAAGCAAAGCAAAAATAAAAAGTAAAAATGAAATCAAAATCAACAAAACTTAATGAACATAATAAATAAAAAGTAAAGGCACTAGTTAAAAGTTCCCACTCCACCGACACGACATCGGTCGAAAAAAAATTGCGCTGAAACTTCGTCTAGGGGGTTATTTGGGGTGCTGATCACGAATCTGATCGGTTTTTCACGACTCGGTCGGAGACCCCCATACCGTTAACAAGGGTGGTCCAGGCAGGGTCACCGATTTCGCTGAAACTTCGTCGAGGGGGGTTATTTGGGGTGCTGATCACGAATCTGACATCCGTTTTTCACGACTCGGTCGGCGACCACCCATACCGTTACTACGACTGTTCGACCGAAGTTGTGTCTGTGGAGTCGGAACCTTTAACTGGTACCAAAGTAAAATAAAATCAAAAATCAACAAAACTTAATCAAGATAATTAAACGTATTGAAAATGAACTACTTCTACACATATAAAAAATCGACTACAACCTCTGTTCGAACCTTCCTCAACACTGATGGAACAACGGAAAAAAATGTGTAAAACAAACATGCTCTTCACAAATTGCACACCTTATGCAAGCTGTCTCCTTACAATCACTGACGAAACAGTCGATTATTTATTATGTTCATTAAGTTTTGTTGATTTTTGATTTCATTTTTACTTTTTATTTTTGCTTTGCTTTGAATTTTTGACTTGCTTCACGTCATGAATAAAACATTTTACCTGAAACACGTTTCCGTCTTCAAATAGACGTAAATGCAAGTCGCCATCAGCCGTTCGCTCAAAAATGTGCTAAAAATGGAATTATAGGTCCTCGTCGAAGATAAGTTACAAAATGCAAAAAAGCCGTCAGCGACGGGAACCGAACCAATGACCTCAATCCTGTGAAGCGAGCACCCTACCACTGCGCCGCCGCCGCCGCTGACGGCGCTAATAGCCGAACCGCTGATTACCGCGCAATACTGCGCCCATTGAGCGCGCCTAACACATGGAAGACACGACGGCTTCTGCCGGCCATAACTCGCTTAGGAGATCCATTTAGCAAATTTGGTCTACATATCTGTGATCAGCGTCTCGAGCTCTTTCACGTGATATAGGTCTCATCCCGAAGTTCCATGGGAAGCTGACGGCATTCCCTGGTCAGGTGGCCTTCAGTAGGTAGCATACAAACATACAAATACGATAAGCACGAAACCGGACTGCATTCACGAGATATATGGACACGGCATGGAGTGTCTCATTACTTTTGGTCCCCCTAATATCAATCAAATAAAATTCGGGGTGAGCTTTCCAAGTGCTGGGCGCAATCTGGTCTTCGATGCACTAAATGATTGCTACCTTGTTGCTCTTTAAGACAAAAGTTATTTTATTATTTTTTCAAAAGCAACAAATCTTGTGTAATATTATTGCACCCGTTCGGGCAGCTGAACCTAAAAAATTCAAGAAAGTTATAACAAATTTTTCTTGGACAAAAAAAATATTCTACCCTAGTATTTTAACCTGTAAGAAGATCATTTCAATTTGGAAGATTTTTAAATCCAATTTAATTCGAAACGTGTCCAACTCGACGTGAAAATGATAAATTCATATTTAACATTGCGGCTAGGCACACAATTTTGAGAACTATAGAATCTGTGTGATCTACGCAATCCAGAAAACCCAAAAGCTTTTCAAGATTTGACAGCATGGATAGATCTTGGTGAGCTGCATAAGGTCAAACAGGCCCGTAGTTACGAGAAAGAGAAGTGAGGGGTTCGTTGGTCATGCAGCCGAGTGCAATGTCTCTGTAGGGCATGTCAGGTCAGTGCAATTATGGTCGAAGAAGACCTCTACATCGACGCTCGATCTGGTGCGTCAAAATATTGGCGTCTGGACTGGTTGAAAATTTTGAACGGAAAAATACTTAATATGAATTCTGGGCTTCCCAGCATTCATGCTGCAAAGGCTGAGCATGAAACGCTGTAGAAGCTCGGCCGCACTTTTGAAAGAAGTCTTCACTTTAACCAGCTGAAATTCGGGCATCTGATTACCTTGCTCCTCGATATTTGATACTTGGAGTCTCTACATGGGGTACGGTTAGCCAACATATTTTTGGACTAACTCATTTTCTTAGGACATAGATATTCGCAGCCAAAATCGGCGACAGGGAGTGCTCTTTACCAAGGTTCACTTGCAGTTTTGATGAATTGCAACCAACACACAAATGCCCAAAGTGAAATCGAAACGTAAATTTTCTATGTCATTTTCCCTCCATAAAGATGAGTAGATTGCAAGCTACAATAACAGGTTTAGACTGAGGATGGTTCCGTTGAAATAAACAAAATCAGTTGAAACAGCTGCAGACTCATGCATATTTTCCTACCAAATTTGGTACCAAATGAATTTTCGCAGCCAGGAGAAGGTCATAAACAGCAAGAAAATACAATTTAATGAGGTTTAAGAATTTTAAAATTCAACTGGGCAGCACTATTTGCGCCTGGGGACATAATTAAGCGAGACTCGGCGACGGTGTTGGGTCGGGTCACAGCAATTAGGACCCTCCTTAATTGCGGCACTGGTTTTCAGGCTTCCATCCATTTTTTAATGGCGGTTGCATGCCCACTGGTAGGTAGGATGATGCTAGGAGCCCTTTTAAATTTTGGTGAGAAAGCCTTTATTTTGAACAAAGTTATCATGATGCGACGCAAAAAACGCGTTTTTGCGTCGCAAACGTCGTTTGGTTGAATGTTTAGCGGCGGTACTGTATCTGTCCGGTTAGTGGTGAAGTTAACGTTTTGCCACCCCTGTTCAAGCCTGCTACCAGTTTGCCAATTTTGGAGGGGTGAAAGGCTTGGTCGATACACTGGAAATGCGAACCAAGAGCCTTGAATCGCAGTGCACGTGATAGCTGCCACCTCCTCTGAT